>CM033693.1:23729540-24195043 GCA_019514585.1 Dendrobium officinale
AGATGATGAGAAGACTTTATTTGATAGTTCTTCGAATTATCCACCAGAAGAACATCTCCAAATTACACTAACCCCACAGACAACTACAAACATCTCTTCTAGGCCTCCCCCACTCCATCTGCACCTACTCCAACAAGTCCAATAAAGAAGCCAAGCCTAGTTGAAATTTTGAGCCAACCACCAATCAGTAGGACCCGCTCACAGAAAGAATCAACCACACTGGTCCTGATCCATCTCCACCTAGTCCAGCCAATCCAATAAGGATGCTAAGCCCACCTAAAATTTTGATCCAACCACCAAGTAGTAGGACCAGCACACAAAAAGAATCAAGCAGTGGTCCTGATCCAACTCCTCCTATTATAGAAGAATCAAACTTGAAGATCCTGAACCAAGCCATATACAAACTTTTTACCCATAACAACTTATTGATCAAAAAGCTATCCTCGGTTGAAGCATCAAATAGTTTACTAGAAAGACGTGTTGTGGCCTTAGAATAATCAGTGTTTGACCTTAAAGAGCTGAGTAAATTGAAATATGTTGTTATAGAGAAGTTCTTGGATGATCACTTTCATGCTTCTTTTAAATCTTATAGGAGTGAAAGTTCGGAAAAATTTACTTCAAGAACTATATCTGATAAAACAAAATTCACCCCATCTGCCCCATCTATTGCCCCAATACCTGTGGATATTACAAATGAAAGAGTATTGGAAGGGAGGATCAAGCGTACAAATTAGAAGAGAAATTAGAAGAGAAGGATGTTAGCCTAAGTGAGGATGAGGGATTTGCTTCATCCTGTCAAACAAGCATTGCTAGATGAGTTTGATAGAAGAGATAAAAAGAGGAAATTTGTATCAACTCCTTTTACTATTGGTGATAGGAAAAATATGAAAGAAAAATTGCCACCCAAGGAGTAGAAGATTGAGCCTATTCAACCTCATGCTCCTGCTCCTGCTCCTACTCCTGCTGCTAAAATAAGTAAGAACAAGAAAAAAGCATCAAAGACTGCATTGAAGGCTGGTCCTACTGCTTCTAAGATTGTTCATGAGGTTGATGATTCAAAAATAATAAAAATACGGCATGCACCTCAATTATTAGATTACCCTGGGTGAGTTTTAATAATTGAAGATAAATGGATTTTCATCGACAATAATCTAAAATAGTTCAAGGATAAGAGAGTATTTATATATATTATGTTTTGTAATTCATTAGTAATGTTATTGTACCGAACAATGACGATCAATACTGATAAGTACCGAGTAGTATCTTATAATACTGAGTTGTACGAACTATATGAAACATACTCGATACAGGTTGATATTTTATGCTAATAGGTGATTGTATGCCTTATACCTAACAGTACCAAGCAATACTGACAAATGTAACTCGGTACTACCCAATACAAGCCTTATACCCAGTTATAACTTACAATACCGACAAATGTAACTCGGTACTATATGAAACATACTCGGTACTGGTTGGTATATTACTCTAAGAGGTGATTGTATGCCTTATACCGAACAGTACCGATCAATACCAATAATTGTAACTCAGTACTGCCCTATATAGGCTTTATATCGAGTTGTAACTTACAATACCAATAAATGTAACTCGGTACTATATGAAACATACTCGGTACTGGTTGGTATATTATGCTAAGATGTGATTGTATGCCTTATACCGAACAATATCGAGCAATACCGACAAATGTAACTCGGTACTGCCCAATACAAGCCTTATACCGAGTTGTAACTTACAATACCGACAAATATAACTCAGTACTATATGAAACATACTCGGTACTAATAGGTATATTACACTAAGAGGTGATTATAGGCTTTATACCGAACAATACCGAGCAATACCTATAAATATAACTCGGTACTGCCCTATACAGGCCTTATACCGAGTTGTAACTTACAATACTGATAAATGTAACTCGACACTATATGAAACATACTCGGTATTGGTCGGTATATTATGCTAAGAGGTAATTGTATGCCTTATACTGAACCGTACCAAGCAATACCGACAAATGTAACTCTGTACTGCCCCATACAAGGCCTTATACCGAGTAGTAAGCCTTTGTGTATTCTTCTGTTCTAATTAACATTATTTGAATAATCCATGAGCGATATTATTTTCCAGTTTGGAAATATAATTATTTATAGAAGCTAATTCAACGAGTTATTACTATCAGATGATCTTGATAATAATTATGTTGATGCATTTGTTCATTTATTAGCCCAGAAGAATAAACTTTCCTTAGGCCTTAATCAACCTTTTCTCTTTATTCCTAGTTTCCATTGGTTTAGTAACCATTACTAATTTTTATTTGTTGTTATAAACATATTGCAACTTATCACTAATTCTATTTATTCCAGGGTTACAACTCGATCTCAAATCAAACGGACACAATTGCCTTCATCTTGCATATAACCAGAACAACTGTTATGAGTGTCAATTTGATCATTGTTCCCATAATAAAGAAAAAATATTGGACACTTCTAGTTGAAAATCTAAGCAAAAAATATGGGAGTTTTTTTATTCATTACCGAAAGCAAATCACAAGGTCGTACTCCCAAATATTATAAGTATTACTTATATTTGACTTTTATTTTAGGAGTAAAGATATTATATGTTAACTATAATTACATTTATCAGATATCTCATTTGTACGAGGAAATACAAAATACTTATGACAATGACATAAGGAAGTGGCCTATCAAAATAATTCCAAACTTGCCAGCACAAGATAACATCATTGACTATGGCATGTTATTTATAAATATATGGAAACTGTGATCCAGCATGAACAAATTCAATGGGATGTTCATAAAAACTGACAATCAAGTATGCCTGTATTTAGGGTTGAATTTGCATATGCCCTTTTATATACTAATATTCAATAAATTTTATAATATATGGCAAAATGCATTTTTAGATAATTTTTATGTTTTGTATATGTATTCTTTATTTCTACTTAATATTATATAAATAATCCATGGGTGATACTTTGTAAATCATTTATTTAGCTATTGTACCAAATGTAACTCGACACAGCTCTATACAGGCCTAGCACTAAGTATGTTAACTTATATAGACGAGTACTGAGTAGTAACTTAGAATACCTACTCGGTTTTGGTTATACCTAGTAATACCAAGTAATACAAAAAAAAACACGAGTAATACCAACCAAAACAATGCAATACATAGTTATACCTAGTAATACAAAAATCTCAAAATTGTAAAATTTGCATACACCATCAGGAATCCAAAATTAAATAAAAATTTCTAGCAAAATATCCAATGTTAAAGAAAAAAATTGAGTAATACCTAGCAATTAAGTGCAATACTGAGTAATACAGACATCTTAAAATTGAACCAATGATTTTAGAATTTCCATTCACCTTCCGTAGTTACATAAAAGACGATTGACACCCTATTTCTCCAGTATAAACTGTATGCTTGTGGGAGGATTCTACTTTGTGACATTTAATTTTTTTTGCCTTCCATGACGAATTGCAATTTTCCACCATTGTACTCATCGCATCGATCATACACTTTTCATCCTCCTCATTACCCTATGCTTATATGCTAATTTGATATGCAAATCGGCAAATATAATTTCTGAACATCATGTTACTGGACCCCTCAATCGGTTGGCACATATTCTTTCCTATACATGGGATCTTTCCTCCATAATATAAATATTTTTGCGCACTGGCTGACCATCTTGGGAGTAAATATTTTATAGGGATATTAATAATATATAACTACCTCAAAACTCTCATGCAATAAGAACATAATATACCCATCATCTCGAACTTTGCATAGCTGCATTGTATTGTTCCTTCTGAAGAATTAAAAGTAACAATCCACTTTTGTGACTGAAATAAGTTATCTATGTTCTTGATGGAAAATGTACATGAATCCGGCAAAGAATGTTCAATACATAGTCCACCTAGTCCATGTAAGAACTCCTCTTCAAAAAATGAGTACAACTTTCTCGAATAAAATTAGACAGCTTGCTTTAATATTGAGCTACTTTCCATATAAGGTTGTATATCCATTTGACTACATCTAAAATATTCATCTTGTTCATTCCTATGCTAATACTTCATCACCTTTTTCAACCCTAGGAAACACTCAGTGACAGAACTTGTTGGCTTGAAAAATTTATGGCATACATGATTGATGGACTCACTATATTGTGTAGATAAAATGTTAAGGTTAAAATAATTTTTGTTGAATGCTATAGATCACTTCTCCCTTATTTTATATAGATCTTTCAACCATTGATAGCTCTAGAGGTTCCCTTATGTGATTACTTCATTTCACTTTTTTTCAAACTCCTCCACATAATCACACTTACTGAAACAATAATAAAATAGGCATTTCACTTTATTATTACTGTTAAAGCATCAGACTTTGGAAGGAGCCTTCTTGTATATATGCCATTGGCAAAACTTATGTCGTGTATTAGGTAATGTAATCTCTATTTCCCTGGCCATTACTTGGTCCTGATCAGTAAATATAGTTATGGGATATTTGTTATCCATAATTCTTAAAAATATTTTAAATAACCAGGTAAAAGACCCAATTGTCTCCTTAGATAAAAAAGCTACACCTAATAGAATATTTTGTCAATAATTATTCACTCCAACAATAGGGCATATGCTAAATTATATTATTTAGATGATAGCTTGTATAATAAATAATCACATCCCCAAAGCAGTCATAAGCAATTCTCCCCAACCCATCAATCCAAAAAAAAATTAAACAACCTATCATCTTCATCAATTTGCACATCCCATGCAAACATGTTGTTAGCAGCTGCCCATTCTTTAAACAATTTGATTAGTGAATTGATGTACCTATTCTTAATCTTGGCTCTTTTTTTTTAATGTAGTTGTATGCATTCCTCTTTGTGAACCTCAGATTACCTACACCTCTCACTTCATCAGATAGGTATGTAAATACATTAAATGTTCTTATCCCAACTTCTGACGTAGATTTCAGAACAGATGCATTCTCATCACTAATATTCATAGATGACCTGAGCAAATGTTGATCATCCGGCCTAGCCGATTCGTGATTGTGAGTCTCTATTGATTTATTCACCATCCAAATCCCATCTTCACTAACCGAAAATCTAACCATAGCTGGAAATCCAATTCTTGTGCATGATTTTTGAAATTTAACCATTGTATTCTTGTCAATCTCCTTCTTGAATCCTTCTTTGGAACACACAATATCGTTTGATTTTATTTTCCGTGAATTTGGCTAGAACGAGTGATGCTCTTTCCAAACACTAAATTCATGAGAATGCGTGTAATGGCAATATTTATCATATGCTTCCTTCTCAGAGTTATAAACACACTGTGAAAAAAAATTCACGTTCTTATAAATTCATCATGTTAGTTTACAATAACATATACAAATCAATACCGAGTTTATACCGAGCAGGTATAATGATCGGTACTAGGAAGTATGATCTTGGATTTGTTCGACACCAATGTACAATGTGTTTATACCGAGCGATACATATCAGTATCGAGCAGTACCAATAAGTTGATACGTCTGATATTTTCTCTACTAAGATCAGTACTACATACAAAGATGTTTGATTTGCTCGGTACTTCTATGCAATGAGTTCATACCGAGCAATACCTATAAGTAACGATCTGTACTGAGTTGTGTCGAAACTTTAATCTTGGTACACAAATCGGTAATCATGAACAAGCTCGGTATAGGGTACTACATAATTGAGGTATTGCTCGGTTCGAATTTTATTGGACGTCATATACGTCGATACAAGATATATCCATAATGAACCAGCAAAAAATAAGTGCATCTTAAATTCTAAAACCTCTTCATAGATAAAAAAATTAATTGTAATAAATTAGAAAATTCTTCATCAACATTATACATCCCTACAGTTTCCTCGAAATCTTCGAAGTCTTCCAAAGAGAAATCCATTCTCGTATCTTCCATCTCCTCAAACCCTCATGAAATCTTTCTCTGCAGTATATAAACCCTAAAAACTGTATAACGTCTTTAGACTAATACGCCAAATGGTTATTAAACTTGTAAAGAACGCGCATGTTTTTAACTTTTCGTGCCAAATTTATATAGACTACGTTGGGCCAACCCGAAATAGTTTAAAACACATACATAATCTCCAAAATAATATGGGTTTGTGTCGGGTTATCATGCTGCTACGTGGCGCCAAATAACTGGTGTCTGGATGTAGAGCTATATCAGGACACCGAACTAAATAAAAATACTGCGCAGCATGCGCGCCTTGTCTGCGAGGAGTTTTGAACCAGGTCCTCTTCGTTTAAGGAGTTAAACCACTCAATTGTTACGTAAAATATGTTAAATTGCAAACTATTTTTTTTTTTAAATAAATTATTTCAAAAATTTTTAAATTAAAATATTAAATAATTCAAATAAGCTATTAATATTTATATTAAATTTATTAATAAAATGATAAGTTAAAATCATAAATAAAGAAGTTAAGATTATTAGTAAAATAGTAATATTGAAGTTATTAATATAATACTAATTTAAAGTTATTAAAATGATAAATTAAAGTTATTAATAAATAATTAAATTAATTATTACTTTAAAAACTAAATTTTAATTATTTTAAGGCATATAAAAGTTATTGACTTAATAATAAATTAAAATAGACTATAAAATTATTAATAAATGAATTTACAAATATATAATATTTTTTAAAAATTATTAAAATCTATCGGAAACAAATTCGTCGGAAAGCCGCTGGAAATTTGTTGGAAAATCTTCTATAAAATATGTTGGAAATATTTCATTTTTATCCATCGGAAACCCGTCGGAACATCCGCCGGAAATCCGTCCACTGGAAATCCGTGTGAAATTCCGCATTTAATGGCTGATTTTCCTATAGTGGTGGCAGGTGTTACACAAACTAGCTCGATTATGATTCAAGTATGGTTTGAACATGGTTCGAATAATGTTCGAAGATGATTCAAATATAATCGTAATATGTAATATGATATTTATTAAAATTTAGGTTTTAGCATGTGAATAATATTTGAAACTCCTATTATAAGTTCTTATCATGTTTATTTTTTGTGCCTAGAGTTAAATTTTAGCATTATTTATATTATAATCCACAAGTGTAATTAATGCATTTAAACCTAAATAATTGAAAGTAGAACATCATTGACCTAGAATAACTGTTAAAAAAAATTGAACTTGAATAATGGCTGCAAATCATAGAGCATCATTACTATGTTTTAAGTTTTGAGATATTTGAAAACAAAAAGATTATAAGAAGAAAGACTTTTGAGAGGCTCCTATTCTCAAGAGTTTTGATTCATATATATATATATATATATATATATATATATATATATATATATATATATATATATATATATATATATATACCTTTGTCCCACTATGTGGGGTCGGCTACTTGAATCCGTTTTCTCCATTGTGTCGAGTTAAAAATCAAATTCTCTTTTAAATCTAATAAAGAAACATCATTTCTAATATTTTCTAACCAAGTCTTTTTTGGTCTTCCTCTAATTTTCTTAACATAAGTCAAATCTAATACCTCAACTTTCCTAACCGGGTTATCAGAAGGACTTCGTTTAATGTGACCAAACCATTTAAGTCAACTCTCTCTAATCTTATCTTCCACAGGATCTACTCCAACCTTTCACATATATGCTCATTTCGTATCCTATCTCTAAGGGTAAAGTCACTCATTCACTTATGCATCCTCATCTCTTTAATATTTAACTTAGTATTATGCTTTTTTTTTAATGGCCAACATTCAGCACCATAAAGCATTGCAGGTCTAACCACCATCTTATAGAATCTTCTCTTAAGTTTGAGGGGAAATTTTTCTATCGCACAACAAGCCTGATGCATTCCTCTAGTTCAACCATCCAACTTGAATTATGCTAATAATATCCCCTTCTATTCCACCATCACTCTGTACAATAGATCCAATATATCTAAAATGTGTACTCTTATTAATGACTTGATCACCCAAAGTCACAATCCTCTCAATAGGTCTATTGATACTAAAATTACACTCTATATATTTAGTTTTATATCTACTCAAATGAAAACCTTTCAGCAAACTTATATTTGAACTGAGCATCTCAAAAATACGACCCAACTACACCAAATTCAACCAATCCGAGCCCAAATGGGTTCAAATCAAGGGTTAGAAGAGCTATTGGAAGTTTGAACCACAATTTGGATTATCAAATGGTATTCAAACATGATATGCTTATAGTTGAATCGAGCGGCACGACGAGACGAATCCAACGAGTTCAAGATCACTGAATTCCAACATCACTAAGACATTCACATGTCCATCAAACGGTTCACAATCAAGGGATTCAACATAAGCCGTCTATCCAAATCACTCCCCATTTGCCCTTGATCTTCCACCTATTTACATGTCATGCCACTCCAAGAAATCTATAAATAGATCCCCCTTTCCTCTTAAAGCGGGACTCCTAAGCCAAAGAATATATGAGAGAGATCGGAGATCGCTCTTGCCTCCTTGCCTCCTCGACGACCTCCCGGTGTTTCGCCGAACCACCACATGACGTCCTAAGCTCTGTCGAACCACCACATGATGACCTAAGTTCCTTCGGACCACCGTTTGAAGCCCTGAGCTCCGCCGGACCACCACCTGACGTCTTAAGTTTCGCCGGACCATCGCTTGATGCCTTGAGCTCCGCCGGACCACCACCTGAAGTCCTAAGCTCCACCGGACCACCGCTTGACGCCCTTAGCTCCGCCGGATCACCACCAGATGTCCTAAGCGCTGCTGGACCAACGCTTGACTCCCTGAGTTCCACTGGACTACCACATAACGCCCCGAGTTCTTTTGAGCCACCTACGAACACCTGGGTTCTACTAACTAACACCCGAACTTCAAACTGATGCCGAAATTCTGCTAGATCACCAGGTGACCCTTGAAGTTCCACGAGATCATCAAGTGACATCAGACTTTCATTTACCACTAATTTCAACCATACGGTTGATATTTATAATCTGATCGCCCTCAGGGGGGCGAGTCAGCCTACTTTAACCTGCTCAAATTCTAGTGAAATCATTTTCAACTCGATCAGACCCCTAGGTTTTTCTCGTTCATAGGTTTTCCACGTAAAAATCTTGTGTTCTTTATGTGTGAGCTGGATATCCATGCAACGCTAAAAAGTATAATCATAACTCTATCGCCGCGTATATTCTAGCCTGCAACATAAGCATTTCCACATCTATATATATAATAACAAATTTTGATTTCAGAATTTAATAAGTAATATATTTAAATTAAAGTTCAAACATCTCTGTAAAATTCTTCTTTTCGTAGCTGTTCTCCGTCTTCTTTCCCATCCTCCGCCGAGGCTCCGACCAAGTTTCGATGGCGATGCAGACTGGATTATCCTCCTCCAAAGTTCTAATTCTCATGGGAGCAGGTTTCTGTCTCTACTATCCAACTTTCTTCACTTGCTTTCTTTCTCTTTCTTCGGTTCGTTTCTTAGGGAAATATTTGTTTGGATCCGCATGTTGACAACCCCGCACCCCCCCCCCCCCCCCCCCCCCCCCCCCAACCACGTGTTATATATTATCTGGATTCAATTGTATTTTTTATTCGATTTATGCTCTGACCAATACGGGTTACAGGTATACTGATTTCATTCCTATCCTCTCAGGTTTGACGGGCTCTATTATATTGAGAAACGGTCGGCTTTCTGATGTTATATCAGAGCTTCAGGTGAATTCGATTGATATCTTTATCACTAAATCGTCATAACGCTCTTTGTATGGTGAACAATGTGGATTTGAAATTTCTTAGTAAGCTCTGACACAAAACATGTTAGTGTTCGTTTAATTTTATTAGAAGACAAAAATAAAGGAACATGAATTGGTAGTATGATTCTACTGTTATGGTTTTGGTTGAACTCTAATTAAGTTGAAACGAAAGTGGCACAAAGCAGGTGTTCTGATTTCATTTCCAGTTCTTTTAGTTTTGACGGGCTCTATTATTTTGCGAATTGGTTGGCTTTCTGATGTTAAATTCCAGCTTCATGTGACTTTGAATGATATCTATATCAGTCAGCCTTCTTGATGCTCTCAGTGCGGTGAGCAACTTGGATTTGGAATTTTTCCAAAACCTGTGACCCAAAAAAGTTAAAAATGATCTATTTTCATTAGCAGAAAACAACAAAGGAAGCGGAAATGGTATTATGATCCCCAAATAAAGGTTATACTCTTGTATAGCTGGGTTTTCTATGGGTTCAGAATACTCGACATTTTGCAGTTAATTCCTTAGATTAGGCACAATAAATTAACTTCTTTTTTTTGTGTGTAGAATTACTGCATGCATGCCTACCGCACAAGCTAGTTCCCTGTGTTAGCTTCAAAATTTCCTGAAATTGAATTTTTAATGAAACCGAAGCTTTTACATTGTGCTATTTTGAGCTAAGAAATATAGGAAACCAGCGACTCGCTTCAGCAAAAACTCAATTATTCTCATGTTCATTATTACTTGTTTGATTTCTTGTATGGGGGCTGAACTATATCTTTTGTGGTTCTTCCAATGAAGCACCGACAAGTCACAATATGATGCATATATGATATGAAAATAGGGATACTGAATACCATAAAAATTAGGACATAATTTTTCATTGCACTATTTTTAAAAATTAATTATTAATTTTTCATTGTATAGTGCAAATATCTAATGTCTATATTTTTTTATTGAAAATTATTACAAAATAAAATAGAATAAAATATCAAACAACCCAAAAAAAAAGTTCAATTAGAATTATATTCCAATATTTAATCTATTGCACTAATTTGACATCAACACATCAACATTAACATTAATTATTAAACATTAAATTATCATTATCAATACCATGTGAATACCATATCATTCACACAAAGTCAAAGTAAAAATAAATATATAATCTTCAAAATGTCAAAAATGAATACCTTGATGTACTAGTAATTGACCCAGCACTTTGTTTTTTGAAAATGAAGCCTACACATTTGGCATCACAATTTTCAACACCACACCAATGTACTCTTCAATAGAACCTTCACTATTTGTGATACAAATATAGTTTGTTAAGTTACTCATAAAAAATGCACTTCATCATCATCACAAGTCTTGATCTTATCCGGGTGTGCCCGTACCTTGTCATTGTGTGTCCCGATGGTATTTGACTCTAATGTTGGAAAAACATTTTTTTAGCATGTCATACATGTGTTGAAGCATGTGTGTATTAGACATGAACATGAAAGAAACTTTGAAGTGTCCGTTCTTTATATGGTTCTTCATTTGAAGGGGAAGTATTAATTTTGGTTCATGTATGATGCACACTCAAACTACATTACATACTTACATGTTAACCATATCTAAGTTTAATGGAGTTAACCCCATGGGAGGATTGAAGGCATAAGCATGTTTAAGGACTTCTTTGAGAGTCGAGACAATTGCTAGATGAATGGACTAGGCTAGATCACTCAAGAAAGGAGGGTTAACAAGGTAGTTACCATTTAGAAAGCTTGTTTTGAGTGCTATGAGAAGAATAAATTAGCACATAGAAATCGAACAAGACCTATTTCTCGCTTTTGTTCTTTCTCTTTGCCTTTCTATACCAATTGCTCTAAATTCCATTCCTAACTTCTCCCCTTTTATTGATTCCTATGGGAGGATCAAATGCTTTTTTTTGTGACACTCTTGGTTGACTTTGCATTCTTTCAAGAACTCTCTACTCATGCCTTTTATATATCTATGACTAGAATATTTGAGGTGGATATTAAGAGACGGGTGTCATGATGCATCTTATCATGATCTTATAACTTAAATGAAATATCCCTAGCAAAGCCCACTGCAACTCCCCACTATTTTTTTTGATTGTGAATCATGGAAGGGTACAAGATTAAAAAACTCTTAAGGCATGTGTACTAGTCCCCAAGATACCTTTTAAAATCCAACATCATATATGTATTTAAGATCGCTTTTCTTATGTTCCTTACCCATATCTTCTTCTTCTTCTTCTCCTTCTTCTTCTCTTCACTTTGGATGGCTTGCAAAATGTTTCAAGTTCAAGTATAGCAGGTTCAATTTCAGCAATTGAGGGCAGATTTTCGAATCTGGAAGAGATGATGAAAATGATGTTATTAGAGTTTCAAGCCAAAACATCATCATCAAAGGCATGAGCATCGTTGATCGGATAAGTAAGGGAAAACCTAATATAGGGATGATAAGGGAGGATTACGAAGTATAAATTTTGGGAGAAGAAGAGGAGATGCACCTTTGGAGCCACTTCCATGGAGGGGAACATGTGAAGGGTATGGCTGGCGAAGAAATTTGGATGATAAAGATCAGAGAGCTAATTTGGGGAGAGGGAAACTTGGAGGGATCACAACACGCGCTACATTGGAGGAGGAAGAAGCTAGTGGGGCGGTGACGATCCTAGGATGAGAAAGTTGAAGATGTCCATTTTTGAGAGAGAATATACTCACTAGTGGATTTATAAGGTGGAGCAATATTTTGCAATAAATGGGTTGACAGAAGATGAAAAACTCACAGCAGCTGCTCTATGTTTGGAAGGGAATGATCTGTCTTGGTACTGCTAGAAATACTTGCTAGATCCGATCCGATCATGGATATGGCATGAAAAACTCACAGCAGCAACTGCTCTATGGTTGGTGGGTGATGCACCGATCTCCCTCTCCAAGGGATATCTCTCCGATCTCTCAAGCTCTCTCAAGAACTTAAATAAGAAAACAAAATTCTCAAATAATTATAGATATGGATATGACAAGAAATCTTTGGTAATGAAAAACTACGAATCTTATTACATTAGAAAGAAATTCGTAAAAATAAATTGAAAAAAAACTTTCTTCTTTTTTCATCTTTAGAGCGTCATATCAAAATAGTGTATAGTGTGTGTCGTAAAATAGACGATCTATTTCCTTAAAAAAAAGATCTTATCTTGGAGATTTGTAATGCTTACTCTTAAACATTCATTACCTCAAAATAAAATAAGGAGGGCTATATAAAGCCTCATACAAAGGACTCAAAGATAAAAGACACTAATGCCCCTTGGGCTTACATGCGACATCCCTTTGCTAGAAGGGTACAACAGGAAATAACATAAAATAAAATAAAACAAATACAACGACACGTAAATAAGACATAACATAAATCAAAAGTACAGTGAATCGATCGTGGCCGTAGATCGGCGGCCACGCCTCTGATAAACCTTCCATGATCTGATGTCCCCATCATAATCAATATGAGTTTTACTATATCCATTCTTATAAATGATGAGGTGCTCCTTTTTCTTCTTAAATAAGTTATTATCAATCACAAAATAATAAGCTAGAGCAAAATGTAATATGGTTCTTCCAATTTCATCAATCGCTCCAAACTCATAGCCATCATGAATGCTTTTAAATTTTTTTACCACTCTGCCAACATATCCATTTAAATCTCCTGCAGTAAAACTCTTTCTTCAAAAGGTCTTTTATATTAGTTTTTCTACTTCTATCTTTAAAGCGATAATTCTATCTCCAATTCTATTAATTTCTATAAGATTATCCTTTAAATTCTTATATATAATCACACCTACACCATTTCTAGTATGACTCCTCGAATATCATATTTTGCATCCTAAACTTTCAGTCACTTAGCCTTCTCTCTAACCCGTGTATAATTTCCTATATAAAAATATATATTTATTTTCCTATGAATCATAATATCTATTAATTCAATTAATTTACTTGTAGGAGAACCTATATTTTAAGTTCCTATCCTAATTATACTTTCATGGACTAGCTTATTTTCCCACATCCGCAAATGATATAGGAACCCTTGCTTATATAACACTGCACCAGGGTGTCAGTGCAGCAGCCCTTTTCACACTTCTTGCTATTTTTAGGTCATACGGCGCGTCACTTCTAGGGTGAATGCAGGAGAAACTGCCAAAACAGTAGGAGGGTAAGATTAGTTTTATGAGATAACGTAAAGACATTTGAACAGTGTGCAAGATGGAGTAACATAATATAACAGAGGCTATAAAAACATATGCTGAAAATTTACTGAATGTTAGTTAAAATTGACAATCACTTGCCTTACTAGCTTAAGCACGCAGGTTGTAGTCCAAGAGTAACTTTCTATTAAATGGTCTTCCAATTCTTATGAAGTGCGGTCAGCAGAGAACCTATTCCCCTTGAATTTTTTTGTTTGGATTCATTCGGTTGATATTTCTTTTGTCATTCCTTTAGATTTAGGTAATGTTATGTGCTTCTAACTTTCAGGAATTATTTAAACGTGTCAATGAAGCTGAGGTCATGACAAACCACTATGATGCTTCACTTCTTGCAGCCCAGGTACGTGTTATAATTTTGTCAAGCTGCCATTCTAGAATTTTTAATCCTTAAAAGTTCGATTCATGTTGGTTGATTACTGACTAATTGGATAGCGTCAAGGTGCCATTCAAGATTTTTTAAACCTTAAAAGTTTGCTTCCCATAGGTCGATTATTGACTAATTTTCTATCACTTGATCTTCATTATTGTTAATCTAAATTTTATTGCGTTCCTTGTTTCATTTTATTGATTGTGGCACACAAGGCAACCATGCATATGTTTTTTAGTAGTAATATTCTTTTAAGTGAGTCCCAATTTTGGTACTTTTGCTTCTTTTTTTAGCATGTTGTCGCATGAGTATGAGTGTTATTTCAAAAGTTTTCTATTCTTCTAGTATTAACTTAAATTCATGACATTTGACATCTTGCCATTGGTTGCAAATTGCAACTGTAATTCATAATGTTTCTGCTACTTGATTTACTATGTTCGACTGCTATTTATTTTACACAATTTGATGCTATTACTTATCCAAATTGATTTGGTACTGAATTCTCTTCATTATTCATCCTTTTTTCTTTAGCAATGTCTCGTGATCATATTTTTATAAGGCATACAAAAGGCTGGAGACATGGATGAAAGGAATTGAACTAAGATACTTTTACTTGTAACAACACTTTCCTTGGTGTACTATTGAGATTTTGAAAATAAGAGTTGCATCAGACTATCTATTAATTTTTTGCGTTGATTAAAAGTTTATGAAACTTTAATCAATAAAAGCTGAAAGCCATTAGGTGATATACATGGAAAACTGACATCACACTGGGGTTAGTGTTCACCTTCTTTAGAACCTTAACCTTGTGATAACAAATCAGTGTCCGTGTGGTATGATATCAATGATGCTAATCAAGGCGAAAGCACCATGCATCATATGAAATGTTCACTAATGTAGTTCCTTGAAAAATTTTCGCCCTATTCCAGATAAGGCATCTTGCTCAAGAGGTTCGCACTTTGACACTTTCCAGACCAGTAACTATATTCAATGGAGAGCCTATTTCCAATGGTACTTCATCTATTATATAAACTTTTTATATAACTTTTCACGTCTCATTTAGTCCATTTATGCATACTGTGGATAATTTTGTTGTCATCCTCATTTGCATTGCATTAATCCAACTATTTGTTGTTGACTTTAAGCTTTATGAATTCTCACTTATCTATTCATTTCTATTGAGTATTGATATTTTTTAAAATACTTAAATTGAGTCCTTTTTATATAAAATTTAGGAAGCTTGGTCTCTTACGTGTTGCCAGCAGCTGCAATGGGAGCTATGGGATATTGCTACATGTGGTGGAAGGCAAGATTTTCTATCTCATCAACCTAAGAGGAATAGGAGGCTTCATGTTTTTAACCCTTTATGCCTGCTTTCTATGCAAGGCTTTTCATCCCTGTTTTTAACTTGTCACAGTTATTATTGAATTATTGCGATCAAATTTGTTGTAGAATACATGATTTTGGGTGGTTGTTATTGTTTTATTTCTTCTTTATTAGAAGTTGAGCTTGGCAGTCTACTCTTAAAATTTTGCAAAATTTATTAAAAACAAAGAAAATAAGGAGATTGACAAACACTTAACCAAGCACCATGAAGCTAGTTAAAATATAGTTCATCCAATTTTTTATTGGTAAAATAGAACAACTTTTGAAGAAATATGGGTCAAAGTGATTAAGGAAAAAAAAAAGAAAGGTCATTCTTTTTAAGGATCTTATTTTATAATACTCCAAAGATCCGAGGTTAATTCTCTTTCCTATATACTTGGGGATTGGGTCCGTTTTGGAGAGCTTATGGAACTTTCTGTAGTTTATTGTGTTGGGATCAACTTTCTTTTTTCGAATTTAGATTTGTTTATGGGTGATATCAAAACTTTGCTAACAATTTTCATAAGATAAAATAGAATAAAAAATAGATAGAAAGAGTGTTTAGAGAGAAAGCTCTGAGATTTTACTGGTTGAACAAAAATAAAAATGGATGCTCAAGACATTGCATGTCAAAAATCCTATCTTGACTCTGTATGAATAGGTTTTGATCAGGGTTTGTGCATTACAAGAAAAGTCATTTAATTAAATTATATATGTGTAAGTAAACTCATGATGAATCTTGTTATACAAGAACTTAATCCATAAATATATAAGAGTACAAGTGGATAATTATCTGAATTTAACGATAAATGAAGCTGCCAACTTGCTGGCTGAAATTGATGACTGGTGGCATCTCTTGGATTAATTGAAGAACTCGTTAAAAAGGGAAAGTTAAAAGGAATTTGCACTTGCTCAAGCTGAAAGACAATCATAGAACGAATAAGGAAAAAGAGATGCTGTCCTTCGAGTTCTCCAAATAGCTGAAAGCATATCTTAAAATAAAAAATGGTTTTGGCGGGTGGTAATGGATATATATAATGGGGTTGGTGGATGAAAATACTCCTTGATTGCATTTGCCAGCTTGGCACAAGCTATTCACGAAAAGGTCTGAGTGAAATTCCTAACAAATAAAGGGAATTCGTTCTTTGACAATAGATGCGTTGGTTGACCTTTATGTTGTCAATAATGATGGTGTAGTGGTTGATTATGGTGAATACCACAAGGAGCTCCATTTGCAGTTGGATTGAAGTTGTTTTGACCTCTAATTGGATGTTGCTGATATTGTTGTGGATTCCTACAGACAAAGATGTTAGGGTATTGATGTCTCGTGATTGTATTCTTCTGTGTTTATGTGCTTACTAGTAAATTGTCACATTTCTGCCAAAGTTGTTGATTGTTTCAATGCAAGTGCAAATCTGAATGGTCCTTTTTTGGTCCTTGAGTTAGCTTAATGAAAGTGATTACATATTCCAAAATTTTGACATTTAACATCTTATATTAGAAGTGATTACTAAATTTTCGTAGCTATTCATTGGAGTCTTGCTTGATTTTCAAGCAAGCTTGGAAATTCTTTAACGGTTTTTAGGCACTAGTAAATTGAGTGATGCATAGCTTCTTAAATTAAACAAAATATGTTAATGTTATGAGTGGAAAATGCAAGAACCACCCTGATTCCTTAATGGTGGTGAAAAAATAAATTACACTTTAGGGTGTCATTTATGATCAATTGGGAGGTAGCCGACTCAAAATAAATTAAATGGTCAGTATTACCTATCTTACCCTTTTAGGGTCGTGATTGGGGGATTTTGAACTTCGTCGGTGATTTTGCTTTTGATATTTCTCTCAAAAACAAGGTTTAAAATTGCTCAATTGAGTATTGAGGCATTTTTCTTTTGTGAGGCGAGGTGTAAGCCTCAAGGTGTTTTGAAACGTAAGCCTCAAAATCTAAAAATTGCGTAAAGTGAAAATGATAAATTTTTTGTATACTAATGTCTAATCTAATAATATATATAAAGTTGATATAAGAAATAAATTGTCATATATATGAAATATAAAAAAGCACAAGATATGAATTGTCAAGTAATAAGTTATTTGAAATTAAAGTGAAATCCAAACATCATAATAATAAGACAATATAAAATATAGTTCAACTCAAAACTCTATTTTTCCAAAATCCCAATATCTTTTTCATTAGCATGAAATTAAAGCAATAAATAACAATGACATAACAACTCAGAAGTCATCAGCACTGTCATCACTAAGGGGGTCTTCATTTGAATCATCATAATGATGAACCGCTCTCTCCCCTTCCTCATCTTCTATGAAGTCCAATGTCTCCCAATCAGCTTTTTCTTCCTCTATATCAACTATCTTCTTTTTCCCTGAACATTTTTGAACTATATGGAGATGAGTAATACATTAAGAAAAGTAAAGTCTAAGAAAATTATGTTATTCATATACCTTTTGGTTTATTCTTGAGTTAGGGTGGATTTACATGCTCTATGATCATCATAGAAATCAACATTTAAATCTTTCTCTCGTAATTCAGACGACGTCATCTCTACTTCATCATCTACAAACTAATCATCAGAGGCCATATCCTCACAAATTAAAGGATCTTTGTCATCCTTTAACCTTTTTTTCTTCAAGTTCCTATCTTTAAGTCTCCTATTGTACATAATGTACACTAGTGAATTCATCCTCAAAGTTGACAAATAATTTCTCCTCTTTGTATGCACTTGATTGTAGGTGCTCAACTCCATTCACATCCAAATAAAGAGTATGTTAATCACAAAACTTTCACAACAAAATGCTGCAATTCTGGAGTGACATCTCCAAATTGAATCCATCACTCAACTAAGATTTATATAAATGAATACAATCAGTACTAAAAAAACAATTTAAATAAATGAGTAAAACAATAAAAAATATTACCTGGAGATCGTTTGGAAATAATGTCCTTTATTTGTTGTAATCTAAAAAAATCTTCTTTATTCCTAAAAGCTACAAACTATATATCAGTATTTGATCTTTCAGTTGCATCACCTATCAGTTGATCCATGCAATGATATAATCCTTATTTTATCTCAGGATTTGTAGATTTATTATTTGCATATTGATATTGAGGGTTTAAGTAATAGTTTGCTACATACAAGTATCGGTGAAGCTGTAGCTCCCACCTATCATTAATAATATTTTAAATTTCCGTATAGCTTCCCTCTTCGTCCCCTAATTTGCATGTAATCATCTTTTTTGCTTCATTCATAGCATTGCAGATGAAACTTATAACATGCTTTTTCTATGCATCCACCATCCTTAAAACTTGTAATAATGGTCTAGTGGTTGTGATGACGTACATAAGGTTTTGCCAAAATATGTTATTTAAAACAATCTTTCTTCTCATGTTTCTTTGTCTATGCACAACTTAACCACTGTATGGAGGTAAACATAAACTCCAAAGATTGTCTAGTATCCAACAAACTATGTAATGTCAAGTAAGCGGTGCCAAATTTTGTTGGTGCTGGCCTCAAAATTTATTTCTTTAAAAATTTTATCATAAGTGCCAAAATCAAAGAATGGTTGTAAATAAACTTAGTTATCTTTTTTGCTTTGGTAAGTGCATTCTTGTGTTGAGGTAGCTCACAAAGCTTCTCAAGAATGAGATCTATGCAATGTGCAGCACATGAAGTCTAATACAAATGTTTCCTCTTCTCCATAAGTTTTTTCCCTGCAGCCTTGTAAGCACTGACATTATCTGTTACCAATTGGACTACTAAATACTTGGGAAAGGTCTTGGCCGGTGGCTAGGAGATGAAAGGAGGAAAAAGAGATAATGAAGAGGAACCACGAACCATGGTTTAAAATTGCGCAATATGAGGTTCGCCTTTGCGCAATTCCATTAAAAAATGCCTCGATGCTTACGCCTCAAGTTTTTTTTATGAGGCTTGCGCCTCAACTTGGTTGAGGCCTGCCTTGAGGCCCGCCTCGCCTCACTGGCATGAGGCTTACGCCTCATGCTATATATATTAAAACTTACATAAATCTTGAAGTAAATGCCCGACATTGGACTCTATAGGAGAGGAGGAATGAGAGAGAGCAGTTTATCATAATGATGATTCAAATGAAGAACCTCTTAGTGATGATAGTGCTGATGACATATGAGTTCTTATGTGATATGTCATTGTTATTTTTTTTGGAAATTTGAATTATATGTTAATGAAAAGAATACTGGAATTTGGGAAAGATAGAATTTTGAGTTGAACTATATTTCATGTTGTCTTATTATTGGGATATTTTGATTTCACTTAATATCTTATGCTTTTTTATGTTTTATATTATTCAATCATTAGTATATAAAAAATTTATCATTTTATGTTTACGCAATCTTTTGATTTTGAGGCTTACGCCTCAAAACGCCTTGAGGCTTACGCCTCGCCTCACGAATGAAAAATGCCTCAATACCCGAATATGCAATTTTAAACATTGCCACGAACCAATCACTCCATGGTTGGTGGGTGATCCGATTTCCCCCTCCTAGGGATTTCTCTCTTAAGCACTCTCAAGATCTCATAACGAAATCAAGCAAGGAAAAAAAATTTATCGTTCATTCATTAACATGAAAAGAAAACAAGAGGGCTATATATATCCTTGTACAAATGACTCAAGAAAATAAAAAGATGGCGATGCCCTCTGGGCTGACATATGACCTCCCTTAAGTAAAGGGTAAAAATCGAAACACTAATAAAGCAAATACAACATAACATAATAATAAAGAAAATACATAATACGACTCAGAAGTACATCGGCTCAATCGTGGCCGTAGATCGACGACCACGTCTCTGATAAACTTTCCAAGCTCCGATGTCCCCATCAACTCTCTTTCTACCATTTCTACTTATCAGGAGACTTACCTGTAAAATTTTAGTTTGACAGAATGAGTTTACAAAATAAACTCTATGGTTAATTATACTTATAATAGTAATTGTACATACATAAATATTTATATTCATTTGACTTTCTCTGACAATTAACATATATATATATATATATATATATATATCATTTTCTTTTCAAACAATATTTTTTTCTTTCAAATAACACTTATTCATTTTGTACATTTTCCATTTTTCATCTTGTACAGGAGCACTATTTAAGTATTTTTACCAACATAAGTACAACCATTTTAATTTTCATTTCTATTTAATGTGCGCGGGTACGTTACTTCTCTAGACAACACTATACTGGGGTGAACTCCTATAATTTACATGCATATACATTTTTCCTTTCATTTTTGCATTTGCTTCATTTGTCTTTATTTGCTTGTCTTTAGATGACTTTGATAGAATATATTTTAAATTTCCTTTCTTTTTCTTTCAATATATTTTCAATCTATATATACATATATCACATAATACATTCATATATACTAATATTATCTTGTCACTTTAATGGCTATTTTTTATCATTCATCATTGTGAATATAATAACTTTCAAACATTTATAATTGAATAAATATCTAGGAGACTATATGTAATAAAATAGAATTATGTAATATCCATAAAATAATAGTAATTACCCACTTTATTCTCTTTCTCGTTCAAATCCTTCAAAATCTTCAATTTTTTGAAATTGACTTCCAATATTCATCTCAATTCAAATATTTAATTCCCCCTCTGTTCCAAAATAATATTAATTAGCATTAAATATTATTATCTAAAATTTGAAGAAATCATCAAAGCAATAATAAATGCCAAATTCCTCTAATTAACAAACTATTTTTCTAATCATGTTGCATATATAATTTTCTAAAATAGAACAAAAATTTCAATTATATAACTTGCATCTTTTATCTTACTAATTTTTTCCTTCTTTGCAATAAAGCTTTCCTTCTCTGTTGAATCAGATTTACTTCTCTTGAATTTTCCTTTTATTTTTTTTTTAGAATTGCAAAATGCATTATAAAGCAAAGGTAGAAGACTAGGTACAAGCTAGATGCAAGGTTCACATTCCTTCTTCAGTAAACTAGATAAGGAAGAACGAATGTTAGCAAACGAAAAATTGTCAAAACAAAAATTATTCTCAATAGCCAAAGTAGCACAATTATCTGCTACCTTTTTACAATCTCTATGAACATGATGAAAAATTACCTTGTTGAAGTCGGCTAGGAAGATGAAATCCTTGTCTTCCCAATTGCTAACTCTCCAATCCTCTTTATTCAAAGAATTTTGAATGAATTTTATAATGTTGTAATTATCTCATTCTATTATTATACCTTTGCTCTCTAACATCCACCTTTGTATGTACTTCCGTATCATCAAGATTGCCTACATTTCGAGCTGTGCCATGTCCTAATGGACTCTTCTTTCCCCAAACGCAAGTAATAACCTGCCTTTGTAATCTCTAAAGACTCCGCCAATACCCGCATTATTAGACTTCAACAAAGACGCATCAATATTTACCTTGATCCAATCTAGCGGTGGAGGTGCCACTTCAATTGAGACTCCCTAGGGAGATTAGCACCCCAGCTATCTAGCATTGGATTGGCTTTAGTCATCGCAACAGACAACACATTGGTTGCAATCATAGAACTTCCAAGAGTCGGCTTGCCATGAACTTTCCTATTTCTGTCCTTCCAGCATTCATGAATCGAAGAGCAATAAACCTTGACTATATTAGAGCAGGTACCCTAAATTCTTCTTAGTTCTGTCAGACAGTCCTCCAAAGAGCAGAAAATTGGAATCATAAATCCCCAACCTTGCAATTAAAGAAGGATTTCCTTCAAGTATTTACAATGAACCACTATATGTTCAATATCCTCAACTTGTTGACAACCCTTGCACATAAAACATGATTGGTAAGTTTCCTATAAGTAAGAAACTCATTAGTTGGGATTGCAAACTTACTCAACCTCCACCAAAAAAGCTCTAATCGGGGGTGTAATTTTACTTTTTTGAGCCAGTTTGAGAAACCAAAGTCTCCCTCCCCCCTATCACCATCAATAAAATTTTCATATGACATGGCAGAAATAGTTTTTCCTGTAAATTGCTTGATTTCCTCCATATAATCAGCATCAGCATTCTAATTAACTGGAATTTGTAAAATAATCAAAATAAGGTCCTCATTGAAGAATTCCCGAAGCCTTTCCATAATCCAGTCACCATTCAAGGATATAAGTTGATCAAGCATTACATCTTCCAACCTTGTGCTGTCCACAAATGTAGGCCAAGATCCCAAGCATTTATCAAGTATCCAAACATCCTTGAGAACATTGATCTTCCTCCCATTAGCCACTCTCCATTTCAGCAAAGGTTTTAAAAACATACCGCCTTCTTTTAAAATTTTCCAAGCTATGGAAGCTCCTTGTTTAATTTCCATGTCAAACATAGTATCACCATACCTGGTAATCATAACTTTGTGAAATGAAGCATCCGGATTATTTATGAACCGCCAAGCCAATCTAGCCTTGAGTGGACCAGATCTTTTGATTGCTGAGTGAAAGCTTAACCCACCAGCATCCCTCGTTTTATAGAGTTCTGACCATGAGACATAGTGCATTCCTTTTTTTCCATTACCTTTTTGCCACACAAACTCTTTGCAACATTTATCCACTTCATATAAAACCTTCTTTGGAACCATCATATGAGTTGACAAAAAACTTGGGACAGTTAATAATGATGACTTAGCAAGTGTAATCTTACCAGCCAAGGATAAATTCTTGCTCCCCCACGAATTAAGCTTGTGTAAAACATTATCCAGGACATCCTGAAAATCAGCTTTTATCAGTCTTCTCAAAGCTATTTTGATTCCAAGGTAATGAATTTCCTTCGTTTCTTTGTATCCCAGTATTTGCTTAACCCGATTTCTGTTGGAGCGGCATGTGGCAGTGCTAAACAGAACTTGGGATTTCGAATTATTAACCTTCAGACCTGTCCAAGAGAAGAAGCCCGTAACAATTGACTGAAGAGTTTTGGCCATCTTCCTTGATGATTGAGCAAAGATCAAGACGTCATCGGCATACAACAAGTGAGATATCTTATGTGTTCTTGGTGAAATTTGAATTCCTAGATCAAGCCCCCTTTGCTTAATTGCATTCGATAGTAGCTGAGAGCACATGATAAACAGATATGGAGAGAGAGGACATCCCTATCGGAAGCCATTTTGAGCATTAATCCACTTAGAAGCCTTTCCATTAAGAAGAAAAGAAAATCGAACATCACTAACACATTCCATGATAAGTGACAAGATCTTGCTAGGGAAGCCAAACATTGTAAGGATTTGCTTCAACGATTCCCACCCAAAGCTATCATAGGCTTGCTCCATGTCAAGCTTCACCGCCATCATTCCCTTTTTATTCTTAGAGGTTCTAAATTTATTAAAAAGCTCATGAGCTAGGATACAATGATCCGACATCGATCTTCCCGGGATGAAAGCTACCTGTTCTTCTGAGATGATTCTGCTAATGCAACACTTAGGCTATTCATAATCATTGTTGCCACAAGCTTATAAGTCGTTTGACATAAGCTTATAGGCCTATAATTTGCTGGAACTAAAGGATTTCTTATCTTGGGAATAAGAACAATCAAAGTGTCTTTCCACTCAGCATGCATATTACTGGTTTTTAAAAAACTGTCAACCGCATTCCAAGTATCACCCTCTACAATTTTCCAATAGAATTTAAAAAAGGATGCAGTAATTCCATCCATTCCAGGGGATTTGTTATTACCTTGTTGAAAGACAGCCTTCGTGAGCTCTTCCTTGGTAAAATCTACATTTATCAAATCAGCTTCAGACTTCGTAATCCTCTGATTTTTCGTGATGTTTTGCCAACCCGTCAGAACAAGATCTCTGGCTTTCCATTTTTTTCAAAGAAATCATGGAATACTGCTTCAATTTGATCCTAATCCTCCAGAATGTTATTGTTTTCATCTTTGATTTGCCTAATGTGGTTCCCATTCTTCTTGGCAGAAGCATAATTGTGAAAAAAATTGGAATTAGTGTCTCCTTCCTCATGCCATCTAGTCTTTGCTCTTTGATTCCACCATGTAGAAATTCTCCCCAAAGTCACATTGAGCTCATGTACTTTACATCTAAGCAAGTTCAGTCTCTCCTGAGAGGTCCCGAATTGGCATCCTCCTCAATTTAAAGTTCCAATACTTCTTTCTTCAGATCTTCCTTCAGCACAGTTAGCTCCTTACATTTATTTCTGTTCCAGAAATACAAAGACTTAAGAGTTCTTCTTAACTTTCTTTGAAGTATATCAGCAGCATCACCATAATCCGTTTTCTTCCAAGCATTCCAAACAATTTTCCACGCCGCAGGATATGTCTTCCATGTATCTTCAAATCTAATGATTTTAGACTGCTTATTAGGGGGCTCAAGCACCTTACAAGATATTGGACTATGATAAGAAGCAACCCTTGGAAGATGTCTAACCAAAGCCATAGGATTTCTTTGCAAAGCAACTGAATTCATCAAGCATCTATCTAATCTTTCCCAAATTCTGGAAGCACCCTCTTTGTTATTGCACCAAGTAAATCTTGGCCCAACAAAGGCAATCTCATGGAAATCATTATTCACCATATATGACTTCATTTCCTTAGGGCCTTTGGAAAACTGAAACCTCTTGCCTCCCCTCTTATCATCCTTAGAGAGGATACAATTGAAATCACCTCTAATAATTGAAGGTACATCACAAGGCAAACACCTCTCAAGTGTTTCCCACAAAGCTCTTCTGATATATACATCTCTTTCTCCATAAACAGTTGCAACATTCCACTTGCCCATAGAAGTGTTGGAAAGGACTCCCACAACAGCTTGAGAAGTGTGCTCAATAACTTCGAACGAGACAACATTCTTGTCCCAAAGAACCAGATGTGGGCTCCGAAAATTCGGCCCCGACCTCCGCTCGCTGCATTTCTTTTTATTCGGCGAGAGAGTTTTAACGGAATAAGTTCCGGAGTAAATTTTGGAAGGCAGATGGGTTTGTGGATAAGACACTACCCAGAGATTTCGCCCTCATTTGCGAGGACTTTATGATCTGAGTTCTGGTTTCCTATAGGCGCAAGCCCCGATAGTTAATTACCCCTCCCGATCACGAGAGAGAACTTTCGATTAAGGCTAGTCGTCAATCAGATTCGTATAGAAATACGTGCATCTGGCATATAGTAGCAGCATAGGGTATTGAGATTGGGAATTTGAAAAAGTTTGGAAATTTTGGAGATTTAATATTTAAAAATGGAAATTTCACCATCTTGCACTTAAAGAGGATGGTGGGGGAATGGATGATAGACCCGATCAAGATCCTATGGTTCCGTCGTCTCGGGCCATCATGGTCCCTGGTCTACTTAGTCAGAGGAGGTAGTCGACCCAACCTGACAGAAGGAAACTTGTCGGCAGCCATGGGTTGCTTCGTCCAAGGGAACCTTGTAGACCTGGGTTGGATATTTGCCTAAGGGGACAAATTTGAATCCACCTTAGCTGACAGAGGGCTTTGTGCCCTATCGATCATATCCTATTGATTCATATCTCAAGGATTTGATGCCAAAAAGGAACGTTACGGCGCTGGCCATAACCGGTATATCGTGGTGCCATTTGGCGACAAAACCACTCGGTTCAGAGGGCCCCGGGTCGTCGTAACCGTTTATCCTGCGATGCCATTTGGCGGCAGACCGCCGGTTAGAGGACACGTACCACGTCCTTACTGGAAGGAGATTGTTTGAGAATGGATCCTAGTGATATTTTCGACTAGGCATTTGGCTCTTTGTGAGCTAGAGTTTATTTGAATTTGTCCACCCCGGCAGACTGTTGCAGAGGGTGGATGGATTTTGCTTTGAGTGATTGATGGTTTGATTTTGTTTTTAAATATTTTTTGGAATTTGAATTTTGATAGACACTTGAGTGAGATTTGAAATATTTGTGAACCCCTCCGGTTGAGATCTGCATTCAACACGGCCATCATCGGGGTGTTTGGGGTCATTTGAAAAATATCTGAATTTTGTAGAAGTTTTAGGGCATTTTGAAATATTTTGTGGACCCCTCCGGTTGAGATAAGCAATCAATACGGCCATCATCGGGGTGTTTGGGGGTCATTTCCACTTGTTGATTGAACCTTGTCGACCCTATCAACTTATCGATAGGGGATCGGGTTTCTCGTAGGCTTTATACCTTTGTTTATGAATTTTCTTGATTTTTTAGGTCTTGAAGGCCTAAAAAGAATGTATTTAAATAAATACACCGGTTGCTACAACCGTGTGTTTTATTAGGTAGTTCGAATCTTGTCGACTTCTATTGATCCGTATAGAATGATCGGATTCGAACTTGAATTCACTTGTCAACCCGTGTAGCATCCATAGGCGTCACGTGTGTACCAATAACACGCTCGCCAGGGCCCATGAGGGTTGAGATTGTATTTACCCCTTGTGTACCTATGTGCATACAAATTACGGTGCACGTGTAGGGGTATTTTGAAATATTTGTAGTTATGCATGTATTTGTCATTTGAATGCACAACATTTCCTTGAAAAGCTTATACACGCCTTCTGTCTGCTTTCATAAGTGTTGCAGATCCGGTGGCGATGCATTGTAGATCATAGACGCCTTCTGTCTGCTTGTATTAGTGTTGCAGATCCGGTGGCGTAACATTGTAGTCTTATGGACGCCTTCTGTCTGCTTGTATTAGTGTTGCAGATCCGATGGCGTTGTTATTTGGATGTCATGAGGTATTTCCTCATCTTGACATTGACCCCCCTTTCTCAATCACTGGGGATTCTTCTGGACTTTGGAGTCAAAGACTGTTGGTTTGAAAAGAACTCCTTTTAGGCTCTTCAGCGTATTGGACTTGATATTGACTCCCCCTTTCTCATTCATCGGGGAAGGTTTTCTTTTGGACTTTGAAGTCCATCGATTATTGCTTTGCTTTGAAAAGATCTTCTTTCGAGATCTTTAATGTAATGGACTTTTTCGTACATCGGGTTGCCGTTGTACTCGAAATAGTTGAAGATCTTGATCACCGTTGCTGTAGGTGATATTCATACTTGTGCCCACAGTGGTTCGTCGTGCCTACAATATATCCACTGTTGTTATCCACAAGTTATTTGTAGCCATTTGCAGGGGACCGCTGTATCCACTACGAGCTTCTAGAAAATGTTTGCAGGAGATTCATTTTTTCTGCATCATATCCACCCTTTCACCAATCTCGGGTGGTTGTTGTACTTGTTTGACCTCGTAGGGATCGTCGCAAGAGATGTACTTGTGTCCACAGTGGTTCGTTATTCATACGACATACACACTGTTGTTATCCACAAGTATTCATTTGCTGGAGATCAGTTGTATCCGCTACGACCTCTTAGTAGTATACGTAGGAGAGCCCTTGCCTTTTACATTGAAACCACCTTTCACCAATCTCAGGTGGTTCCTGATTGCCCTTGCTTGTAGGGATTGATCTTTGATTGCTTGTCTCCCATATTGCCATCTCGATCAACAAGCATTTGTAGGAATTGTCGTAGGATTTCATGCATTGAGGTCTTGTAACGTGCTATGAGTCCCCCGTGTGCGATTCAAATTTTGATCTTTGCATGTGTTTTGATCTAAATTCAGTTTCATTCAGACTTGAATTCATCAAGTTTATAAGTCCCCACTTAATGTCGTAGAGCCCGAGTTCAAGTGCGAGTCAACTGCTTTGTTCGGATCCGGATCCAGTCCAAATCAAAGTCTTTGTTTGATGTTCTAGTCTTGTTTAAGTTCCCTACAGTCCTTTGAATTCAATTGCATGCTCACATTTTGTTCAAAGTCTTCTAGAGTCCTTGTAAGTTCATTTTCATGTTCAAATTGATTTGAATTGGGCTTCAGTTTGATTTTATTTCATTTGATTTTGATTTTTATTAATCATTTGAGTTCAGGTTCTGGTCCACAAGTTCACTGTTCTTCGTATAGGTCCTCTGCTCATTTTAGTTCAAGTTCTGTGCTCTTCTGTTCAAGTACATATCTTCTATATTGTTGCCCAAGAAGATCTTCAAATTGTTCAAGTTTTTGTACATTTCAGTGAAAATTTCGGCAGCACCCCGGCATATCCCCCGTTTGGGGGAAAATAGGGGAACTGGGCCTTCCCACCACGCTACTAGAGCGTGTATGGTAGGTGTCCTTAGACACCGCGGCCGTACAAATTTTCATCCCACCACGCTACAAGAGCGTGTATGGGGCCTTCAGCAGTACCCGTACAGTAGAACAGCAGTGACGTACCAGAACAGCAGTGACTCCCCACCACGCTACAAGAGCGTGTATAGGGCTCTCCCACCTCGTCGTATGCATCGCACCGGGCTCCCTCCTACCGTGCTACAAAAGCGCGTATAGGTGGTTCTCCGGTCCGCTGCAGACGTCGAGAATGGGATTTTGGACCATCATACCTTTGCGTAGCAGTCGTCGGCAATGTCGGTGTCGAGGTCGAGGACCGTCCCCACCACGCTACAAGAGCGCGTATAGGGCTTACCCGCCTTGTCGTATGCTTCGCACCGGGCTCCCTCCTACCGTGCTACAAGAGCGCGTATAGGCGGTTCCCCGGTCCGCTGCAAACGTCGAAAACGGGGTTTAAGTCAGAAATTTATACCTTGGAGTCGTTGACGACGTAGCAGTGTCGACCCGATCGAGACATATGCATTCGATTTATAATTAATCATAAATTAACTATAATTAGTTATATTTAATTTATAACTAATTATATTCAATTTAAAATTAATTATAAATCAATGGGATTTAATCTATAATTAATTAAAATCTAAAAATATAGTTAATTATATTTAATTTGAAATTAATAACAAATCAATTATTTCTGACTTAAAATTAATTATAAATTATCTAATAACTAATTATATTTGAATTATAATTAATTATATTTAATTTAATTATTAATTATAAATCAGTTATTTCTAATTTATAATTAATAATAAATTAACTTACAACTAATTACGTTCAAGTTATAATTAGTTATACTTAATTAAAAAAATTAATTAAATCAGAAATATTTAATTTATAATTAATTATAAATTAACTTATAACTAATTATATATTAGATTATAATTAATTATATTTATTTTAAAATTAATCATAAATCAATTATTTTCAATTTATACAACTAATTATAATTGATTATATTGAATCTGTAATCAATTATATTTAGTTTAAAACTAAATATAAATCAATTTTATAACTAATTAAGAAACAGAACTATCAACCCCTAATTGAATGGTAGGAGTTAACAAATTTCGGATTAGAGAATTTTGAAAATAAATCTATGCTCGAGTAAGGTTTATACTAAAGTATTTGGGCAAGATTTTTGCAAAGAAAATTTAACGGAACATATATTTTTTATTTAAAAAAAAAAGGATTTAAATAGAGTTCATACAAAAGGATTTGAATAGAGCTCATAATACAGAATTCATGAATTATGAAAATCCCTCAACCAATGAGACCGTCATATTTTTATTTGGTAATACCCATGATTGTAGTAATTTACAAATGATTATAATCAATCATAGTTTAAATTAAAATTACAATAAAATATGATTAATCAAAGTTATAATTATCATAATTGGTTAAATAAAAAAAAATTTCACCTTCTGCTATGATCTGCTTATAGAACATTGAAGGTAAGGCTTGTGAAAGATACAAAAGCTTGCGGCAGAGATTAAAAAGGATACGGTCACAAACTTAAGCTTAATTATAATTAGCATTTTATCTAATTACAATTAAGCATATTTAATGATATTTAATTTTAATTAATTATGATTGATTTTAATTAAATATAATTGATCGGTGGAGATCAATTATAATTAATTTGTGATCGATCATAGTTAACGATAATTAATCATCATTAAGAGCTATTGACTGCCGTAAGGGATGACTACAATTGAACATAACTAACTGTGATCAACACTTATTTACTCTCAACTAATGATTTTGAGTACAATTAATTATAATTAGTGGTGTCTAATTATAATTAGTGGTGTCTAATTATAATTAACTATAATTGCTCATAATTAATAGCAACTGATTAATGAAAATCAATTACGACTAATCATAATCAATTATGATTAACTGTAACTAAATATCACTGATTTTAATTAACTGTAGGGAAAGATAACCACAGCAGAATATGACTAATAAGAATAAATCATTTCAGTTAACTATATTCAATTTGTAATTGAATTTACCTTACTGATAACCATTGATAACAACTATAATCAGTAAAGTAAAATAACATAAAAAGGACGTTTGAAAGAATCTTCACCTTTTTGCTTTGTTGAAACCGACACAGTGAAATCCTGAACAAGATTTTGATGGGTACGAAGCTTGCGACAGGTGGAGTAGAGAAAAATGTCACAGTAAAAAAAAATTGGTAAAGTGTTTTCCGGGATTAGAGTGCCAATGGATGCGGATGGCGAGATCAAGGCAAATCAGAATTAAAACCGAGCTATAGAGGCTCTTATACGGCGGCCAGACTTTGCATGTGGAGAAATGACGGGAAACTTGCAGGCATGAGGGTGATTTCGAGAGCTTGGGGAAGATGTGAGTTGGATTAACTCCTCCTTTAACTACCTGGAAGAGACGAAGCCGACGAGTGGATTAGATCAGAGATTGAACGGAGGATTTGAACTCAAGAAAGGAGAAGAGATCTGGCTCTCAGAGGGGATTTCAACGGGAAGCTTTGAGTATGCGGGGTGGAACCTAAAACAACTGCTTCGTTGTTATTTTAAAAGGTGACGGGGAGGCAAGCTCTTTAATTGACGACAAGCCACCAGCGAAGATCGTGGGTGAGGGACGAATAGAGGTCGCCTAAAGCTCGTGGTCGGACGTCCGGTTGGCGGCGAGGTAAGGCTTTTGCATTAATTGGATCTGATTTTTTTTTTTATAATAATAAATATTATTATTATAACTGAATAATAATAATAATAATAATAATTAAAATGACAGAAATCAACATAATAATTTCCACATCAATTTTCATATAATTTCCTCGAAATTTGTGTCAAATTTGCCTCGATTTGCACGCGAAATTTTTCTTCAAGCAAATTTATAGTCCCTTTTAAGCAATTTGGACGTCCTGAATTCAACGACGCAGTCCGTTTTATATTCGGAGGTCATTTGGTTGATGTCGCGCTTTGCTTTTGTCTCCGATTTTACTATTTTTCGCACATAATTTGATATTTATGTCAACATGGAGTTATTGGACATAGCAAGTCCATCTGTCCAGAGATTAAACCAGCAAAAATTTTTGAATAGATTGCGGTTAACACCCAAGTTATTAAGGAAGTGAATAATGTTGCTGAAGAAATAATGAAGCCTCATGATGATGATGAATATGGACCATGGATCCATGCCAACTTCAAAAACAGACGGTTCAAGAATTATAAGAATAATGTGGAAACTAACACTCGGAAGCAACAGGTTTTTAAACCTGTTGTTAGAGAAGATCAGAATCAGTATGAAGGAATAAAGGAGAATCAAGTTGTTAATGAAAATCTTGAAGAGATGCATGAAGCTAACAAGACTCGGAATCAGTATGAAGAAATACAGGATAATCAAACTGTTAATGGAAAGCAAGGTGTTAATAGGATGCAAGGCGACTCAAAATCTATCATGGAACTCAAAAATTCTAGTATATGTGATAACAACAAGTTCCAAGTTCTAATGGAAGATCAAGAAGAGGGAGAAGTCATTGAAGTGGCTGAAACAGAGGAGTTGAATCTAGTTGAAAATACTATTGAATCTGTAACTGTTTTAGCTAAGCAAAGCAGTTCTGAGAAGTGCCGGAGTTCAGGAGATCAAACTGTAAATTCTGGGAAAACTAAACTTTCAAAGGAAGTTAGATACTTGGGTCCAGTTGAAGCAACCCATAGGAAGAGAAATGGGGACAGTAAAGCAGGTAAAAAAGCTGGGGTCTTTTCCCCTCTTGATCATTAATGTCGCATTTCATTTTTTGGAATTGTAGGGGGGCAAAAAAATGTGAAGCCTCCCTATATCTAAAGGAGATTGTGAAAGATAATGGTGGTTTTTTTATTGGTCTAATTGAGACTAAGATGGCTAGCATTGAGAGGAAAGATGTTGATCTATTGATAGGAAGTAATTGGGAATTCTTTCATCACCTTGCTGAAGGAACTTCGGGTGGTATTCTGGTGAGAAAGATGACTAGCTGCTAGGAAAATGCTGCAACGTACAGATCCCACCCTAAGTGGGAGAACGAAAGTGCACAACCATGTGGCTAAGAATCCTGCCAAAAACAAATCCTCATCAATGCCTGGCAATGCAAGAGATCTGTAATCAACTGAAGAGGGCTCTGCAGTCTCCTCTGACAACAAAACTCTGGGTCGTAGGCCAAGATCGAAAGGATCATGCAATGAGGCGGCAGTAGTAGATCTTGGGCCTGCGGATTGGTGGAATTTTGGGACAGTGGCAGCAACAAAAGAAGTCAACTTCTTATATTATACTCTTTGGTATATCCTTCCTTGAATTCCTCTATCCATACGCCCTTAGGCAATTTCTTATCAAGATTAATCCGCACACAGACACGTGCATATTCTCTCTTCCCCCATTTAAGAGAATTCCCGTCAATGAACAATGGTGTTCCAATTATTGAAGCAATTCGGGCTATATTCTCCTCATCCTAACAGCTCTGAGGTAAGAAAGGAAATCTAATCCATACAGGCGACGTCATACTTTCAGAGATTCAGGAGAGAAGGATGTGGCCCACTTATCCATCCCGATAATATGGTTTCCTATATACCAGGGTCCACCGTTCAAAACTTCTTCCATAGATTCAATGTTATTGAAAGAACATAGAATCCAATCAAGCCCAAGGGTTGTTAAATGGAATTTCCCAAATCTACTCCATTGTCTTCGGAGCTCCAAACTATAGATAGAGAAAGGAATATCTTTCCCTAAAACTTTTATCACAAGAGACTTATTTAAAATTTGTGAATTGGCAAGTTCCCGGTCCGAATTCAACTTCACTTCCATCCCATCCTCTATCATCTGTGTATTCTCCATCTTGTAATCCAATTTTATATGCTATGTTTTTCCCCATGCTAAGGAAAAACTATCTTTAGAAACATGCTTTTCTTTATTTTCTGGAACACCATCATTGATCATAACACCACTTTCAAACTTATCATTCAGTTCTTGCTCATCAGATTCTGATCGCAATCTTCTTGAACTCCCGTAAATTTTTTAACCCTCACGATAAGGTCAGAAGCAGAAGACTCACCGTTACCATAAACCGCTGAATCAGATTTTTGTAAGGAAGGCTTCAATGAGTTCTTACCTTTCCCATCAACAAGAATCTCTTTCTGCACCAGAGGTCCATCCCTCTCTCGGATTACCAAAGTAGAACAAACCTTGACCGACGATGATGATCGTATTCCAACATCCTTAAGAGCAATCCCGTCAGCAGGAGGTTGCCGGCGGTCAGGATAGCCCATCCTCAGGCAACGCGAATTGCCCACGAAACAGGAAATTCAAAGAAACACGAAGGGTTTCTCTCTCTAGAAATTGGCAGAGCTTCTCACTCTAGAAATTCGCCACTAATGTCCCTCAAAATTTGGCTCCCTCTTGGATTTTCCTTATAGACTAGAAATATTTTTATTTCTTCAATTAGAAAAATGGGAATATTTATTTCTTATCTAAGTCGAACTTCATTGATAATTTAAACACTTACTCTTTCTTCCACTGTTAGAGAATAAAAGGAATTCCCGAAGAAAATCCTTAAATTCATTCTTCTTTCTCTCCAAATTTCTTCCTCTGCACTATGTTGAACCATAGATTTGTTTCTCAAACTTAATCACGAATAATTTATACCAAAAGCACAAAAAAATACGAATATACCTTCTTTCCTCTTCTTCTTCCCCATAACAAAATTTCTCTCATACAAAACTTCTAACTTGCATTTTCTGCCATTGGAGTGCATGAAAGGAAGTTATCTCTTATAAGTAGTTACTACCTTTCACTCTTGCATGCAATTTCCTACTCAATGGCGCGATCCGACCTCGTTTGGAGGGTTTACGCACGGATGCGGGCTGTGTGTGGTTTGCCTATTCGGGTATTCATTCCTGCTACGGGGAATAGGCCGGTTCAATTGAACAGGCCGGCCTGGCTCTGACAATTTTGCTCCTAGGTTTAACATTTTTATTCGTTCAACCTACTAGTATGAATCATCAGTTCGATACCCTTATGATTTAAGATAATTTGACACCATTATTAGCCTGATTTCAAATTTTTTGATGATGGATCCTAGATCGAGTAGAATAAGACAACCCGTTTAATCCAAACCTACATTCTAGATGGGGTGTGTATGTTACAAGAATTAATGCTAAGCCTTGATATATGAAATAAGGTTATGGAGTTAACCTTGATAACAACATTGAACTAGGAAGGAAAATAAGAAGATAACTGATTCATGCAACTGGTTTTCTTACTATGAAAAACCTTAAAGTTAGGTTATTTTTACTGTATATAAATTGACTAGTGAAGGGATTAATGGTGGTAGTATATTGCATTAAAAAATAAAACAAAAGGAAGGAGATGATGCGATTAAGGAGTTGAAGGTAAATGTGTTACAAGATAGGATGGTTTAGAGCCTTACAACAACAACAACAACAACAACATCAAGCCTTTATCCCACTACGTAGGGTCGGCTACATGAATCCTTTTTCTCCATTGTGTCCTATTAAAAGTCAAATTCTCGTTTAAATCTAAAAAAGAAAGGTCATCATAATATTTTCTAACCAAGTCTTTTTAGGTCTACCCCTACCTTTCTTAACATAAGTCAAATCTAATACCTCTACTCTCCTAACCGGGTCATCGCAAGGCCGCCGTTTTATGTGACCAAACCATCTAAGGCGACTTTCTCTAATCTTATCTTCTACTGGAGCTACTCCAACCTTTTCACGTATATGCTCATTTCGTATCCTATCTCTAAGGGTAAAGCCACTCATCCACCTAAGCATCCTCATCTCTGCCACACTTAACTTAGTATTATGCTTCTCTTTTAAAGGCCAACATTCGGCACCATAAAGCATTGCAGGCCTCACTACCATCTTATAGAATTTTCCCTTAATTTTGAGGGATACATTTCTATCACATAACAAGCCCGATGCATTCCTCCACTTCAACCATCCAACTTGAATTCTGCTGATAATATCCCCATCTATTTCCCCATCACTCTGAACAATAGATCCAAGATATCTAAAACGTGTACTCTTATTAACAACTTGATCGTCCAAAGTCACAATCCCCTCACTAGGTCTATTACTACTAAAATTACACTCCATATATTCCGTTTTAGATCTACTCAAGCGAAAACCTTTAGACTCTAAGGTTGACCTCCATAATTCAAGTTTACCTTCAACTCCCTCTCTAGTCTTATCAACAAGAAGAATATCATCAGCAAAAAGCATACACCAAGGTACATCCTCTTGCAAATGTCTAGTGAGAACATCCATGACTAAAGCAAAAAGATAAGGGCTTAAGGCTGATCCTTGATGTAACCCAACCGAAATAGGGAAATACCATTCTTAAATTTTTTTAGTCCTTTGATCTTTTCCCCACCTACAACAACATCAAGCCTTTAACACTGCCGTTGTCAGGTCCTAAGTACTGGATGAGAAAAGTCGAGGGTTGCGTTAGGTAGTCGACAACCAACGTAAAACTTGTCAAATAATAATGACATGATCTTTTCCCCACCTCTTATTTTTTTTCCTTTTCTCCTTGCTTGGGTTCATTCCTTGTTTTTTTTTGTGTCTTGATGATGCTTTCCTTGCCTTGCTTGAATGATCAATAAAGTGATGGATAGCATGAATATGATAACATGAGGGATAGAGATAAAAGATGGGGGGCTCTTATTCGAATAGGGTTAAGAAGAGAGAGGGAGTGGAATTGAAAGGTTTTCTTGGATTCAATCTTTCATTTAAAATAGAATTGAGTGAAAAATTTTAGGTAAAAAATCACTTAATTTGCAAAGAGCTCTTGATAATGTAAGGTTTGAGAAGTTGTTGTTGTATGTAGCCTTACACTTGCACTTGTAGAGGTTTTTTTTGTTATTTTGAACTTGGGTCCTTTTGAATACGCTTGACTACTTGAGGCAACCTAACTGCTATTTTAGACCTACTCTCTATAAAACCCTAGGTACAAATTACAATAAAACCTAGGATATATATGGTAAAAAAAAAGGGGATATATATGGTAAATCAGATAATGATAATTGCTATTCTCTTATTATAAGCGTGAAAATAGTTATCAGGTAGGATAATCCACTTATATTGATTACTAAACCTCCTGATTTAAATAAATTCCTTGATTTTTAAATCAAAATCAACCTCTACCTAAATTTTGGTAAAGATTAGCCACTCCATTGTCGTGAAAAGTTTTGCCATTTAAATTGAAGCTCTTTTCATTAAATTAAAACACTTAATGAAGCATCGATAGAGCCAGGTATGTTCGATGCACTCAATTTGATTTTTAGGTTTTATTTTGGGTTTGACTTGGGCTCATTATATGACTTGACCAATTTTATTTTGGAGCCGCCACAATCATGGGCTGATTAGGTTGCCCTTTGTGTAATTATGTGGAACTTTAGATGTTGTAGATTTCCGTGTGTTCATTCATTTTATACTATTGATGTTATGGCTTTATGATGGGTGTGAGTGTGACAGTAAAACCTGATATATCACTAACTACTTTTTTTTCCCACTTTATAATTAGGGTGTTAGCTTGGTAGAACTTGAACGATTCACATTTCGTACCAAATTTTCTATGTTGGTTCGTATAACATGGATTTTCCTATATTATCTTATCATTATATAATAAATATGCTTGATAAATGAGGCCCTCAAACAACCATGTGCCATGGTAAATCTTTTGCAGACACTGTGAAGCTTTTCAAATCATCTTTTACATTCTCTGATTCACATCTAAATGCTGAATTGGCCAAAGAGTATTTCATTATTTTAATTATTTTTTATTCTTCGTCTTATTTGCTTCTTCCAATTTGGACTGTATGATTTTACGGTTGCATGAGAAAATATTTCCTGGATATACAGGGTTGGTCTTTTTCTGATGTTATGTTTGTTACGAAACGGAACATGGCAAATGCCGTTGCAAATGTATCAAAACAACTGGAGCAATTATCCGCTGCCTTAACTGTACGATAAATCACTTTGAGCTCCTTTGAATTATGGTTTTCTTCTTTATAATAATATTTTTTGCCTCTTTCATTTTCAGACGACAAAGAGGCATCTAACACAGTGGCTCGAAAAGTTGGATTATAAACTTGATGAACAGGAGTCAACTGAGATCATAATGAAAGAGGTTAGTTTACATTTGAGTTTTTTTTGACCTAATAAAAGAATGCTTCAAGTCGATTCAATAAGATACAGTTGTTAGATGTATCTAGATTGTTTCTTATCTCTAGCAAGGCTTGTGTGTGTTGGATTCTCTCTCTTTGATTTCTTGGGTTTTTTCGAGCCATTATATGCTGGCTTATGAATGATTTGTGTTGCCTTTCAAGTTTGGATGGACGAATATCTGTTGGATTATGGTAATGATTCAATCTGGTAAGTTTTGTTGGCATATGGTGAGCTGGTTGATAAGTTTCATCCTTACATGCTTTAATGCTTCCGTTCTACCAATGACTTGTGGATATTTTCCTAGATTTATGGATAGGTTTCTGTTGGCTATTTATGTGATGGTATTATGGAGTATTGTGATGAATGGTTTCTATAGGAGTTTCCATTGCTAGATGCTATGTCGCATCCCCTTTGCATTCTTACTATTGATGGCTGTTTTTTGACTGTTGCCACTTCTAATTCCATTTTATGGGTTGCTACAAACATGTTGAATGACGTGATGATATACTTTGGTATACATGTCTTTTCTCGTGTTGCCTTTAGGACTTTTCTCTCTCTACCCCAATCTTTTTTCAACCAAGTTCCATTGTGGTTTGATCGCTTGATTATGGGCCTTTGATCTGCCTCTTGTTCTATTGGCTACTTATCTTTTCTTCCTTCTTTTAGATGCTAGTTTTCTGGTTATAAGACTATTAAGCACATATTCTTGAGTAATCCAGATTTGTTTATTTTTTGGTCTGTTTAAGGTAGATTTATTTTTTTCACAACTCAACTAAATCTTTTAGTTGATTTGTTTCTTTTATTGCTTTTCCTAGCTTACTAGGATTGTATTTACGCAAGTTGATATGCTTCAGATTAATAAAATAATAATTTAAGCTTTATCCTCAAATTTTACCTGAATTTTTTTTTTATCAGGATATCCTTGCGGGTTCCGAAAATTCGTGCCCCGACTTCTCTGCAGCCCCTTTCTTTTTCTTTTGGTTATTGAGGGGAGTTTTAATGTTTACGTTCCGAGGCAAATTTTCAGAAGTGAGATTGGGTTTTGAAGTAAGACACTACCCAGAGATTTCACCCTCATTTTGTGAGGACTTTATGATCTGAGTCCAGGTTATCTATTGGCGCAAGCTCTTTCAGTTAATTACCCCTCGCTGTAACGAGATAGAACTTTCAATTAAGGGTAGTCGTCAAATAGATTCGGTGTATCTGGCATATAGTAGCAACATGATTTTAGGTCTTTGAAAATTTAATATTTAAAATTAAAAATTCACCGCTTTATACTTAAAGCAGATTGTGGGGGAAAGATGATGAATCCGATTAAGATCCCATGGTTCCATTGTCCCGGGTCATCATAATCCTTGGTATACTTAGTCATAAGAGGTTGTCGACCCAACCTGACCGAAAGATCATTGTTGAAAATCTTGGATTGCTTCATCAAAGGGTACCTTTTAGACCTGACGTGGATATTTGTTTAAGGGGATAAGTTTGAATTCAACTTAGCTAACAGAGAGTTTTGTGCCATATCGATCATATCCTATAAATTCATCACTCAATAATTTAGCGCCATTGAGGAACATACGAGTTTTGTCCAAGACCATAATTTAATAGTGCCACTTGGCGGCAAAACCATTGGTTAGAGGGTCCCGGTCATAATCGTTTTCCTTGGTGCTAATTGGCGGCGAAACCATCGATTAGAGGAGACGTGCCACGTCTTTACTGGTAAGAGATGGATTGAGAATGAATCCTAATGATATTCTCGACTAGACATTTGCTCTTTGTGACTTGAAATGATTTTCAAATTTATCTACCTCGACAAATTATTGTGGAGTATTGATGTGTATTTTTGTTTTAAGTGTTTTGGTTTTTATTTCAAATTTAAAATTTTGCATTATTCAATGTATTTCATGGGAATTTGGGAGGCATTTTTAAATATTTGAGGTCCCCTCTAGTTGAGATAAATATTCAACACGACAATCATCGGAGTTTTAATGGGCATTTTAATTTTGTTGGTTGAATCTTGTCGACTCTGCTTACTTGTTGACAGAGGATCGGGTTCGTTGTCGGCTTTATGTCTTTATTAGTGGATTTTCCTTGTTGACTTGATATGGACCAATTGAGTCCATGTAGTCAACATTAGGTCTGATTGGCTCAATCAATTAAATTGAGATTAAGCTCAGGTTGATCGGGAGCACTTGCGCCATATACGTCCCACTTAGGTCAACTGTTTTTTTCTTTACCTTTTATAAGTTTCTTTCTTGCCACTTAGGTCAACTGATTGCACCCAAATCAATTAGGATCCAACTAGGGTCACTGAAGGCTAAACCAAGATAAATAATGACCAAAATAATTTAGAACGATCCATTAAGGGATTTTACTTAGTCACCCTAATAAACTAGAATTGAGATGGGGTCAATTAGGACCAAGGGAGTTCACTAGAACCACTTTAGGTTACCTAGGGTTGACTGAGTCTCTTGGGATCAATTTGGCTCAATTAGGGGCAATTGGGCCAGCTAGGGTCCAGCTTGGGCAATTGAGATTGGCTTGGTCAGCCATGGTTATGTTAGGTCAATTGAGACCAAATGGAATTGATTGAGTCAACTAGGGCTGTACTATATTAAGTGGGTTCACCCTAGATCATCATAGTGGTTCACTTGGACCATTTCAAGTCTATTAAAATTATTGGTGTTATGATGGTTGTACACTAGTTTGTAACTGTATACAGTAATTCAATTAAGTTCCAATGATCAATTAGTTGGGCTAGGCCACAGGCTGATCCAGTCTCAATGCACCTTTGAGATTATAAGAGGTTAACATAATCTCTCATACTTAAGTAATTAGTTATGCACTTTATTACGTCTCTAGCTCATTATTCCAGATACCCCTACAAACACCAAAATGGAAATAAAAATGGTTTTGGCTCCTTTGCAAGTTTCTTTAGTACCAAGTAACGGAGATTCACAATAGACCTTGCCCCCAAGGGAATGTATAGGGTTTTAATCCCTAAGAAAAAAGTTATGGAGATTAACAGCAGACCTTTTTGAGTTCTTCTCAGTTTTTGCCTTGAAACAGGAAAAAGGGTTGAGGAGAGGGAGGGAAAGAGGAACAGGTGGAATAAGAAGTGAGGTGGGGTCAGCCAAGGGCTAATGTAGAGTGGAGCCGATTTAGAGGGCTACGATAAACTTGTTTCCATTCATAAAACATTATATAACTTAATACAAGCACAAGAACTTGAATAGATGAGAGTTCATAATCTAAAGGACAAATTATCCAAACCAAATGAAACAATGGCCATGATATTCAAATACTTCAAAACGAAAATCAAACATAAAAATAAACATTAAATATGCTTCTCTTATAGATTTTGCAATGGGAAGGGTCCGTCATGCTTCAGCATCACAAAGTCACTTTTATTTTTTACTTTTAGTAAATCATCTTAAGTTTTAATGATAGTTTTGTTTGATAGATGATTGATATTTTTTTTGACTAAAATTCAAATTAGCTTTATCACCTTGATATGCATACAGAAAAACAGCAATGCATCTTCGCTGATGCTTGTTAGATTAATGATTGTCTGTGTATTTGCAGGTTCATGGGGTGAAAACTGATCTTTCTCAAATCGGATTTGATATCCAGGAAATTCAATATTTGTTGTCTGGATTGGTTAGTCCTTAATCATCATCCATATGTGTGTTTCTTGGTCAGTTTTAACATTGTTTCTCTAACCCATCAGTGACAGTGCTAACTTAATAGTATTTCTCTTATGCACCAGGAAGGGAAGATGGAACTCCTAGAGAGCAAGCAGGTTTGGATTATGCATGGTTGTGTGGAAGTAGCATTCATGAGATGTTCCTCTTTAACTTTATTGTTTCTTATTGTCGTGCAGGATGCAACTAATTTAGGTATCTCGTATCTATGCCAAATTGCTGGTGGCATTAAAGATGGGCTGCATACGAAATTTATTCAGGTATTTAGGCGCTTGTTTTGATTTATTCTCTAAATATAGGCTCTACATCTTAATGAAGGGATTCCATTTGATAAGCAAGCTTTTCTTTCTCTTTTGACAACGAATCTCAACATAACTCCATAGTTTTTGAACTTTCCAAGTTAAATTCTTTATTAAAGAGTTAATTCAATTGCAACAAGTAGATCCAATCATCTATATCTGGATTTGCTGTGAAGCATTTAAAGAAAGGAAAATTTTATAAACCTCTTTGCCATTTTTTTTTTAATTTTTTTATAATAAAAATAAGTTTACAAAATCTTTGCAAATAAGGACAATAGTTTGCTTATAAACTAGGGCAATTATCTTAAAACCCATACACATATACGAGGGTCTCTTGATATCCTGACATGGCTTTCTAAAAACTCTGATATATATATGCATAGTCTTCTTGAAAATATGATGTTACTATTCAGAAAATTTCTTAAACCAAATTGTCTATTATGTGATAATTAAATTGTACAATTAAAAGCAATTGTAGAAATTGATCAATGGAAACGCAAATTACAACATATATCATTGTTGCAAGAGCCACATTTTTGAGGGAAAGAACCCTATGAAATCTCATCTAATATTTTTTACTTGAATTTCAATAAATTTTGGAGAGTGATGATATATTTTCTTTTCATTTTTGCCACTCTTTGCATTTTTTTGGCAAAAGTATCAAAATAGTCCTTTGACTCTTTATGAAAGATCAAAATTGTCTCCAAATATATTAAAGATCATTTTGGTCCCTCAAGTCCTTAATAAAGAATCAAAATAGTCTCAAAGTGGGACTATTTTTGTTCTTCTTTAAAGAGTTAGGGATCAAAATAATTATTTAATATAGTTGAGGTTTGATATTTCTTAAAGAGTAAGAAATCATTTTAATCATTTTCTCGATAATTTAAAGCCTCAACATTTGAGGCAACAAATTGAAAGACGAGATCACCAATATATCTAACGATGGGATGATCGTCTGGAGCAAATATTTTGGATGGATTTGGTACATCTGAGAAAGGCTCTAGTTACTACACAGTATCTACAGTAGATTTTATATTTTGCATGCAAACCAAATCAGAGGAAGTCAAAAACTACAACCTTTTTTTCAGAAGTTTTGTTTTTATTAATGTTAACCTAAGGATAAGAACCAAAACTCAGCTCAAATTTCAACCTAAATTCCAGGAAATCAGCATAAATCCCGTATACGTACCGATTCGGCGCCGCTACAGTCGTTTCTCCGTAATATCTGCTCGAAGCCGGCCTCGATCGTCACTCTTCGACGTCGTTAAATACCCGCTACTCACACAAAGCTTCGGCTCCTTCTACACACGAAAACCTCAAGCAAAGCAGGCCGAGCTCCTCCTCGCCAAGCCCTATCCGGCCTTTTCCCTAGCCCGATCAGAGACCTCCGACTAAGCCGACCCCAACTAAGTCCAAATCTCACTCAAGTATTACTTCTCCCTTCCTCGTCCAATCCCATCCCTGTTCGACGCCAAATCCCGAACTCCCAAGGCTTCCTCTTCCCGTCACCTCTGCCCCGTTCGCTGGCCTTCGATCCACAAAGAGAGAGAGAGTGAGGAGCTCTACTTACCTAAAGCCTCTGCTCCAACTCCAACGGTCAAACCCCTCTCACGATCCCCTACTCTGACGCCTCCTCTTCCTAGAGATGGAACCCACGAGCTCCTCTCCGACCCAAATCAATAGCCGAACCCTATCTAACCTCAACCGAGCTTTGACCGTGTCTTAGCCGAACTCATCACCTTAAACCGAGCGCCCCTTTTTGCCCATTTCGAACTCAAATTAGCCCAAGGTAATCCCTAACCTCTCATTAGTATTAATTATATTTGATTATTATAATTAGTATTATTTATAATAATCATGTTATTATAAATATTAATAATTATGATAATTAGCGGATGTAGCTATTATAATTATGAAAATTATTAAATAATTATGTCATCTTAATTTTTAGTAATTATAGTTATCATTAATTATAATAATTATGTTTATTATTATTATTATTTAGGATTATTTATAAATTAATTTGTAAAAAATCTTAAATTAAATTAAACTAATTTATAATTAATCTTAAGTTAATTATAATTAATTATATATATTAAATGTAATTAATTATAATTATCTTTTAATTATAAATTAAATCTAATTAATTTATAATTATTTTTAAATTAAGTACAATTAGTTGTAGATTAAATACAACTAATTATGATTAAATTATCACTAATTATACATTAAGTGCTTGCCTCGATCTACATGCATACCCCGCGAAGCTATAAATTCCTAAAACTTTGAAAACCTGTTCCCGACGCTTGTAGCGCGGCGAACAACTACCTATGCACGCTTTTCTCTAGCGTGGTAGGAGGGAATTCGTTGTGATGCTTGTGACAGGGCGGGAAATCACAAAACCCCATTTTCGACGTTAGCAGCGCACCCGAAAACCAGCAACACACGCTTTTCTCTAGCGTGATGGGAAGGGAACCCAATGCGACGCTTACGATGAGGCGGGGTCAAATATAAAATTACTTGCTTTAAATCGGTGCCCGAAAACCCATGCACACCTTTCTCTGGTGTGGTGGGGAATAAATATTTTACGGCCGCGGTGTCCTCGTCCGAGGGCACCTATCGTGCACGCTTTTCTCTAGCGTGGCGGGAGGCCCAGTTTTCCATAGTTTTCCCCTAAACGGGGGAGAAACAGGGAGGCTGCCGAAATTTCGGGTGAACGCAAGACTATACTTGGACTTGAGCTTGAACGTTAACATTAAATGAATTATGAAATATTTGAACCTAAGCAAAATGAAATTGAATATGGACTCAAATTTGATTGAAATCAAGAGACTACAAGGGACTTGACTTGAACAATTTGAGCAAGGACTTAGACTTGTCACATGAAAAAACGAAAGTGAACTTGAATGTGGATCGAAGCTGATAAAGAACTCGAACCACAGGGGACTCGAATGAATGGAAGAGGCTCATCTTGAGCCTGAACTATACTTGTAATCAAATTTGGACTCTAATTTGAGCAAACATGAAGAACCTTCACTCAAATTGAATATCAATCAAATTTGTAAACATAGAACTTGAGCTTGAATGAACTTTAAAGAACTAAACTCATAATGACATGAAATTTGAAATGAGTAAGGATCAAATAAATGTGAACTTGACATTGGATAGATGAATGTCAAAGTGCAAACAGAGATTTGTAAGCAACACTCCAAAGTTGAACTTCATGCAAGCAAACACAACTCAGAGAGAGTGTAAGGATTTGTTTGATTAAACAGATTTTGCAAAATGGTGGGCATGAAGGGATGTGGTGGCATCCCTATCACCAACAATAATCAAACTCCAAGAAGAAATATCAAATGCAAGTAAACAATAACTTGTAGCGGACAACGATGTTGCAAATATAACTTGCTCACAAGCGATGGTGGAATTGAAGAAAGGTGTGACATGATTATAAGTCATGACATGAAACTCTATAATAATGACATTTGGCTTGGAACATCCATCTCAAATTATGCTTACAAATGAGCATATATGGTCGTAATAAGTGGTGCCAATATTGGTAATATGTTAGGAGCACAATCCATCCAACAACCAGTGCTAGCATATATACAAATGAATACACTAGTTTCTACGACATAGGGATGACACAAAGTGAATGTGATATGACCCTACAGTTCAAATCCAAGCAAGAATCAAATAAAAATGCAATCAAATAGCAAGAGGGATTTGTGATATCCAAGCGTTAATTGATAATCAAGATTAGATGGAGGATGTATGTTCAATAGAGTACACAAGTTGAGGATCAGACCCTCAAATGATAATATAATCACTAATGAACGAGCCTATTCATTAGTGATTATAAGATATGTGGTACACCCAATCCATTGCACACAAGCAAGATACAAAGTGACTATATCAAATGCAAGTGCATACGAGTTACAGTGGGGAATTCCTCATGCGTACAACAAGCTATCTACAAGCATCTACAAATATAAAGCAGGAGATTCGTTAGTGCATTATGATCCACTTGAAGAAAGCAACAATTAGTGCACGACAGTCTACATGTATAAAACAGCGAACAACTCTATTCAGAAACTACTACGCCACGCCACTGGATCCGCAACATTCATACAAGCGGACAGAAGACGTCTATAAACATTCCAAGAATACCCCCGCATGTGCACCATAGTTTGTATACACATAGGTACACAAAGGGGTAAGTACAACCAAAAACCCGCACGGGCCCCGAGGAACGTGTTTTTGGTACACACGTGATGTCAAGGGATGCTGCGTGGGTCAATAAATCTGAACCCAATCATTATGAGTAGATAAATAGGAGTCGACAAGATTTAACAAATAATTATAAAATAGCCCCAAACACCCGCGTGGGCCTCGGCGAGGATGTTATTGGTATACACGTGACGCCTAGGGATGCTACGCGGGTCGATAAGTAAATTCAAGTTTGAACCCAATCCTTCTATGCAGATCAATAGGAGTCGACACAGTTCGAGCCTTCAAACAAATACACAGTTGTGACAACTAATATATTTGTTTTAATACATTCATATTAGACCTTCAAAGCCTATAACACTGAGAATTCATTAACAAAGGCATAAAACCTATGAAACCTGATCCCCCATCAGCAAGTTGAGAGGGTCGACAAGGTTCAAGCTTTAAATGGAAATGACCCCAAATACCCCGATGATGGTCGCGTTGAACGTAAATCTCAACCGGAGGGGTGATTCAAATAATTTCAAAAGCCTTCAAAAAGTCTATTCAAAACCCATGAAAATCCAAAAATATCCAAAAATCCCAAATTATAAAATATTTAAAATTGAAATAAATTCATCAAAACACTTAAAGCAAAATCCATCTACCTTCCAAAATAGTTTGCTTGGGTGGACAAATTTAAGTATAACTTCAGCTCACAAAAAGCTAATGTCTGGTCGAGAATATCACTAGGATCCATTATCAAACAATCTCCTGCCAGTAAGGACGTGGTATGTGTCCTCTAACCGGCGGTTTTGCCGTTAAATGGCACCGCAGGATAAACGGTTATGACACAGAGCCCTCTGAACCGAGTGGTTTTGCCGCCAAATGGCACCACGAAATACCGGTTATGGCCAGAGCCAATACGATCCTTAGTGGCATCAAATCCTTAAGATATGAATCAATAGAATATGATCGATAGGGTACAGCCCTTTGTTAGCTAAGGTGAATTCAAATTTGTCCCGTTAGACAAACATTCACCCCAGGTCTACAAGGTCCCCTCGGATGAAGCAACCCATGGCTGCCGACAAGGATCCTTTTGTCAGGCTGGGTCGACTACCACCTCTGACTAAGTAGACAAGGGACCACGACGGCCCGGGACGACGGAACCATGGGATCTTGATCGGGTCTATATTCATTCCCCTACCATCCGCTTTTAGTGCAAGATGGTGAAATTTCTATTTTAAAAATCAAATCTTCTAACTTTCCAAATCTCCAAATCCTAAGCCCATTGCTGCTACTATATGCCAGATAACATGTATCTCTATACATATCTGATTGATGACTAGCCTTAATCGAAAGTTCTCTCTCGTTATCGAGAGGGTTAATTAACTATAGGGGCTTGTGCCTATAGGAAATGAGAACTCAGATCATAAAGTCTTCGCAAAATGAGGGTGAAATCTCTGGGTAGTGTCTTATCTACAAAACCATCTGACTTCCAAAATTTAACCCGGAACTTAATCCATTAAAACTCCCTCGCTGAAGATAAAAGCACACAGCTGTGTCGGGCGGGCAGGCCGGGCCGAATTTTCGGAGCCCACAGATTTGTGGCGACTCTGCTGGGGAGTGGTTTTTCTTTCCATCTTTGGTTAGTCGTCTCAGTGCTATAGTAGCATCAATATCGATCCATACTTAAAATTTTAAGTATCTTAAAAATGATCGTTAAAAAAAAAAAATCATTGAGATAACGTATTTAGTAGTATTTTAGATTTATATTATTTGAATTACTCGCTAGTATTATCTACTTTTGTTTTTTGTGTTCTGTGTAAGTCTCTGCATTTTGAAAGTGTGGGGTGATGTATCAGATTCTGATTACTAACCATTGCCTTTCATTTATGCAGATGGATCTACAGAACATCCCGATGACTGTCCAGCTGGGATGAGGAGCTAGGATTCAGCTGGCAAATGCTGTTATTGAGACCGATAATATTGGAGCTACCATCCAATTTGGTAGCATTGATTTTTCTACAGTTGTTGCAAGAACTGCCGGAGCTCCTACCCACAGTGTGCATTTGCCGGTACAACGGCCTGTTGCTGAAAATGTGAACTCGTATTAATGTCTTGATCATCTAAAGTTACAAACCCCCCATTAGATCTATTACTAAAATTATACTCCATGTATTTGGTTTTAGATCTACTCAAACTAATACCTTTAGACTCTAAGGTTGGCTTCCATAATTCAAGTTTACCTTCAACTCCCTCTCTAGTCTTATCAACAAGAAGAATATTATAAGTAAAATTATATACTTGGGTACATCCTCTTGCAAATGTTTAGTAAGAACATCCATGACTAAAGCAAAATGATATGGGCTTAAAGTTGATCCTTGGTGTAATCCAACTGAAATAAAAAAGTTGCTTGGTCAAATCACCTTGTGTTTGAACATAAGTAACAACTCATGCATACATATCTTTAATGACTTGAAAATAAGCATTATTAATTCCTTTCTTCTCTAGAACTCTTTGGAGCACTTCCCTTGAAACTTTATTATATGCTTTCTCTAAATCAATAAATATCTTATGTGGATCCGTTTTATTCTCTCTATAGTTCTCCATGAAACCTCTGAATAAACGTATAGCTTTCATAGTTAACCTACTTAGCATGAATCCAAATTGATTTTGAGGAACATTAGTATCACGTATTAACCTATGCTTAATAACTCTCTCCTATAGTTTTAAAGTATAACACATTACTTGTTTCTTTTATAATTCACACACTCTTGTGCATCACCTTTATTCTTAAAAGTGGGAATCAACACACTTCTTTTTCACTCATCGGACGTCTTTCTTAGTGTTCAAAATAATATTAAAATGTTTTGTAAGCCAAGAAATTCCTTTATCTTCTTACCATTTTCACACCTCTATTGAAATATTATAAGATATAATTACTTTTTCACACTTCATTTTCTTTAAAGTCCCTCTACCTTCGGTTTTACTAATATGTCGATAAAATAAAAAATTCTTATTTTCATTTAGGTTGATAAGGTCACTAAAGTCAATTGTATTCTCACAATCTTCATTGAAAAGCTTATCAAAATATCTCATCCATTTTTATTGAATATCCTATTCTAATAAGAATACTTTTTTATTTTTATGCTTAATATATTTCACTTGAACTAAATTCTTAATTATTTTATCTTTTTATTTGGCTAACATATACGTACATCTTTCGCTCTCCTTAATAGCTAATCTATTATATAAATCCCATCGCATATTACTTTCTTAGACTCCTTATATGCCTATTTATATCTTTCATAATTTTTTGGGTTTTTACTTCTAATCAAATTTTATAGCAAAAATTTTATTTTTATCTTTTCTTACACATTATAATTTTACCATCAACTTTTTTTATTATTAGGAAATTTTTTTTGATATCCTAAGCATATCCTTTACAAGATCCTTAATATCAATGATTCACTAGCTACTTTTTCCTATATAACGTAGCTTTCTCATGTACTGTCCAAATCCTAAAATGTTGAATCTTATTCTTAAAAATATTTTTGTTAGTTTTTTATATTATCACATCTAATCCTATGACAACATTTATTTTATTTTTCATATTTTGCATCTTCCTCTTAAAGTCCAAAAATAATAAGTCCGAAAAGATCATTTTGATCTCTCAACTCCTTAAATAGGAATCAAAATAATCCTACAATGAGACTTTTGATTTCTTATTAAATTTTTAAGGGACCAAAATGATCCTTTAATATAGTTGGGGACCATTTTGTTACTTCATAAAGAGTCAATAGATCATTTTGGTTTTTTTCTTAATATCTTTTGTATTAATTTTTCTAATTTATTTTAAAATTTAAATTTTGAACATTTATCCAAATCTACTTGAGGAGTATAAACATTTATAATTTTATTAATCTTCAAATCTATAATTTTATTTTCAATTGTATTAATTTCTTCAACATTTTCCTTCAAACTTTTATCTATAATCACATTTATGCTATTTCTAGTATGAGTCCTACTCGAATACTATTGTTTAAGTCATAAACTATCAATCTCCTTAAGCTTGTCTCAAACCATTAGTTTCCTGGTCGCATAAAATATTTATCTTCCTATGAATCATAATATCTATTAATTTTATTAATTTGCCTCTAAGGGACTTATATTCTAAGTTCATATCCTAATTCTAGTTTCATGGATTAACTTCTTTGCCCACATCCGTCCATTTTGTGGAAACCCTTTCCTTTTTGACATTGTACTCGGGTACCAGTGCAACGACATTTGTTCACTTCTTATTGTATTCAGTCCATACAATGCATCGCTTAAATGGTCGCCCTATCATTAACACAATAAATTAAATGATTCATGCCATGATTATTTGATAAGTTTTACGTTAGCTATCGACTACCTTTATGCAAACTTTGACTTTTCTTATCCAGTACTTGAGACCTAAAAACATTAGTGTCAATTTACTTTCTAACCTATTATTTTAAAATGATATTACACTTTTTGATGCTATTATACACTTTTGTGGTGCTCGTGCGCTTCTCCAAGAGAAGTGCTTTGTTGAATTGTTGCATATTTTTCGAGGCAATGATCTGCTTCCATGGTGATAGTAAACTTCTTGGGGCTATTATATGTTTCTCAAAGCTGTTACGTGCTTCTCAAGGCAACTTCATGCTTCTCAAGGTTGCATGCTTTGGTTTCAATCCCACCATGCTACGAAAAGGACATATGGGTTGTCGGTACCTTCTTGAAGACTCGCATGCTTTTCCCATTGCACTACAAAAAGTGCATATATGTACTTATAATTATCCACGCCACATTACGAGAAACACATACAAGGCTTACTCATTGCGTATGAACTCCACTCCCTAGTGCTATGAAAGAACGTATAAGGGGATTGCTTGACACGCCATGTGCATCGCCAATGGAATTTTGAGGTTTTTATGGGTTTATGAGCTTTTTTTTTATTTTAATTTTATGACATTTTGTGTCTATATATATGTGTGTGTGAGAGAGAGAGAGAGAGAGAGAGAGAGAGAGAGAGAGAGAGAGAGAGGTTTGTTGGATATGAGCAGAACAGGTGGCCAGCTAGGATGTGAGGAGTTCGATTTGCTGTATGGGTGTTTCATTCTCATGAGGCGGGAAATAGAGAGGGAAGAAAATGGCTGTTAGTGCTTTGGGTAGGGGTCAGTTTGAGGCTGTTGCAACTAGGTTGCTTGGATTGTAGGTGGGCCGGTTAGTAGTAATTGGAGGAAGATGTTGAATAGGTTAGCCGTTTGTGTGTAGCGGTAGGTAGAGGAGGTTTAATGCTGGTGGACAGATAGGGAAGTTGTAGGTTGAATGTATCAAGCTATTGGGGGGTGTTTACGTGAGAGTTGGTGGCTCGGGTGGATGACTTCAGGTGGATGTTGGCTATAAGTTGAGGGTGATATTACTGGAGGAGGGGGGCTCAAATTGGGCGGATCTACTAGAGGTCGCAAGTTCGGGGCGTCGGTGTGCAATAAAGAGAGGGAATGATTGGGTTGGTTGGCATTGGGCTAGGCTCGTGCGACTAATGAGACGAGTAGATGTCAGGTTAGTCTTGTGCTTTAAGTGGCTGTAGCATGATGGGCATGCAGGCGGTGAGGGAGAAGTGGAGTTCAGGTTGGAGCTAGGCTGCATGAGTCTATGAGAGAAGAAGTGAAAAGGTTGTTGGGTTTGGTTGTGTAGGATCGAAGGAGGAAGAGAAGAATTGGAGGTTCTCGTGCGTGAGTAATGGGCCAAGGAAGATGGGGTGGAAGAGATAGAATTGGTTGCAATCATCGTATTTGCAGGATTCGATCAGTTGACAGGGGATAGGATTTTGTTTTATTATATATATATTATAACATATACAAAAGCGGTCCTTCTTGTGTTATTATCTAATTTTTCATGCACCTCTATTTTTTGCGCAATTAACCCCAATCATGCAAATTTCAAATATGGACTTGTGTAGCATTCTGGATAATATAGGTCTCCTTTTTGGGTAGTTTCAACATTTTGAACAAAATGCAAAGTTCATTTTACGAATGGGTGACATTCGGGTGATTGCACAAAGTTTCATCCAAGTCCAGTTTCGCGTACATTCGCTTAAATTGAACACGGGTTGTTCTCTTTGAGTAAATTCAATGTTTCGAGCACAACGACATAATTCATTTTTTAATCAAATAATGTTTGGGAGACCTTGCGCTCCGGCGCACCTGCCAACTACCGCTTTCATCTTTGCTTAATTGACTTGCACACGAATGGTTCTTCTCTAGTGAATTTGACATCTTGAATGCATCGATGCGATATGATTTACAATCGGATGAAGTTTAGGTTTTTGTGACCACGATCAAGGCGCCTCAATATGTGCTCCACGCAATGTCATGTCTGTTGGTCATCCTTTCCCTTCACACTCATTCACATCAATTTCGGCTTCATAATTGTGTTATTAAAATGAAGTTTGAAGAAACCTAGATATATATCACGATTTTTAGAAATCCTTTTATGTATGTTGGGGTATTAAAAAATATAGTAGGATTTTTATGAAGCTTTTTTGTCCTCAACTAAAGAGCTCAGCTATTGTTGAATTTTATTAATCTTAATTATTGATTTTTACATAATAGATAAATAACTGTCCTTGTTTCTAAAGTTCAAGAAACGTAGACATATATCACGATTTCTGCAAACCCTATTATGTATGTCAGATTTTAAAAAACACAAAGGATTTTAATGAATACTTGTTGTCCTTAAACAAAGAGCTCAACCATTGTTTACTTTTATGAATTTTAATTATCAATATTTACATAATATATAAATAACCATTTTATTTTGAAAGTTTTGAAACTATTATTATTATTATTATTATTATTATTATTATTATCATTTTATAGAAAGAAGAAGATCAAAATGATCCCTTAACTTCTTATGAAAAAGATTTAAATGGTCTCTAACTTTATTAAGGGACTATTTTGATTCCTCAAATCGTTAAATAAGAATCAAAATAGTCCCATGGTGGCTTTAATTTAGTTCATTTTGAAGGATTTCAGGGATCAAAATTGTCTCTTAATGTAGTTGGGGATCATTTTGATCATTCATAAAAAGTCGAGAGATCATTTTAATTTTTTTATCATATTATAAATGATCAAACTACCTTTAGATTTATACATATTTACCCTAAAGAATTGCTCATGAGCCTTTAACTTATTCATGATTATATGTGGTCTACATTTAACGGTAGTATACCACAATTCTTGAAAATATATTTTGATACTTACAAATTCTTTCTTTTTCATTAGTATTTTAAAGAGAGTTCATGAATCAAAGTAGCCTATTTTCATTTATGTCCTTTATTTTGCTAATTATCCTTGTTTTTTTGAGAGAGAGAAGGGCTAAAATGATCCTTGATTAATTATGATGAGAGAAAAATGATCATACTATGTAAAAGTCTGAATTTAATCCATGACTTTTTAACGAGGAATCAAAATGGTTCTACCATTCAAAATTGGATGGTAAAATTAACAGAACCTCTGAAAATGGTAGATAACTCATATAAGAAACGTGTTGTGAAATATAACTTTTTTACCCTAAAGCTTGAGATGGAGACAAGATCTAACATAGAACAGGCAACGATTCTATTTTTCTCTGTTTAGAGATGTGATCTTGAGCAGGCGATTAAATGAGCGGAAGTTGATACAAGCAGGCAACGGTAGGGTTTGCATCAATTATTTTCATATTGACAAATCTATTCTTCGTCGTAGGAGGTGTGACCCTGAGAAAATGACGAGACAAGTGGGAGGAGATACGAGTATGATCAAGTGAGTGAGAATTAGGACTACTTGTGAAGACTTTTATCGAGGAAGGGCGATGCAGGACTAAATATGCTTGAGATAAATGCGATAAGAACGTGCACGATTTTGAAATGAACAAATTACAATTAAGACTATTAGCTACTAAACGAAAATGGGGTTGCAGAGAAAAAATGGTCACCTTCTAGCTTCCACCCGAGCTTTCCTATTTCACTACAATACACCAAAATCCTATTGGGCGGAAGCCCTTCTAACTATAACTTATCTTATAAACCGACTACCTTTAATAACTTTAGGACTCAAAACTCCAATGAAAATTTTGTCCTTTTTTTACCCTGAGTTCCGAACCCATTATAATCTTACACCCAAAATCTTTAAATGGACTGCCTATGTTCATATTCATAGCCAGGATAGAGGAAAACTAGATCCAAGAGCACTCAAATGCATCTTTTTTGGTTATTTAGCTACCAAAAAAGGTTATAAGTATTATCATCCACCCACAAGAAAAATACTTGTCTCTATTTATGTTATCTTTGATGAATAAAATTCCTATTTTTCAAAATCTCATCTTCAGGGGGAGACTGAATTTGAGGAAAATGAGAAAAATGAATTACCACCTCTTGACCTTCCACCTCAAACCAATCCACCTGAAACCCAGGATAGGGAAAACAATGAAAAAGATGTCATCAGATTTGGGAAGATTTACTCCAGGCATATAAGCTCAAGTTGTGCCTCAAAGCAGATCCAAGAATCTAAACCATCTCCTAGAAATAAGGTAAGCTCACCACCTCCTTTATACCCTATAACCAACTCTATATGTTTCAACAACTTCTCATCCTCACACAAGAATTTTCTGGTTACATTAGAAGATATCCATATTCCTAAGGATATTTCTGAGGCCTTATCTGATAAAAATTGAAAAAAATGCCATGAGAGATGAAATGCAGGCCCTAGAAAAGAACAATAGATAGGAGATCGTCAATCTACCAATAGGGAAAAAACTGGTCAGCTGCAAATGGGTGTACTCAGTAAAATACAAAGTTGATAGCACACTCGAAAGATTGGTGGCAAAAGGGTACATACAAACATATGACATTGACTACCAATAAACTTTTGTGCCTGTAGCCAAGATGAATACTATCAGAATACTACTCTCACTAGCAGCCAAGTAAAACTGGCATCTGGAACAATTGGATGTGAAAAATGCATTCCTGTATAGGGATTTGTAAGAAGAGATATTTATAGAAATATCACCAGGGTTTAAGAAAAATTCTAAAGGTAACAAAGTATGCAGACTAAAAAAGGCTATATGTTGATGATATTATCTTGACTGGAAATAACGAAGAGGAGACAATTTAAGAAAAAATATTAATAAGGATTTTGACATCATGGAACTTGGTAGATTAAAATACTTTTTTGGAATTGAAGTAGCGAACTCCAGCAAAGGAATATTTATTTCACAACAGAAATGCATCAAAGATCTTTTGAAAGAAACACGTAAACTAGCTTGTAAACCAGCACCGACACTAGTAAAACCTAATCTTAAACTAGGGGAAGCTAAAGAAGATCCAGATGTGGATAAAGGAGCCTACTAGAGACTTGTAGGGAAATTAATCTACTTTTCCCACACTAGACCAAATATAGCATTTGCTGTAAGCTTGACCAGTCAGTTTATGCTTAATCCAAAGCAGGTTCACATGCAAGCGATAGACATATTGCACTTCCTTAAAGGAAACCCAGGAAAAGGGATTCTCTTTTAGAGAGATCGTAGAATAATCCTAGAAGTATACATTGATGTTGACTATGCGGGATCACCTTTTGATAGAAGATCTACCTCTGGATACTGTACATTTCTTGGAGGTAACCTAGTTACATGGAGAAGTAAGAAATAAAATGTGTTGGCAAGATCTAGTGCAGAAGCAAAATATCAAGCTATGGCCTTGGGAATATGTGAGCTACTATGGATCAAAATAATTCTAGAAGACTTAAAGGTCAAGTGGGATGAGCCCATGAGGCTACATTGTGATAACAAATCAGCAATCAACATAGCCCACAATCCAGTCCAACATGATAGGACCAAGTATATAGAAGTGGACAGACATTTTATTAAAGAAAAATTAGAAAGTGGTCTAGTAATGTGGACCATGTATCATCAAAAGATCGACTTGCATACATCCTTACCAAAGGATTGGATAGTTCTTCCTTTCTCAGAATGATTGACAAGCTAGGAATGACAAATCAATATTTCCCAGCTTGAGGGGGAGTGTTGAAATCCCACCGTTCCCAGTGCAAAGGATCAGACGGTCACAGAAAGAAATTCGTGGGAAGCTCTCATGGATCACGCCATAATGAAAGAACTAATTTAGGAAAGAGTATATTAGGATTTTATGTATTAAATCTGTAATTTGTTGTTTCCTCATTAAGATATCTTATATAGATCTATAAATAGAGAAGATATTATGCAATAAAGCCAAGCTTTTCCCTCTCAAACTTACAATGTTTAACAAATATAAAATCAGTTTTATAAAAAAATTCAAGTAGAAAAACAAAATCTAAAATTACCCTAACTTTTAACATTGTTAACTTCAACTTCAATTACTTTGGATGATGGAATTATTTTAGTCCCTATTTAAAGAGCCTGAGGTCTCAATTGAAACTTTTATATAGGCTTGAGATTATTTTGGTCATTCACAAAAAAGTCATAGAACCATTTTAGTTCTTTTCTCTTTATTTAGACAATAACTATTTTTAAGCAATCCTTATCTTACTGCTTATTTCTTTTGTAGTTTTCATTGAAAATTGTTAACATCCTAGAGGTTTGATTTTATTAGATAATAATTTTTATGGCCAAATTGTTATATTCTTCTCTTCTTGGGGCCCTTCTTATATCTTTTAAATAAAAAAAATAAATAAAAGCTTGAAATAGTCCCCCGACTACTAATAAATGCCCAATTTTATCTCAGAGTTTTGTATTGTCCCAATTTAGTCCATAAACTAGTAAAAATTGATCCAATTTAGTCCTAGAGCTTAAAAATAAAAGTTAACTCCAAGGTTAAATATGAGGGTATTTTAAATATTATGTATGTGAGATTACATTGTTTATATTATTCTATTTTGTCATTTAATAAATTATAATACATATTTAATCTACTACATAACAAGAGAATAATTAGTTTAAAAAAAGCTATATTTTTGTAAATTAAAACATAAATTGAAGATCATTACAAACAAAATCGTCATTATAGTATCCATCTAAATACTCTTTTGTATGAGGTGAATATAACCCAATTTAATTTACACTTTAGAAACTAATCTAGACAATTATATTGTCCCAAACTTTTGCTAAGCGGCAATATTAAACCAGTTTCGAGGAACTTATACTTTGCAATAATTTTGACAAGACAAAGCTCAAAACTTATGTACTGTGAAGTTTAAAATCATATTTCGTTATATAAACATTAAATTAGTTTATGGAATATCAAGTGTAGTTTAGTTTTTGTTGAATAAATATGTGATGAAGACTTTAAAAGCTCTTAATGATAATTTTGCATCATAACAAACGAGAGTACTTGCTATATGCAATAAAAAAAAAAAAAAAAACTTTTACCAACTATTTTAGGATATGTCAAAAAAGACATCAGCAATATTCCACTAGATTTCAGCTAAACAAGAATAAATAAAATTGATTTTAAAAAGATAAACAACATGTTCCAAATTGCAAAAAATATCCTCATTATTAAACACAAATTTTAAGAGCAAAAATATCAAAATTGTATGAACGAAGGATATTAGGAAGATAAGCAAACATAGATGTCTCTGTCTCTTTGTGGATGTCGCATATTGCTCGGCATCTCCACCTCTAGATATCAAAGCTCATCATGATCAATCGTGGTCGCTCGCAGCAGCAGGTGTCTCTAGATGTCGAAGCAAGCTGTCTTGCTTGCGATGTGTTATCTCGTTCGTAGGAGCACGTGACTTTGGATGTCGAATCGAAGCACGCCGTTTCGCTCGCAGCATGTCTCCTTGTTCGCCGTTGCAAAACTTGTTCCACACACGATTCAATCTCCAGTTCCATCTCCAGGGATTATAGTAGGAAAACGAGCATGTAAGAAGTGTTATTACTACAATATGCACAAAGAAGCAATTCGATTAATTTTTAATGAAAAATTTAACAAAGGAATCAAATTGGACAATTTGTAATCGTTAAGGGACTAAATTGGGACAATGCGAAACTCTGAGATTAAATTGAGTATTTATGAATAGTTGGGGGACTATTTTAAGATTTAGGCAGGAGTGAAGATAAAACAGGACATAAATTACACTGGGAGGGTTATAGAAACTTAAGCTTTTGTTGACTCGTAAAAGCTGAAAAAAAAAAAATCAAATCAAATCTTACCTGCTCTGCCGAACCACGTCGCTCCCCACGTCGCGCCTCGCACGACTTCCTCTGTCGTCGCCACTCCTCGCACGACTCGACGTCGCATCCACCACAACGCTGCACGACGAGCCCGCATCGTTAAAAGGGCAAAGGGATCGAGGCCTTCGGCCTCTCCCCCGCTCCAACTTCCTGAATCCTCCCTCTCCCGTCGTTGCCCGAATTCGCTCCTTCCACGGCTTTCTTCCAGCCAGATCGGAAGTCTACATTTTAATTGGAAGCAATACGGGAGCTTGCTTACTGTGAATATACTTTCTCCCCTGCGTGCGCTTCTTCTCCTCCCTTCGAGCGACTCTCCCTTCCTGTTCGGATCGGAAGTTACGCCATTCCGATCGGAAGCAACAACTGGAGCCGCTCGGCTGTGAAGAAACTTTCTCCCTACCTTGCTCTTCCTCCACCGTGCCCGACTCCTCCCTCTGGCTGTTCGACTGTGCTCCTTCGCCGTCGTCCCTACCTGTCGGATCGGAAGTTAGCACATTTTGATCGGAAGCTACAACAGGAGCTCGCCGACTGAGAAGGTAACTTTCTACCTTTCTGGTGCTTCTTCGGCCGAATCCCATAAATCCACCGAACTTAGGGATTTAGTAAATACGGGATTTAAGCCGTAAATCCTTAATCCTATTTTAATCCATTATTATTTTTATTATAATTATTATTAATTATATTTAATAGTTATTTAATTATTATAATAATTAATTATCTAATTATAATTAATTAGTAATTATTAATTAATTATTAATTATAATTAATCATTGATTAATTATAATTATAATTAATTTATTAATTCTAATTAATTTTTAATTAATAATTAATTATCAATAATAATTATTTAATTATTATTATTATAATTAATATAAATTATAATAAAAAATGATAATGAATTGCTCGTGCCTTCTCCCGCCTCGGTCCCCGAGCCTTCACCGACGACCGCCGGTCACCGGTCCCGAAGGTATAATCCCTAAACTCAGGCTTCCGTCCTCGACGTGTACGACGGACCGAAAAACCGCCTATACACGCCTTTATTGCGCGTGGTGGGATGGGACCCCGGTCCGAAGCTTACGACGAGGCGGACAGTCGCCTCCCCTCCCGCTCTCTTACCTCGTCATGCGTGGCGAGTCAGTGGTCCACCTATGCACGCTTTTCTTAGCGTGGTAGGGAGGGCAACTGGCACGACACCTGCGATAAGGTAAATGAGCGACCCTCGCCCCCTTATCTCGACTAACGTGTCGGGTCGGCGGTCTACCTATGCACGCCTTTATTGAGCGTGGTAGGAGGGGCAACCAGCACGACACCTATGTTGAGGTAAGTGAGCGACCCACGCCCTCCTGTCTCGACATGCGTGTCGGACCGGCAAACCACCTAAGCACGCCTTTAGTGAGCGTGGTAGGAGGGAAACCGGTTCGACGCACACGGCGAGGCCAGGCGAGCCTGGTGTACCCTTTTCTTTGCGCGGCCGGAATGATTTATAAGTACCCCGGGCGGGGGGAAAGCAGCTGCTCTTCTTCTTGTAACAGGTACCGTCAAAGACCCCATGCACGCCTTTATTGGCCGTGGTGGGAAGAAAAATCACGGCCGAGGTGTTCTCGAAAGAGGGCACCTACCATGCACGCCTTTATTGGCCGTGGTGGGAAGACCCAGTTTTCTCGTAGTTTTCCCCTAAACGGGGGAGACGCCGGGAGGCTGCCGAAATTTCGGGTGAAATGTTACTACACTTGGACCTGTTTTGAACTCAAAAGAACATAATATTTGGACCAAACGAGAAAAGAGCAGTGGACTTTTGAACTTGATTGAACATGTGCAGAGGACCTGAACAAATTCAAATGATTGCTAAAATCCAAACTCAAATAAAATGAAATCAAATTTGAACCAAATTCAAGTTAATTTGAACATGAAATTGGACATATAAAGACTCCAGAGGACTTTGAACAAAAAGAAAGTGAACATCCAAATGAACTTGCAAAGAATTTCAAAGGACCCTGAATAATCAGTTTGAGTTTGAATGGAGTCAGAAATCAAGAGGGGAACAAGGAATCCAGATAAGAATTGCACTTGATCTGGCCAAAGAACTTAAATCCGTTCTTGAACTCATGCTATACAACATCAAGTGAGAGTTGTGGACTCGATGAACTCGAGTCTAAATGAGACTTAATCCGGACTCAAACATATGCAAAAACAAAAATCGTATCATATACGAGAAAATTCAAACTACAAGAACATCTGTATGAACTCCTACGACAATCATTACAAACGCCTGTTGATTGAGATGACGATACGGGAGACCAATGATGGAGGACCCATTTCTACAAACAAATGCAACCCAACAACAAACCCACCTGAGATTGGTGAAAGGTGGATATGATGCACCGAAATAATGGATCTTCTACAAACATTTTCAGGAAGTCGTAGTGAATATAGCGATCCTCTACAAATGAATACTTGTGGATAACAACAGTGTATTGAAAGTACAATGAATCACTGTGGACACAAGTACGAATATCACCTACGACAGTGATGATCAAGATCTTCAAGTATGTCAAGTACAAGGACAGCCCGGTGTATGAAAGAGGATCATCCCCTGTAAACAAGTACAATCAAACCACCCGAGATTGGTGAAAGGGTGAATATGATGCAGAGACAATGGGTCTTATACAAATACCTTCAAGAGATCATAGTTGATACAACGGTCCCCTGCAAATGCACATGAATACTTGTGGATAACAATAGTGTGTTGCAAGTACAATGGATCACTGTGGGCACAAGTACGGTCCTCTACAAATGGCTACAAACCACCTGAGATTGGTGAAAGGTGGACACAATACTGATGTCAATGGGTCTCTTATGAATACCTTCAGGAAGTCGTAGTGAGTACAACGGTCCCCTACAAATAGCTACAAACCACCTGAGATTGGTGACAGGTGAGCATGATATAGGCAACAATGGGTCTCCTACGAATAGTTCCAGGTGCTCGTAGTGGATACAATAGGTCCCTGCAAATAACTACAAATCACTTGTGGATAACAACAGCGAGAGTTTCGTAAGCATAGCGAGCTACTGTGGACACAAGTATTGATACCACCTACGATAGCGATGGTCAAAATCTACAAGTACGTCGGGTACAAAGACAACCCGATGTACGAAAAAGGACACCCCCTGACAGAAGGAAGGAAATGTTTGAACAAATTAGAACCAAACTTCCTGGTGTTCCGAAATTTCTTCTTGATTATATATTCGGGAAGAAGACGATATTCACATCTACAAATATCAAAATCCAGAAGAAATCCCCGGTGATTGAGAAAGGGGGAGTCAATATCAAAATCCATCACCACCGGATCTGCAACACTAATACAAGCAGACATAAGGCGTCTACGATCCACAATGCATCGCCACCTGATCTGCAACACTGATACAAGCAGACAGAAGGCGTCTACGACATTCATATTCGGCCTTTAAGGCCCTTCAACAAAGAAAGTTCATGAACAAAGGCATGAAGCCTAAAGAACCCGATCATTCTATACGGATCAATAGGAGTCGACAGGGTTCGAATTATTAAATAGATACACGGTTGTAGCGACCGGTGTATTTGTTTAAATACATTCTTTTTAGGCCTTCAATGCCTAAAATTAAGGAAATTCATGAACAAAGGCACAAAGCCTATGAAACCTGATCCTCTGTTGACAGCTCGACAGAGTTGACAGGGTTCAATCAACTAAAGTGGAGATGACCCCAAACACCCCGATGATGGCCGTGTTGAATGTTTATCTCAACCGGAGGGGTTCACAAACATTTCCAAATGACTCCACAAAATATTTCAAAATGCCCTCAAACTCTACAAAATTCAGATATTTTTCAAGTGACCTCGAGGTCACCCCGATGATGGCCGTGTTGAATGATGATCTCAACCGGAGGGGTTCCCAAATACTTTCAATTGTCTCCCAAAAGTCCATTTCAAATACCCTAAAGCTCTACCCACAATGCCAAAATCCAAAATCAATCCCAAAATCCCAGATATTTAAAACTGAAATCAAACCATCAATGCTTAAGGCAAAATTCATCCACCCTCCGCAACCATTTGCCGGGGCGGACAAATTAAAATTTATTTCAGCTCACAAAAGAGCTAATGCCTAGTCAAAAATATCACTAGGATCCATTCTCAAACAGTCTCATGCCAGTAAGGATGTGGTACGTGTCCTCTAACCGGCGGTCAGCCGCCAAATGGCACTGCAGGATAAACGGTTACGACGACCCGGGGCCCTCTGAACCGAGTGGTTTTGCCGCCAAATGGCACCACGATATACCGGTTATGGCCAGAGCCAATACGCTCCTTATTGGCATCAAATCCTTGAGATATGAATCAATAAGATATGATCGATAGGGCACAAAGCCCTCTGTCAGCTAAGGTGGATTCAAATTTGTCCCCTTAGACAAACATCCAACCCAGGTCTACAAGGTCCCCTTGGACGAAGCAACCCATGGCTGCCGACGAGGATCCTTCTGTCAGGTTGGGTCGACTACCTCCTCTGACTAAGTAGACCAGGGACCACGATGGCCCGGGACGACGAAACCATGGGATCTTGATCGGGCCCATCATCCATTCCCCCACCATCCGCTTTAAGTGTAGGATGGTGCAATTTCTATTTAAATATCAAATCTTCCGAACCAAATTCCAAATCCAAAAGCCCGATTCTTCAATTTCCAATATCCAAACCCTTCAAATTCCAAACTTCCAATCCTCAATATCAATACTCATTGCTGCTACTATATGCCAGATAACACGTATATTCTACGTATCTGATCGATGACTAGCCTTAATCGAAAGTTCTCTCTCATGATCAGGAGAGGTAATTAACTATAGGGGCTTGCGCCTATAGGAAACCAGAACTCAGATCATAAAGTCCTCGCAAAAATGAGGGCGAAATCTCTGGGTAGTGTCTTATCTACAAACCCATCTGCCTTCCAAAATTTACCTCGGAACTTAGTTCGTTAAAACTCCCTCGCCGAATAAGAAAAGCACAGCGAGCGGAGGCCGGGGCCGAATTTTCGGAGCCCACAGCTTTGAAAGATAAAACAAACATGGAGGCTCAGAAGTATCTTGATTACATAACTTACCTTTCAAGTAGATAGTAGGGCTAATATTCATGATAAAGATAAAGCAAGTACAAATTTAACTAGTACAGTGTTTTTTCTAACCAGTGTATTATTATGGTTTACTGAACTAAGTGCTCTTGAGGTAGCATTTTTGGAATTTAAAAGATAAACTGTTCATATTTTATTTTCTTGCAGGAAGCTACTGCGAACTTTGGATCTGGTCTTCCATCATCGAGCTTCATAGAGGATAAGCAACTCCAGGTAACACCAAAAGTTGCAGCCATATGCCTTAAGGAATACTCATTCTAATCTCTCTTTTCTCTTTTTATCTTCAGAATTAAGATCCCACTTTTGTATTTTTATTCAAGTAATAAAAAATATATGTCGCTTATACAGGGATTGCAATTTCTTGCTGAAACTCTCAAACCTCGCGAAGCTGAATTTAAAGGGATTAATACCCACCAGAGAGACGAAAAGAGTAGCTTCAGAAAACCTTTGACAGTTCACAGGTTATATCAAAGTGGAATTTCTCTGAAAAAAGATGGCCTCCTTGCATTATGAACAAAGTACCCATTAATATGATTATTAAAATCGCTGTATCTCTCTCTCTCCACACACACACACACACACACACATATATATATATATATATATATATATATATATATATATATATATATATAGAAAGAGAGAGAGAGAGAGAGAGAGAGAGAGAGAGAGAGAGAGAGAGAGAGAGAGAGAGAGAGAGAGAGAGAGAGAGAGAGAACTTTTTTAAGTCATTGGCAACATAAAGATGAGGGAGATATTACAAGAGAGGAGATTATTTGAGAGAAAAGGTTAGCTCATTGTATATCAATGTGATTTAGTTGATATAATTTGCAAAGTTGGTGATTTTTTTGTTCTCTCGTGATGAATAAAAAAAACATTTGTATGTAGATGTTCAGTCACACCAGTCCTGTACTCCCAATTTCTCATCCAAAATTGCTTCATACCTTGATTGGCTTTTGCAACTTTCTATCATTATAACTGATAGGCTTTTTAGTATCTATAACTCATTTAATTAGATTTTTACATGCTTTGTGGCATAGTAAAATATTATAATAAAATAGGCACATCTTGTTTTTGTTGAAATTTTGTTTATATTTAATATAAAATTATTAATTTAAAAAATTTGCTTTCACCATCTAGAATCAATGAATACTATTTTAGGTCTCATTTGAGACAACTTTTGATCATGATTTTTTCGTTACTTTAGGAGTTTTTTATTTTAAAATGTTGTCTTTGAAAATAGTAAGAAAATTGTCTCAAACGAAATATTAGTTTCAGACAATTTTCTTTCTTATCGTTTTTTAAAACAACTTTTTAATGCAAAATATCTTAAAAATAGAAAAAAAAAAAATAGTCGTCAAAAGTTGTCTCAAATGAAGCCTCAGGGTTTGTTTGGGATGGCTATAATTTTTTTATAAATGTGATTGTAAAGTTGTTGTGGAGAAAGTTTATTTTATTTTAAGGCTGCAATAGAAAATAATTTTTTAGTACAAAAAATCTTGAATACATTGAAAAATTAGTTGCCAAAAAAAAATTTTAGTTGTAGTTTGAAAATCAAAATAATAAAATGTCTCAAAAAAAGCCTTAGTCACTTAACACATTATAATTCATTTCGTTTATTTGATGTTCCTTTAATTAGAAAACGTCTTATAAATATAACTGTCATGGAATACTTGCAGTCCAGTATGTTCATGGGATCAGTTGAACTAGGGGTGTCAATTCGGGTCAACGGGTCGGGTTTGGGTTGAACCCGATTAGACCCGGGTGTAAACATGTTAACACGAATCAGACCTGTTTAGCTAAGTGGGTCAGGAAATTAAACTCGGACTTGACCAGTACGGGTTCCCAGGTTGATCCAACTCAACCCGCAAACTCGTTTGATTCAAAAACGGGGCGAGACGAGGAGTGTCAGGCGGTGTCAGAGACACTGGCTGCACGCAGGTCGACGGTCGCAAGTCGGTGCGGACTCGAGTACTCGATGTCACCGTCTTAATTGACTCGCGCGAGCGGTGAGTCCGTGACGAGATGTTGCACGCTGGATGCAGGAACTACCAGGGCGAGCCGGGGGCTGAGCATGAGGCGGTGCAGCATCGGTGTGGACATGCTGAGACAGCGGACTAGACGTCAAGGCATCATAGGCGATTGTGACGAGGTGTTGATGCAGACAGCTGGCCAATCGACGTGAAAGACGTCCGGTCCAATCCCTTGAGTCGAGACCCGAACCCTATTTCCTCCCAGTCCCACATGGGAAAAGTTAAAAATGAGCGGGTTATCGGGTCAATCTCGGGTCAATTTTGAGTTACCGGGTTGACCCGGACCCGATCCGTTTTTTAAATGGGTCGAAAGTTGAGACTCGAACCAGACCCGTTCGTTAAATGGGTTGACCCTAACCCAAATTTTTCGGGTTGGATTATCGGGTCGAATTATTGGGTCGGGTCAATAATTAACACCCCAAAACAGAACATGTTTTATTAGAAAGCCTCATCGTTCAAGGAAAAATCAATACCAATACTCTTAGTTTTTTTTTTTAAAAAATAAATTTGCAAAAATTGCATTAGAACGGAACAAACAAACTAATTACAACTACTAAAAGGGTAACACTCCTTGATTAACTCAAGCAAAGAAGAAGGAATGTTACCAAAAGAGAAACTATCAAAAGTAAAACTACTATCAAGTGCCAAAGTGGCACAAAAATCAGCCACTCGATTACAATCCCTATTTACATGATGAAAAACAATTTTATTAAAATCATTAAGAAAAAGAAGCTCCTTGATCGGCCAATTCTCCATCTGCCTCTCCATCGTCTTCAAAGAATGTTGAATGTGTGTAATCACATTAAAATTATCACCTTCAATAATAATTCCTTTGCTTTCAAGCATCCAAGTTTGGATGAATTCCCTTATTGAAAAAATTTCTTCTTTAATATTAGACGATTTTAGATTAATATTTTTAAGTATATTTGGTTTGTTTTAATTAGAAATTTTTTAATGTTTTGGCAGAAACATATTTATTTATATGATTATGATTTCATAATTAATAACTCTCTGAGCATGAGAGTATTATTGATTATGAATATTGTTAAAGATCACTTTTAAGATCATTTAATATTTACCTTGTCATTTAATTTCTTAGAGATAGTTGGACTGCTTGTAGTAAACTCAACTAGGATCCAATGATGTCATTTTTTTTAATTATACCGTTGGACCAACTTGTCAACATTAGGGGGTAACATGCTGTAATTTTTATGTAGCCTAATTAGATAGTATGGATTAACTCTTTGTACATATCCATAGTAGTTTCACTGAGTAGTTTAGAGGCACAAGACATTGTTGCTTAAGATTTAAAGATACTAGACATAATTGACAAGAAGTTTAAGTATAACTCATAGAAGCTTATTTATGACATAGAAGATCATTTTTGAACTTTATGGCATACTAAAGAGAGAGATGAGTTGTTTTGATTGAAATAAAATAGATTTAAATCAGGAAATTTCTTTTGAACAATTTGATGGAAATAGTTAATATGCTAAAAAGCTTTGTAAGAAATGACTAAAAATGTGTTCATGATTTTGATGGTGCATGAACAATTTGATATTTCCCCAACAATGCCACCAATAATGATAGGGAAAGCAATAATGTGTTGAAAAAATTGTAGGCTTGGTTATTTATTTAGTGGAGTTTGCCATGTATTAATAATCATTTATGATCCTTTGTATTTGGTCGGTATTTTAAATAGGAAAGTTATTGCATGTGCTAAATATTTATGATATGAATCTATAATAGATATTATAGTAATATATCATTAGATTTGAGAATATTCTTTATTATTATGCTTTTTCTAATCTCCCATGGTTTGCGAAGGTACTAATTAATTTCTTACACTCAAATCTATTAGATAGTGGTTAAATTATAGATAATTCAACAATAATATGAAGAAAAGGACATAATATTTAGGATTTATGATAACCTAAATATTCTCATGGCAATGAATATTATCTTAAAAAAAGAAATGTAGTGAAAGGGGAAACAAGGCTAAGTCTAAAGATATTGATGAATTAAAGGTAAAAGGTGTCTCTGAAGAGTATAATTGAGAAGATGACTACTTATTTGTAAGAGTTGAAAATCAAATCATATGATTACAAGTTTTGATCTAAAGGAATGAAAAATTATATGGCTCAAGAAATCCTTCTTACGTCTGAAAGCAAATATTACTTATAGAGCTAATCTTAAACTATATATGAAGAAATCGATGAAAATTTAGTCAAGTTAATGAGTAAGGAACTTGTTTTCACATTACCTATTTTATGCATTAATTCTTTAAAAATTAGCTTACTAAATTCTATATTACAATCCAACAAACTATTATTGAGGACACATATATTTAAAAGTAAATTAATTTTGCTAGTTGCCTCTCCTCTACGATCTCTTTGAAGAATGTAATTTTTAACTCTAGCTCTCTCCACATCATTATCTTGGGTGTGAAGGTTTATAGTCTTTTGCACACTTGTTATTATGGCTATAAAAAGCATTGGGTGACAATGTTAATTCCCTTATCTCTTATCGCCCTCGACAAGTTATCGAGTTGGATGATATTCTTGGGATGATTTCTATTGGGGGTTTCTTATGAACTCTTCCTAGTGTATCTTTGATCATCTTAGTGATTCTCTCCTTCATTTCCATCAAGTTATGCTTGGTAGTATAACTTTAGTTTCCAATGTTCATGGATAACTCTAGGTTTTTTTATCATTTGACGAGAGCATATATTCTCATCAATGGCATCAATCCATACTTATAGCATCTTAGATAAGTTTGGATTAAAATTTATTCATGAATATCACCTGACTTTGCTAGTAGGCTATTAATGGTTTAGGGTTAGAAAATGAAGTGAGTGAGTAAGCCTAATGAGTATGAATACTCTATGGAAAGCTAAAATACCTCAAAAATAAATATAAAAGTTGTGGAGGTTCAAAGAAAAAAATCTAAAATATTTATCTTTACCCTTTATTTATAATGTCATGTGAGACTAAATTAAAGACACACTAAGAAAATATAAAAAAGTAATAGATGATGTGATTATTATAGACTAACATTAACACATAGACTAGTTGAGTAATATGCACATATGTTATTTCCTCTTACATGGTCTCCTCCTCTAATTTTAGTTCTTTGATTAAGTCTTTAAGGATTAGTAGCTTTGGAAAGTCTTCAAGATATAGTTTATAAGGCAAGTCAACGTTAGTGAGTTCTTAGGATTAAGGGTGAGTTCCTAGGAATGTATAAATATGGAGTCCATGGGAGTGAGGGGCAAGCCTATATGATGGGTGTAGCTAAAAACTAGGCACATGTTCATTTCGTGAAGTCATAGTCTCATGCTTCAAAGGTATGTGCTTCCTATAACTTGGTTGAGCATGCCTAGGATGGGAAGATAGCCTTGGTCATAGGTTGCAGCTATTAGTGAACATGATTGGTTGAGCGAGTGATCCTCCAAGCATGTGCTAGTCTATACATGTCCTTTGGAGAAGCTCTCCAAGAGTGATAGCATTTTTTTAAAATTTTATTAGAATTAGAATGAGTCTACATGTTGTAGGAGAGAGTGATTGTTTGAACAAGGGATAATATCAGTAATAGTTTTATTAGGTTAAGCTCCTTTTATGTTAGTATTATTTTCTTGTATGAACCTATTGATTGAGTTTTGTAACACCCAACGATTTAAATTTGAAATAATTATCTATTTTATCTCTTAATTAATTTGTTAGTCTCTAAAAATCCATCAATATAAATAAACCAATGAAAATAACTATAAATCATATACATTAAAACATTTCTATATTCATTCCTTCAAAATTCGATTTGCAAAAGCTAGGAGATCACATCAAACATCAATATATCCTTTTAAAGCTCTTTATTATAAAAGAATAAATTAAAATATAGAAACAAAATTAAACATAAAGATACTGATCAGCCTCAATCCAAAGGGTCAAGACCCATTTTCACACCTAAAATAAATAAAACAACATAATGAATATATTTCCCAGTAAGTAACCCAAATCTATCACTACATTTAATATAAGGTAAGATAATTAATATGTATGCCCAATCTTGTTCAATATCAATTATTATATTATCGGTATGAAAAGTAAATAATCTATGCAATCAATATCAATAACAACTAGAAACTATATGATAAATAAAACCAAAGTATCTCAATAAGTAAAAGAAGATACTGTAGTTTTATCATAAAAGAATAAACTCAAATATGAAACTAAAATAAAACCTAAAAATATCGACAAGCCTCACTCTAATGGGTTATGACCCATTTTCAAACCTAAAATAAATAAAAATCACATAATGAGTACACAGCCTAACAAGCAATTAAAATCTACCACTACATTCAATATAAGATAACAAAATCAATATGTATGTCCAATCCTAATCAATATCAATTATTATACTATCAATATGAATAGTAAATAATCCATGTAATCAATATCAATCACAAGTAGAAATAAATATATTAAATAAAATCAGAGTATCTCAATAAGCAAAAGGAGTTTACAAGGGATGATTACACATATTTTATAATTAATTAATTAATATTTATCCTAATTTCAACTATTTAATTTATTTTAGTTTATGGGGATTTTATATTTTTCATAAATTCTAGACCTAGAGATTAGTCCAATGCTTTTTTATTTGTGTGATTTGGATTTTTTATAATTACTTATGATTTTTATAAGTTCAGTCTTCATTAATTAATTATTTAATCAAGGGTAATTATAGGATTTTTCATTTAAGCTCTAAATTAACTCTAAACCTCTTAAAGTCTTCCCTAGATATCAGGAATGACTCCTAGGGATGATTACAAGTATTTAGATCTAATTTTTTTGTTATTTCATTTATTTAATTAATGATTTTCTGAATTATTAAATTTCTTTTTATTTTGGATGAATGTCAACGGGATTTAAATTTTTATTTATTAATCGCTTAATTCTAAGTAATATGACACTTAGTTTGTAATTTTTTATTTTATTTGGATTAATTAAGAAATTTTAAAATTTCATAAATCAATTATGTGTGACAATCTTAGTTTCACTAAAAGACAGGCCCAATGAACTACAAATACAATTAAATTTGAAACATATGTTCACCAGAACATGTGATTCAAACATATCAAATTCGAGGTCATCAAGATCTCCCTAGGTTTCATAGTTGATCCCCAAAGGTAAATACATCTATAACTTTGGGGATTTAACTGAGGCTTTGTACTTTTAGACTGAGGAGAAATCATAGGCATTCTAAGCCTCACACTAATGTACATAAACCATAAATAAATCATGACCTAATTCTAAATGATGTTTGATTTATGAATTTTTATAATTTTGGGTCAAAATGTATCACAAAACTAAAAAAATTCAAATCTAAAAAATCTAATGCTCACCAAGGTCTAAAAATATTAGGGCATATAACAAACTCAACCTAGTTTACCCTTATCTAAAATTGAGCTCAATTGGACCAATGGTTTCTGGGTAATTAAAAAAAATCAATTTACAATTAAAGCTAAATTACTCACAATCTAGTGGTCAAAATCACTTGAAATTAATTTTAAAATATAATTGTGCTCAAGGCAATTCCAATGAGCTCAAAAACATTCAATTTAGGTAAGAAATAGATTTATGGTAAATTTTTGAAGTTTTTAAGCATTTAAATAATTTTTTTTCCATTTTAAATTAAATTAGTTGCCGATACAATGATTGCCAATAATTTGCAATCATTACAAGGTGACATCGGCAACATGAGACATGTGTCAACAACATAAGCTGTCTTAAATAAGTCAAACCCATGATCCAACTATCAATTCCTCACTATCTGATCCCATTCCTGTGATGCAACACATCACCCTTGCGGCTCAACACGAGACCCAAGTTCAAAACACAGGGGCTACAAGGGTGAGCCATGCGATTTCTAACGGATCATGGGTCATATGATTGTGATACACACATTATGAGACCACTCTAATTTAGCTAGGCTTTTAATTTTCATTTGAACTAAGAATTCAAATGCTTAAAACTTTTGTATACTCATCCAAATTTGACAAAATTTGAAACATAGCTTTTTGGTACCCTAATCTTCTAATTCCTAGAGTTTTAGGGCTCCATGCATTAGAATGTTAAAATAACTTTAAATCAAAATTTTGACCTTTAAATGAGAAAATAACTCTTTTCCAATGATGAATCTTCTTAATTTTTAGCTCTATGGACTTCTAGAGATGTTCTATATACCTTCCTTGAAGGCTCCAAGGTTTAATTTCCATTGGATTAGAAGTTGTTTGTGTTTGAAGGCTTTATGTATCTATTCTCCCTCGATTCCATCTCTCCTCTTAAGTGGAGATTGTTTTAGCTATTGAAGGCTAGGAAAGGCTATAGGAAAGCTTGGTGAGTTATTTGGAGCTGATAGGAAGATGAATCAAGGCTTGGCGGGTTGTGGGTAAAGAGTATTAGTTTTATCAACTTTTTGCCATCTTCTCCCTAATTAAGGCCATGGAACCTTCACCAAGGGATGAGGTTTATTTGGGAGCTTTTCCTGATGTTTTCCACATGGATGGGGTTTTTGGGAGATATCCCTTTTGGGAAGGTAAAGGATAATGCTAGATAAGTAATGTGAAAAGAGGGATTTGGAGTTTTTTTGCACGTAGAGCTAAATTGATCCAAAGGGCTAGTTGGGTTGGTGAAAAGGAGCATATTCAACTTATTCAAAGAAATTGCAGCAACCAATTTTGGGTAGGTTGGGTTAGAATCCACGAATTTAGGTGTTGGAGGCTTTAGGTTACCCAATTGGTTAACCCAAGTCAACCAATGGGTTGAGCTTACTGGGTTTGATATAATAGGCCAAGGAACACCTATTACAACAATTAGTACAATTTAATTTCATAAGGATTGGGATTTGCCTCAAGAAAACTACTTTGGGTTCACTTGGTTCAACCAATTTGTCTAAACCAGGTGGGCCCATAAGCTAAAATATTTTTAAGATACTCATGGGGATCCCATAGACTATCCCTATGAGTTTGGTTAATTGATTTGTTCAAATCTTTGGATTAAAATTTTTGAAGCATTTAGGTGTGTTTTCTTCAACTCATGAGTTCACTTGATAAACCAAGTTTAACCAAGGGTTAAGGTAGAGTCTAATCAATTTCAAAAGATATTTTCAGTTTATTGGAAGTGGTTCCAAGGTTTGGTGGGGTTTCCATGCATGAACTGTTATTTTAAAGGATGAAGGTCAACTAAGGTTGACTTGGTCAACCAAGCATGACCATGGGTTCGGGTATGGTTCAATGCACTCAAAATCACATTTGAAATATGTTGGAAGAAGTTTCATGGTTTAGTTTGGCTAAGCCATATTAAAATTTAAGGAAATTTTAGTTCTAGTTGTGGTTTTCAAGGTTTTGTGGTCAACCATGGAACACCAACTGTTTAAAATTAGTTTAATGCATCACGAGAATGATTATAAACATTACTAATGATTTTGGGGAGGTTTCCAAGGTGGGTTTTCATAAGATGCAAGGTCCAGTGACATGTGATGTAAATATTTAATAATTTTACAACCATTAGAAATAAATTTTGTTATTAGGGCTAGAAGTCTTAAAATGCTTCCAAATTGATATGGTTGACCATAGAGACATGACTAATCAATATGCAACTAACAAATCGTAAATCCAAGAACATTTGATAGGGTTTTGAATGATTTCAAAATTTCCTAGAAATTGGTTTTGGACCAATTGATCTTTTATTTGGATTTCAACAATTGATTTTGTATTTTGGATTTTAAATTAGATTTTTTATTTGGATTGGTTGGCGATTAAATTTGTTTTGATGTTCTTGACCTAACATAAAAATGAAGTCAACACTATCATATATAAAATAGTTGCACATTAAAGTTTGAAAAATAAGACGAAAATGTATTTTTATTGATTTGGAGGAGATTAAATTCATAAAATATAAAATCATAAAAAAAAGGATAGGATTCTTGTTACCTACTCACAATCAGAAGAAATCTCAGAATTAATAAAAGCATATAAATTTATCATATTTATTTCTTTAAGGGATTGTTTAGGATAACTTTCTTGCCATTTTGCTTTTCATTTTTACTTTTTGAGAAAAATTAGAGATCTATCGCACATAATTTTAAAATTAATAGAACATACAAACTATTGATAAAGAGCCAAATAGGATGCAGATCTCATATTTTTTTATATGAAGATAACATTGGTGTGATGCGCATGGTATTCCTTAAAGGATAAAAATATTTTATATATTTTCATTAAGGGGTTGTTTGTGTTAACTTACATGCTACTTTGTTTTTCTAACTACAACCATAGTTTCTATTTGGTAACTCATTTCTAGCTTTTTTTAATAAAAATTTTTAGCTGTAATGCTACTTTTTATAACAGGTTTTAAAAAATTATTTTCCTCACAACTTTACAACCAATATTATAAAAAAAAAATGGCAGTCTATTAAAATTAGTCGATATAAATTAGTGGGTTCAATATCTCATGCAAATATTAGATGAATATGGAGAAATTTTATTGCAACTATGTCCAACTAACCTCACATATTAGAAATTTAATTCATTTCAATTATTCAATAATTTGAAGCTCGTTTATTAAGCTAGCTGAAAGCGAATTGGAACCTACTATATAATAATTTATTTATTCTTGTCTATCTAAATATATTTTATTTTTTGGCATTTCTCTTACAAATAAAATCTAGTAATTAGTCTAAGTAGAATACAAATATCAAACATTTTTCATATTTTTTTGACTTGATTATTAAAAATTTAGAACTCATTTTGTTGAGTTTTTTATTTTCATTTTTTATGTTTATTTTTGTTTGATATTTTTTTAATCACAATTCAAGTTATTTTTATAAATACTCAAAATAGTTTTTAAATGTTTTGAGTGTTTTTAAAAAACAACTATCATAATTAGTCTCCCCATCATTGTTGTCCATTGCTGCACGCCATCGCTCGCAGCCTTCACCATCGGCCTACTACCTAATGTCACATTTTGTTGCCACCACTATATTCAGCCACCATCGGTAGCCATCACCATCTCCACTACATAAAAACAAAAATAATAATTTTTTAGATATTAACCATTCTTTATTCCAAATCAAAATAGAAAAAAATAATAATAAAATCAAAATGGAAAACAAAGTGATCCCAAGTTGCCCTTTGGCTAACATCTAAAGTTTTTTTTTGTTTGTTTTGATTTAGTTTCTTTTTGCCACTTTTTATCATTATTATTTTATTAATGATAATAATTTTGCTAATTTATGCTGCTCCTTAGGCACCAACATATTACTGGGGTTTCACATATCTCTAATGCCATAGAAAGCATTATTGTCAGTACAATCACAAATAACTAGAAATCCAATATTTCTTTAATGATTTCCCAAGTAATGACTTCAAAAATATTTTTCATCTTGTGATATACTCTCTGAGAAGGAATTTAGGGAAAACAATGGAGCTGATTATGTGAAACTTTATGTTGTTGCATTGCCTGGTTCATTTTATGAGAGACTTTTTCCTACAAAGATTGTCCATTTTTTCACTCTTCTTATAGCCTGATGTGGCTATCACAGATTGGCATATTTGTGTACATAATCTATTTTTCTCATTATTTTTCTTTTTTTTTTTTATAATTGCAATATGCATTATAAAGCAAAAAGGTAAAAGACTAGGTACAAGCTAAAGGAAAGGCTCACATTCCTTCTTCAGTAAAATAGATAAGGAAGAAGGAATGTTAGCAAACGAAAAATTCCCAAAACAAAAATTATTCTCAATAGTCAAAGTAGCACAAATATCAGCTACCTTGTTACAATCTCTATGAACATGATGAAAAATTACCTTATTGAAGTCGGCTAGGAAGAGGAAATCTTTGTCTTCCCAATTGCTAATTTGTCAAGTCTCTTTATTCAAAGAATTTTGAATGAACTCTATGATGTTGTAATTATCTCCTTCTATTATTATACCTTTGCTATCTAACATCCATCTTTGTATGTACTTCCTTATCATCAAAATTGCCTCCATTTCAAGCTGTGCCACGTCCCAATGGACTCTTCTTTCCCCAAAAGAAAGTAATAGTCTGCCTTTGTAATCTCTAAAGGCTCCACCAATTCCCGCACTACTAGACTTCAACAAAGATGCATCAATGTTTACCTTGATCCAATCTAGCGGTGGAGGGTGCCACTTCTTTTGAGACTCCCTAAGGAGATTAGCACCCCAGCTATCTAGCATTGGATTGGCTTGAGTCATAGCAACAGATAACACATTGGCTGCAATCATAGAACTACCAAGAATAGGCTTGCCATGAACTTTCCTGTTTCTATCTTTCCAACATTCATAAATCGAGGTACAATTTGATTGTGCTAGAGCATGTACCCAAAATCCTTCTTAATTCCGTTAGGCATTCTTCCAGTGAACATAAAATTGGGATCATAAATCCCCATCCTTGCAGTTTTAAAAGAATTTCCTTCAAATATTTACAATGAACCACTATATGCTAAATATCCTCAACTTGTTTACATTCCCATGCACATAGATCAAAATTGGTAAGTTTCCTATAAGTAAGAAACTCATTTGTTGGGATTGCAAACTTGCTCATCCTCCTCCAAAATAACTCCACCCGAGGATTTAATTTTATCCTTTTAAGCCAAGTCGAGAAACCAAAGTCTCCCTCACCCCTATCACAATTTATAGCATTTTCATATAACATGGCAGTGATAGTGTTACCTATAAATTGCTTAATTTCCTCCATGTAATTAGCTTCATCACTCTGATTAATTGCAATTTGCAAGATAATAGAAATAAGATCCTCATGGAAGCATTGCTAAAGTTTCTCCATATTCCAGTCACCGTTCAAAGATATAAGTTGATCAAGCATTACATCTTCCAAACATGTGCTGTCCACAAATGTTGGCCAAGCTCCCAAACATTTATCAAGCATCCAAACATCGTTGAGGACATTAATCTTCCTCCCATTTACCACTTTCCATTTCAGCAAAGGTTTTAAAAATTTTCACCGACTTTTAGGATTTTCCAAGCTATAGAAGCTCCTTGTTTGTTCTCCACATCAAACATATTATTACCATATTTGGCAGTCATAACTTTGTGAAATAAAGCTTCAGGTTTTTCATGAAATGCCATAACAGTCTAGCCTTGAGCGGCCCAGATCTCTTGATTGCTGAGTGAAAGTTTAAACCACCAGCTTCCCTCAATTTACAAAGTTCTATCCATGAAATATAGTGCATTCCTCTTTTACAATTACTTTTGTGCCAAATAAACTCTTTATAGCATTTATACACTTCATATAGAACCTTCTTTGGAACCATCATATGAGTTGACAAAAAGTTTGGAATTGATAATAAGGATGACTTAGCAAGTGTAATCTTACCAGCCAAAGATAAATTCTTTCTTCCCCACGAGTTAAGCTTTTGTAAAACATTATCCAAAACATCCTGAAAATTAGATTTTACCAGTCTTTTCAAAGCCATTTTGACTCCCAGGTAGTGTATCTCCTTCGTTTCTTTATATCCCAGTATATGCTTGACCTGGTTTCTGTTGGAATGGCATGAAGCAAAGCCAATATAATTTGGGATTTAGAATTATTAACCTTCAAGCCTGTCCAGGAACAAAACTCAGCAACAATTAACTGTAAAGTTTAGGCTATCTTCTTTGAGGATTGAGCAAAGATCAAGACATCATCGGCATACAATAGATGAGTAATCTTCTGAGTTCTTGGTGAAATTTGAATTCCCAAATCATGCCCCCTTTGTTCAATTGCATTTGAGAGTAACTGAGAGCACATAATAAACAGATACGAGAAAGAGGACATCCTTGCCGGAAGCCATTTTGGGCCTTAATCCAATTATAAACCTTTCCATTAAGCAGAAAAGAAAATCTAACCTCACTAATACATTCCATGACATGTGACGAGATCTTTCTAGGGAAACCAAACATATTAAGGATTTTCTTCAAAGTCTCCCACCCCATACTATCATAAGCTTGCTTCATGTCAAGCTTAACCGCCATCATTCCTTTTTTATTCTTAGAGGTTCTAAATTTATTAAAAACTTCATGAGCTACTAAACAATGATCCGACATCAAACTTCCTCAGATGAATGCCACCTATTCTTCTGAGATGATTCTGTTAATGCCAAATTTTAGTCTATTCATAATCATCGTTGCCACAAGCTTATAAGTCGTTTGACATAAGCTTGTAGGCTGTAATTGTCTCATTATTTTTTAATGGATGTTATTTCTATAAGGGAGGGGGATTGAAGCATGTACATGTTAATGATATGGGAAGAAACAAGTGTCTTAGATTATATATATATATATATAGTGATATTACACAGTTCCTGTAACTCATTTTATGCTCTATTTAACTATTAATTATTTGTAGGTACCTCAAGGACTTGAAGAGAAAAATTGTGCTCAATTGAATAAAGGAAACATATACATAGAAAATGCATCCTCTTCAATTATTTACCATATGTATTTAAATCAATTTAAAAAGGATTTCTCAGAATTATATAAATGTCATTCTAAAGAGCTTATCTTTTAAAATAATTAGAGAGAAGAAGTAGAGAGAGAACGTCTGAGGAAATGAAGAGGGAGAAATGGGATTTTTTCAAATTTTGTTCTTCGTGGGTTTAGCAGAATTTGGAAGGCGGCGGATTCTCTCCGACATCCCATGGCCGAATGTTTTCAGATTGATCGCCGAACTAGTTCTAAGCCTCCATCAACTACAGTCAAATCTTATTCGTCTTCTCCACCAGCTTTTGGTGATGGAAGGGTGAGCCTGAACCATGTGAACAATTATAGAGGAAGAGGCACGAGCTTGGTAATTAATGAAGGTGGATTTGTTGCGAAGAAGGAACCAGAAGTTATGGGAAAAGGCAAGGTTGTTTTAATGGAAGAGAAAGTCAAGAAAATCAAATTTGGTGCAGATTTGTTTATCATTGAAGGTTTCGAAGCATCTCCGTCCAATATGCTACCTATTGAGAAGATCATTCCTTTTTAATGGAAATACTGATATGGAGCAAGCAAATAAGGATTTATCAAGCACTAAAGAATTCTCAGTTCCATTTGAAGAAACTATTATGATTCAAAAAGAAGGTTCAGAAGCTGAAGGTTCTACTCATGTTTCTGAGATGCTGAATATTGCCCGTTTTAGTGATCTACTTAAAGTAAGAGAGGTAGAACCAACTGAAAGTAACTGTGGCATGGATGCTAGTCTAATTCCTAAATGAATCACTAATGCTGATCAATCTAATGTTTGGAGGAAGAGAGAACACATTCCAGTTTCAGAACTTGAATTGGGAGAATTCATAACAGAAGATGGAATGACTGTGAAGTTACATGAAAATAATGAAATGGAAAATGCCAAGAGACTAAATAACTCTTTGGTAATTAAAACTTTTGGAGGAGGAGCACCATTGTCAGTCATTAGCTCAGAGCTTAGGAGGCAATGGTCACAATATGGTAAATTTCATCTTACCATGCTCAGCATGGGATGGATCCTCTGTTCGTTTCAAGAACCACAGAATTTGGAATCTGTCCTTACTAACGGACCGTGGTTTATTAATGGTAAAATAATTGGGATGGAAAAATGGTCCAAAAGCTTCTCTCCAACATATCTAAAAGGCTTAACTTCACTGATTTGGATTAGACTTCCAAATCTACCTTTGCATAGTTGGGATAACATAAATATTTGTAGAATCGCTTCTATGGTTGGAAAACCAATCTTACTGGATGGAAATATATTCCAATGGGGAAGAAGAGAATTTGAAAGGGCGTGTGTTCGAATCATACTAGACATGAAGCTCCCAGTCAGTGTTTGGGTAGAAGGAATTTCTGGTAAATTTTTCCAGAAAATAGAATATGAACGCATTCGAAACTTTTGCTTCAAATGTGGATTAATCGAGCATGGTTAGGATGTATGAAAAGTAGTACAAGATACTTCAAAAACCCAAGAGAAGAATGGTGTTGTGGCTGTCTCAGTAGCAGTTAATGATATACAAGACAAAGGAGATGAAGGAGATAGCAATGAAGAAACTAAATATGGACCTTGGCTCATAGTAAATCGTGGAAGGAAGAAAACTGCTAGTTTTCTCAAAAAAGATATTCAAAGGCCTTTGATGAGGAAGGTGTGGAAAAAATCAGAAGACAAAAGCAATGCTGAGAAGGAAGAAAGTATAAAAGAAAAATTGGGTATGGTTATAACAGAAGAGCCTAGTAAAAGCGATAATTGTGCAATTTCTATCAACACTAATTTGGCTGAGCCTACCAAAGCAGCAGACATAAGTAATAACAATTATATTCCAATTATTAAGAACAAATTCAATGTTCTTAGTGAGCTAATTGAAGATGGATAAATAATTCAGGAGATTGATATCAGTTCTCCAGCAAAGAAGGCACCTATGTATGAGAAAATAGAGGAATATTTGAGCAAGGGGGATGTTTCTACATAAATCAACATAGGAGAGGATTCCATCTTTGTTAAGAAGAAGAAATCTAAGAAATTAAAGGATCTTGGTCCAATTAGTAGCAACACAAGGAGCAGAAGAACAGAGCTAGAAGCGAAAGGAACTGTGGAGACTTCCCTCACAAGTCTTCGACCATGAATTCTTTGGCTTTCTGGAATAGTAGAGGAGCAAGGAAGAAAGGAGCTTCTCTATACATAAAGGAGTTTGTTAAATTGTATAATGTAGTGTTTTTGGGTTTTTTGGAAACAAAAATTTCTACTTTCAATATTGAAGAAGCAAAGAAGCTGTTGGGAGATGGTTGGAAATATGTATTGGTGCATTCGGTTGGACTCTTAGGAGGAATTATTTCTTTGTGGAATTCTTACATGGCTGATTTTTCAATGCTTGGTTCTACTTCTCAATGTATCATAGGAGATTTATCCATTTATGGAAAAGATAAATGGAGAGTGGCATCAGTATATGGAAGTAAAGACTTGCTCAAAAGGAGGGAGCTTTGGGAATTATTGGGAATGTACTCTTTAGAAGAATATCCTATGGTGATAGGTGGAGACTTTAATTGTCTCACTTCCATGGTAGACAAAAGAGGCGGAAGGAATTTTCATTTTTCACAAGGTCCTAAAGAGATGGAGACTTTCTTCACCAATAATGACTATCATGAGATAGATTTATTGTCCCTCGGTTCACATGGTGCAACAAAAAAATCGGAGTAGCTCGAAACTTGGAAAGACTTGATAGGTGCTTCCTTAACTCTATGGCTTTGAATTCTTCCTCACACTTGGTTTTGAGACACCTTGCTAGAATCTCTTCAGACCATAGTCTAATTATTCTACATATCAATTCCCCTGATGCTTCAATAAGAAGAAGTATCAAATTTGAGAATGTATGGGCATCCTACCCAGCCTCATTATCTGTGGTGAAAAAGAAATGGAACAAGAACTACAAGGATAGTCCTCATATTCTGAATTCCAAATTCAAAAGATCTTTAAAATCCCTTTTTTATTGGAGTAAAGCTAAATTAAAGGATCTCAATTTGCTCAAAGAATGTCTTTTGGAAGACATTTAATTAAAGCTTCTGATTTCTGAATCTGATAAAGGTTGGCTTACTGATGAGGAGGGCTGGATGTTAAAAGCCAAGACAAATGAATTGAATGTTACTTTAGCTCAACTGAATGGTTGGTGGAAACAAAGGGCCAAAACAAAAATGGTTAACTGATGGTGACTGTAACACTAGATTCTATCATTCTTTTGCAAGTGCTAGAAGGAGTTTAAATAGAATTATCAAAATAAAAAATGAATATGGCACGGTGGTGGAAGAAGCAACTCAGATTGAAGAAGTAATATGGCAATTCTTTAAATCAAAATGGAGACAGAGGCAATGTATTACATAAGGGTGGCTGAAACCTGGAACCATATTGAAGAATGAAGACAAAAATCTGCTATCCAAAGAATTTTCAGTGGAAGAAATTGAACTCGTCCTCAACCAATTGGGAGGGAATATTGCTCCTGATTGCGATGGCATCACATACTCATTTATCCAAAGTTACTAGAAAATCATTAAAGGTGATTTTATGAATGCTATAAACCACTTCCTATGTCATGGATAGATGAACAAGGATTGGAAAAGTACTTTGATTGTTCTCATTCAAAAGGTTTCAAATCCTATGTTGCCATCCAACTATAGGCCCATAAGCTTATGTAATTATTTTTATAAGGTGGCGGAAAAAGTAATCTTGAACATATTTATTTAGGTGATTCCTCCTCTTATTTTGGATGAACAAGCTGCCTTTATTAAAGGCGGATCTATATCCGATCATGTAATGATAGCTCAAGAATTGTTTCACAAGCTCAGATTTTCCAAGGCAACTAAAGGGATGGTGTCTTACAAAGTAGACATGGAGCAAGCATATGACTCAATGAGTTGGGTTACACTCATGAAAGTTTTGGATTATTTTGAATTCCCGCCCAAGTTCTCAAAGATAATAATGGAATGTGTTGTGAATCCAAGATTTTCTATCATCATAAATGGCAAGTTATCTGAATGGATAAAAGCTGATAGTGGATTTTGTCAGGGATGTTCATTGTCTCCTTTACTTTACTGTTCATTCTTTGTTCTCAACTACTATCAATTGCTTTTACTCAATCTTCAGTTGGTATTACCATAAGCATGAATGGTCTTCGTATTTCCCATTTACTTTATGCAGATGACATCCTCATCTTCTCGGAAGCCTCCAAGAAAGATGCTTCTGAAGTCAAGAACATTCTTTCAAATTACAGTAAATGGACCAGCCAATCCATTAACATAGAAAAATCTGTAGTGATTTTCGGGAAGAATGTAAATAGAAGAAGGAAGAAAACTATTTCAAGAACTGTGGGTTTTAAACAAGTTAAGGAGCTTTTCTATTTGGGTATAAAATTAGCCTTGAGAAGTTTGGTAGCAAGTGACTTCTATTTTATCATTGAGAAGACAATAAAAGGCTTAACATATGGGGAAGTAAGGTGTTATCCTTGGTTGGAAAACTTACTCTGATCAAATCAGTAATCCTAGCTCTTCCGAATTTATACAGCACTCATTCATTGGTTCCTATCCAAATTCTTAAAGAGGTTGAAAAATTATGCAAATGATTCTTTTGGAATAAATCTGGCGGCAAGATGGGAATGCACTACATCAGCTGGGAGGATTTATGCAAACCCAAAAGCATTGGTGTTGGGGGTTTGATCTTTTGTACTTCTAGAGTGGCTCCTCTTAGAGCTAGAATCACTTGTAGATATCTTTTTAACAGCAACTATCTGTTACATAAATTAATGGCTCCAAAATATGGAATGAGAGTAGGTAATGAAGATGTCAAGAAGAATTCCTCTTCTTCTTGGAAAATAATATGTGATGGAGGAAGAGTTCTTAATACTTTCTTAAAATGGAGTATAGCTGATGGATCACCGGTTGATGTCTTCAAAGACAAGTGGATCTTGGATAGAAGAATTGACAAATGGCCAACCTTTGTTGTACCACAAACTGATGGAGAATTTAAATTAAGCAGATTTATTAAAGAAAGGAGATGGAAAGTTACTGATTTGAAGCAGGTTTTTGGAAGTGATATGGTGAATCTTATACTTAAGATCAAAATCAATGAAGAACAAATTGAAGATGTGACAGAGCTATTATGTCAAAATTATGGAAAGACAATTATAGGGATGATCACTAAATCCTTATATCAACATCAAGAGGTCCTCAAGTGGAATAAATGGATTAAGAAGGAGAAAGTTAATCCAAGGGTGCAAGTTTTCTGTTGGAGGGTGTTCAAAAATTCTTTGCCATCATATCAGTTCCTTGCTCACAGGAGATTACAAGAAGATGATACTTTTCCAAAATGTGCAATAGGTATAGAAGATGTAGAACATATCATAGTCAAATGCATAAAATTAAGAGAAGTGGTTTCTTTGCTGAACGTTTGGGGATTTCATATGCCTACATTTGGAAGTTTTGAAGATTGCTACAATTGGCTCGAAACAACATCTAAGGTTAATGGTATGTTTTTTAATCTTTATTATAATGTTGTGTACCTATCATGGAAAGCTATGAACAAATTGCTACATGATGGAATTGTTGAAAGTGTAAATTCCATAGCACCTAATGCAATTAGCTTGTCATCCTCTTCTAAATTGATTTTTAACTTAAGTCCAAAAATAGGGGATGTTAACCAGTCATATTGGCTATCTAATACTTGGCATCCCCCTCCACCCGGTTGGTTAAAGATCAATGTAGATGCTTCTCTTTGTTCTTCATATAGAGCAGGCATCGGTGGAGTAGTAAGGGACTGTAAAGGGAGATTCTTGTTGGCCTTTGGAAAATCTCACACTCATTGGGATATTTATCAATTGGAACTTCTTGCTATTAAATCCTTAAATGAGGTGATCAAGGATTGGATGTTCAAGTATAAAGGAGCAATCATTGAAAGAGATAATTAAAATTTCATTAAGGCTATCCACCATGCTATGAATCAAGGATTCAAGGGGATGGAAGAATTGGAATTCTTAAAGGGGTTTAATAATGTAATTTTCAAATGCATAAAGAGGGAGGAGAATAAGCTAGCTGATTTGTGTGCTAGCTATGCTATTGTTAGTAATTTTATTTGGGAAGACTTATTCTTAGATAGGGTTCCTCCTTCATTTGTTAAAATCATGAAGGAGGAATCTACTTTGTAGTTGTTTTTGTTTCCTGCTTTTTTTCCTTTATTAATAGCAGATTTTGTTTCTTTAAAAAAAAAAAGAGCTTATCTTTGTTGTAAAGATGGTATTGTCTTTTTGGGAAGAAAAAATTGACCAGCCATTGGAGACCTATTTATCCTTTGGATCCTTCTTACTTATGCACTAAATTTTATGATCTCTGAGGTATTTTTGAATAAGTATTTTATAAGATTGATTGACAGCAGTAATTTTTATTCTATTTTGCAGAATAGAATTGTCGAAGGTGAAAACTTTCATTTGTATCAAACTACCTTAGACTTTGATATATTACATAATTTTCTTAAATATATTTGAACACAATTTTTTACTTTATCATTGAGCCTAGTTTCCTTAATTTACATTAATCTAAATTGATGTTATTATCATTATTGATTTATAAAACTTTAGTTTTTTTGCTATTCCCTTACCACACAAAGCACTATTAAAGAGGTTCCTCTCTCTCTCTCTCTCTCTCTCTCTCTCTCTCTCTCTCTCTCTCTCTCTCTCTCTCTCTCTCTCTCTCTCTCTCTCTCTCTCTCTTATAATTTAGATGTGATCATCTATACCTCGATTAATTAATAAATTAGATCAAAGCTATTTAACCTTATCATACAAAGTATCATTTGATTTTCATAAAATTATTGATTAGTAACTATTATTTTTATGTGAAATAAAATTATATATCATGTAATTAATCTATATTTTACTAATTTTAAATTATTTAAATATTAAAGACACCTACTTATTTTGTTACTTTTTCAAATTAATCTATATTTTATATTTTTTAGCACTGGTATAATTCTTTAAAAAATTGACGCATGTCAGTATAACTGAGGATTTTGGGATTGTTAGATGTCCGCTTTGTAAACTAATTTTACTAGAATTTTTTTAAAACTGAGCTATTTTAGGGATATTTTTCTATAATTTTTTATGCTTCAAAAAGATTTCTATGATTTTATACTAAAATTAGTTAAATTATATTATTATTATATTATAAAATTTAAATCCATTACAAGCCATTTCATTAAATAAGCTTTTTATTCTTTTCCCTATTCATTATAGCTAACAGTGAAGGAATTAAAAAATTTCAAAGAAAAAGTTATGAGAGAGGAGATAATCTTGGATTTTTAGGCCGTAGAGCAATTTTCCTCAGTTGATTTAGTTAGAAAATTTGTTCGTCATGCTGTAAGAAATCATTATCCTATTTCTGATTTTAATAATTTTATATTTTTTGTATTTTTGGGTTAAATTTGTATTTCCATTACCCAAAAATGAGAATAATTTTTTATTAGTGAAATTTTTCATTGTGTAATTATTTCTATCTTATAAAAATTGAGATTATATATGTTTTTAGTATTTATTTAAGTATTTTGCTGGGTGAATTCTAAGAAAAACAATAATTTTTACTTATTCAATTTTTTTTGACATTTAAATAGAACTTTAGTTCAATTAAAGCTTTAAAATATTATTTTACACAATCTTTGGTAACTTGTTTAATTTCTAAAATTATAAATTTTTACTGAGTATGATTTTCTGTTGTCTACCATTAAGATATTTTAACACTTCTTCAAATAACCCCAATTATACTTTATTTTCTACAATGCATTCAAAGTGAATGTATGTATGTGATTATCTTGTCACTATTATATTATAGTATTGTGATAATATTGTGTGTGTAAGATGTATTAAGTATTGACTGGTTATTCGCTTAAATTGGCTAGAGACTGATTGGCCTGTACATGATTATGGGCCGACTCGCTTTCAATTAAATATGTGATTTGGTGTTATCCTTAACTAATTCACATGATACAGTGATTGAGAGTTATAAGGAGTTTATTATTGCACAGACATATAAAGAGTGTTGACTCTATTTACTAAGCCAATGATTTATTGATACCGATACGATATTGGAAAAATATCACTTATATAAGGACTTCTTACTTTTTTAGCATTGTTACTTAAAAACATATTATTGAGGCCTTATTCTAAATACTATACCAATTTATTATATTGTGGGGATTTACTATTATTACATTATTTTACTACAACTACCATCAATTTTACTAATAACACAAGACTTTTATTATTACTGATTAGTCATGGATACTATTTGAAACTACATATTCACTATGTTAATACTTAATATGTGATTGAATAAGCATGTAATATACTAAGCATATGATATATTGGATAGTATATAAACACACTTATATGATTTTGCTACATTGATATGATTTTGATTATTTTTATCCATGCCTTGGTTTTACTGCTTTATATAATTTCTATACTGATTGAAAGTACTAATACGATGACTACTTTATTGATTTGACACTCGTAATATTTTACAAATTTCCCCACTATACCATTTTATAGACTTCCATAGTGTATTATTTTATTATTTATAGATTATATTGATAATATTTGTGCTTTACTATTTCTACACTTATTCATGATCATCTGATTATTATTGCTGTGATTTGACTACTAACATGTATATTGCTTCTTTATGCTGCATTGAGTTCAATTGTAGGAGTTGGTTATCCTCTTTCTCTTTCTCTCTTTCTCTTTCTCTCTCTCTCTCTCTCTCTCTCTCTCTCTCTCTCTCATATAATTTAGATGTAATCATAAATACATTATAAAATAATATATGGCATCAAAGCTACTTAACCTTACATACTAAGTATCATTTGATTTTTATAAGATTATTGACGAATAATTATTTTTTTTTATGTCAAATAAAATTATATGATCATTGTAAAATAAAATCTCCTTCAATCATTAATACTCATTGACTATTTAAAAATTCAAACAAAAAATTAAACCTTAAATTCTTTAGTCAATAGTCAACACTCATTATCACCTTGTCTTTTTTTATTCACTATAAATCATCATTGATTTTAAAAGATTTGAATATATAAAAATCAAAACTCCTTTAAATCATTGACCAATTTAGACCAAAAACAAATCCATGAACCAAACCTAAGGCTAACTTCATGTAATGGCCCGTATTTTACCTGAGTCAAGTAAAATTCTTTAGAAGTTATTATAATTTCAAATTACAAAACATCTTCTCCATAACATAGATATTGTTGTGATTTAAATACACTATTTTTAAATTTTTTTTAGCACTTGTGGCATTCCTTAAAAAATTGACTTTTATAAATATAAGTGAAGATTTTTAGACTATTAGGTGTCTGCTTTGCAAACTGATTTCATTATAATTTTTTAAATAAACTCTAATGCATCAATGAACATATATAGTATGGAAGCCAAAGACAACATCCGCATAACATAGCTTACATATATCTCAGCATAAGTGGGACCTGAAACCACTTTGATTCAAAGAATTTACCCCTAGTTAATATTGTGGGTTATCTTTTAGTGCTTTGTTCTTTGAAAAGGATGAAAAGAAAATAAAATTATAATTTATTTGAGAAATTTGAAATTGAATTTTGAATTTTAATTTTAAAATAGAACATACCATTAAAAATGATATATCACCTCTAAAGGCGAAAAAAATTCTAATGAGTTTAAATTTAGAATTATATATTCCATCCAGAATATCGTAGTCAAATTCAGGAAGGAACTACATATGACCCCAAAGGGTCAAAATGATGTTCTATCAAATATTTAGCTATGATAATCAAGATGTGTTGCCATTTATTTCATTTTTGTGGTCACAGCAACAAATGATATATCTTCCCAAGGGAAGAAAGTATCATTTCATATTAATTATTTAAATATAATGATAACGATCATCATCAATTTTCTTTATTTTTCCAAGGAATATTAAATGAATTTTAAAATTGATTTAGGGTCTATAAATCTCCTACAAAAGCAAGCCTTCCTATGAAAACTTTTGATTAAAATAATGGTGTTGCAACCCATGACCCCGAGTTTGAGATTTTGATGATGACAAATAGTGTTGTTTGAATTATCTAATCATTGAATATTATTTTATTTGCTATTGTCCGTAAGTACTAACATTTCAGGAAGATCACAAGCTACTCAGGATGACCGGAAGACTTAAGAATGAGTAGATTAGGAGTATGAGTCTAACAATGTATTTTGGTATTTCTTTTATTTTTACTTTCTTGAGTCTGGCCACAAAATGCATAAAAGTCTGAGCAACCATGCACACACACAGGGGGAGAGTGCTTTTAAATGAAAAATTTAGAGTTTTTCTTTCTCTGTAGATCGTACTGTACGATGTCATTTCGTACCGTACGATCAGAGCTTTGTAGGACGATTCTGTGAATAGATCGTACCGTACGAATGTAAACCGTAGTGTACGATATGTTAAAATCCAAAACCCTAGCCATCATTTTAACTTAAGTAAGTTATTTTATGCCGTTCATACTGTACGAACATGTTCGTACTGTACAAACATGTTCGTACTATACGATTTATTTTAAATACTTAATTTAACCTGTGATTAGTGCAAGAAATCCAGGCTTAATTATAATTTGAACATCGTACTGTATGAACCAATTCGTACAATACAATGAACAGAGACGAATTATAATCATCCCAAGGATCATCCTGGACGATCTCTTGGTTTTTGTCTCATCATGCTGTATGATGTCAATCGTACCATACGATGAATATAGATGACATTTGATCGTCCCGTCGTCCTGTACGAACAGTATTATTGTGGATCGTACCGTATGATTTAAAATTGTACTGTACGAATGTTGTTGAACTGTTCGTACCACTTCGTACCAAGATGAATTCTGTTTATACATATCATACTGTACGATTAGAAACCGTACTGTATGATAGTAACAGCTACTTTGAGATTTCAGAGATTTTGGAGCCCATTTTTTAGGTATAAAAAATTGTAATGTTTTGAATGTGTTAATTAGAGAGAGGAGAATGTGGTTAGAGAGGGATTCTGAGGGAGAGAGATATTGAGAAGTTCTTTAGGATTTGAGAGAGGGAGGAGAAGGTGAGCATTGTGAGGGAGAAGTGGTGTACGGGAGATCATACGGTTGATCCGAACTTGCTGTATCTTGTTCCTCCTTTGGCCCTAGAAGAATTTGTGGGAGAATCTACAAGGGAAAGGCTCTTCTACACCCATGACCTCGAGGTACTCTTCCTTCTCCAGGAGGGAGAAAAATGAGAAGGTTCTCTACCATCGCCAAAAGGGTGAAAAAAGAGTTTGGCACTCCGCCACGCCGGATTGGTGAAAGGGAGTATTATAAGGGCTTCTCCACCTTGCCAAGGGGGGAAAAAGGAGAGCTATTGCTCTTAGTGAAATGCCCGGAGCGGAGGACTCCGGGGAGTGGACGTAGGTCATGGTTTGGCCGAACCACTATAAAAATTTTGGTGTGCTTTTTTCCTTATCGCTTTTTTATTATTGGATGCATTTTATTTCATAATATTTGCTTGGGAAAATTTGTGAAAGAAAAGTTGTTTAAAGTTTTCATGTTAAAATTTTAAAATCATCAAAAAAAATTAGAACTCCTGCTTAGGTTTTAATTATTATAAAAAAGTTTTCACAATTCACCCCCCTCTTGTCCATCTAGTGATTTCAAATGGTATCAGAGCCTGTTTTCAAAAATAGTGTTTTAGAAAACCTTAAAAAAATGATCATGTCGCATTTTGGTAATCGTAACACCGCGGAGGGTTTTTCAATAACCCGTCCACCACTTTATGATAACATTCCATTTGATTTCTGGAAAATTAGAATGTCTACTTTTTTACAATCTATTGATTACCGCATGTGGATGTTAGTGAATGATAGCCGTTTAAAACTATTAATGGTTTGAAAACTTTTGTACCTTTTAATGAATGGAGTAATGAGGATAGGGATTTAGCCCAACTGAATGCTAAATGTTTAAATTTCTTTTTTTGTGAATTAAAGTCTGAGGATTATATGAGAGTGTCTACCTGTGCCACTGGTAAGGAGATTTGGGATAGACTGTGCATTACATACGAAAGAACAAGTTAAGTAAAACAAACTAGGCTTAACATTTTACTGCATGATTATGAACTCTTCCGCATGAAACCTAGCGAAACAATATCTGACATGTACACTAGATTCACCCAAATTGTGACATCCTTGCATGCATTAGGTAGAGAGATTTCAAATTCTGAGAAAGTAAATAAAATTCTTAGATGCTTACCTAGTTCCTATGATGCAAAGATAACTGTTATCACTGAATCTAAAGACCTTAACATGTACTCTATTGATAATCTCCTTGGATCACTCATTGCATACGAGCAAGGAGTGAGTCAGAGATAAAGTGATGCAAGTGAAAAGAAGAAGGAGTGAACGGTGGCATTAAAAGCAAGCAACTCAGAAAGTGAAAGCTCTGCAGGTGGGGAAGAAGATGAGATAGCACTGATGACCCGCCAGTTCAAAAATTTCCTGAAAAGAAAACAGAAGCGTCATCAGAATAGTTGGAATAAAGGTAAGAGCTCGAGGTCCAATAAGGTTTCATTTGATACAATATGTTTTGAGTGCAGGAAGCTAGGTCACCTTCGAGCTGATTTCCCCAATCTAAAGAGCCAACCAGCTAAGGAGAAAGGTGATGACAAAGCCAAATATTGGAAAGGAAAGATGAAGACACAAAAAGCTTTTTGGGCCGACTTTGACTCAGAATCATCAGAAGAAGAAGCAGAGGAAGAGGTAACAAATCTGTGTCTTATGGCTAATGATAACCTTGATCAATTGGATCAAGATGAGGTATGTCAACTTTCGTATAAAAAATTATTGCTTATTTCTGAGAACATCCATGACTCGTATAGGAAGTTAAAAAAGATGCATACTAAGCTTAATATTGACTTTAGTTCTTTACAAACTGAGCATGCTAACTTGATTAAAGAAAATTTTGATTTAGATAGAGATCATATGCTACTTCTTGATAAGTATGATGCATTAAATAAGAAGCATATTGAACTAACTGAAGTGTATGAAACCTTGAAAACCACTCATGTTAAACTAGAATAAGCCTTTGATAGACTAGACAAACTTGCATTATAAGTAGATCATAGTGAGCACTTGCTATTAGTGGAAGTTGATGGATTAACAGCTCAAAATAAAACTTTTAATGAAAGAATCAAAGAACTAGAAAATGAAATTGCATCACTCATATTAGGCCATCCTAGCAAACCCCCAAAATAGCATGCATCACACAACTTTAGGAAGAGGCACTATCACCCACATAGATTAATAAACCCATTTCTTGGTGTTAGGTGTTTCTCTTGTGGCATGTTAGATCACATAGCCCGCACATGCACAATTCACCGTAGGACACACTTAGTATGGAGACCTAAACTGCATCCATCACAGTATATCATGCATACATCTCATTCATGCAAGCATAAGGAGGAACCCAAACTCACTTGGGTTCCCAAATCTAATCTTTGAATGAAATTGTAGTGGTGCTCTCACAAAAGACCTAGTGAGAGCATGTGATACCTGGATAGTGGCTGCTCGCGACACATGACTGGAGATATGAAGAAGTTCATTCTACTGGAGACCAAAACTGGAGGCAAAGTAATGTTGGGAGACAATACTACCAGGAAGGTGATAGGCTCAGGTATTGTTGGTAATGCTAAAAATTTGTTAATTGAAAATGTCTTACTAGTTGATGGTTTGAAACATAACTTACTTAGCATTAGTCAACTGTGTGACAAAGGTTTTGATATTAAATTTCTATCTGATAAATGCCTGATTAGTTTAAATGATGAACTAGTTTATAAGGAAAACGAATGAACAACGTTTACATGTTAGACCTTGATTGCATTGATAGTTCAAATTCATTTTGTTTGAAAATAATAGTTGATGACTCGTGGCTATGGCATAAGAGACTATGCCATGTTAGTATGAAAACTCTTAGAAACATCACTCAGAAAAACTTAGTTAGAGGCGTACCTAAGTTAGATTTCACAAAGGATAATTTATGTGATGCTTGCCAACTAGGAAAACAAGTCAAATCATCTTTTCATTCAATTAGAGATGTGATCACCGCTAGGCCACTAGAAATCCTACACATGGACTTATTTGGACCCGTTAGTACAACCAGCCTAGGTGAGAAAAATTATGGATTTGTGATTGTAGATGACTTCACTAGATTCACTTGGGTAAGATTCTTAGCACAAAAAAATTAGTCTTTTGAGGAATTTAAGGTTTTCTCCACATGGATTCAACATAAATTAGGTTGTGAAATCTCAACAATCCATAGCGATCTTGGTGGAGAATTTCAAAATGATAGATTTGAATCATTCTGTCAAGAGATAGGAATAGAACTCAATTTCTCAGCTCCTAGAACACCTCAGCAAAATGGTATAGCATAAAGGAAGAATATAACCTTGGTAGAAGCTGCTAGGGCAATGTTAACAGAGTACACCCTTCCTAAATACTTTAGGGCAGAAGTAGTCAACATAGTGTGCTATATTTTAAATAGGGTGAACATTAGATCTAAGCTGAAAAAGACTCCTTATGAACTCCTTAAATGTAGGACACCAAACCTTTCACACTTACATGTCTTTGGGTGCAAGTGCTTCATCTTGAATAATGGTAAACATCCCCTAGGAAAATTTAATCCCAAGTATGATGAGGGTGTCTTCTTAGGTTATTCATCTATAGGTAATGCCTATAGAATCTTTAATAAGAGAACTCTAGTAGTAGAAGAGTCCACCCATGTAGTATTTGATGAATTAGATAAGCCCCCTGAATCTAAAATTGAAGATGATGAAATAGAGGCAATTCAAGGAGTAGAGACTATGACCTTAGGAGAAAGGGTAGAACCCTAGGAAGATCTGCCAAGAGAATGGAGATATTCTTCTAGTCATCCTAAAGAGTTAATTTTAAGAGACCATTCAGAAGGTGTAAGAACTAGGCATAGACTTAGGAAGGAAGTTAGTAATTTAGCATGCATCTCTATGATAGAACCTACAAGTATATATCAAGCCTTAGGAGATGAATTTTGGATTCTAGCAATGCAAGAAGATCCAAACCAAATCACCAGGAATGATGTTTGGGAGTTATTCAAGAGACCTAAAGAACAAAGTGTTGTTGGAACAAAATGGATCTTCAAGAATAAGGTGAATGATTCAGGAAAAATAATAAGGAATAAAGCCAGACTAGTAGCTAAGGGGTACAACCAAATTGAGGGAATAGACTTTGAAGAAACATTTACCCCTGTTGCTAGACTAGAAATAATAAGAGTTCTCTTAGCTTTTGCTTGCTTCAAGATTTTTAAGTTATATCAAATGGATGTAAAGAGTGTGTTTCTGAATTGGGTGATTAGGAAGATGTCTATGTTGAGCAACCCCCCGGATTTAAAAGTTCACAATTTCCAAATCATGTATTCAAATTAAAGAAGGCACTTTATGGATTAAAGCAAGCACCTAGATCATGGTATGAAAGACTTAGCTCATTCCTATTGGATAGAGGATTTGAAAAGGGTAGTGTAGATACTACACTCTTTTTACAAAAGGTCAAAGAAGAAATTCTCATTGTTCATATTTACGTGGATAACATTCTATTTAGATCTTCAGATAAAATGTTATGTGACGAATTTTCAAAAACAATGAGTAATGAGTTTGAAATGAGCATGATGTGAGAACTTAACTACTTTCTTGGCTTCAGTGTAAAACAAATGGATATCAGAATTTTTCTTAGCCAAACAAAGTATATTAAGGATATTTTGAAAAAATACGAAATGGATAGTGCTAAACCCATGAACAATCAGATCACACGTGGTTCAGTCATCAGCATCGAATAGGGTTTATTTGATTGTGGGGATCAGTTTCCTACGAGTGCAAGCCCCCATAGTTAATTACATCTTAAACCTTGATCTAAGAAAACTCTCGATTAGGGATGTTAGATTATCTTCTCGAATGGATTTAGTGCGAAGGGTTTCCTAGGTTTTCCTAATCAAAGTGGAAGGTCCCAAATTGGCTCAATCAGATCACACGTGGTTCAGTCAACATTCTGTCGGTCCGAGGAAGAGAAAACTGGAGAAAAAGAGAGAATACATTGCACTCAAACATGCACGAGAGAAGGAAGGAGGTGGCGTCATCCGTGTGACGCAGATGGGTAGGATTTATAGCTTCCGAAAGGATGGAGAGCTTACCCACCAAAAAGGTGTATAGTAGCACACCTGTACCACTCACCTTAAGACCCTAAATCTATAAAAGATGTAGTGTTGTACACACATCACTAGCATCTACGACCTAGCTAATGCAATCCTGGACTTATTCCTTGCCTAAAAAAGGAAGCCAGCTAAAATCCTAAGCACAACCAATCGTCTTATATGTATGCAAGATATGAAGGCTTTATCCTAAATATTCAAGGATTAATAGTTCGAAAGAGTTGAATCAGGGACTCTACAATATGCAAACAAATATATCTAGCGATATTAATGATGCATGAAGCAAATGCACGAGTAAGAAAGATCCTTAGGTCCACTAATGCAATGCATGTATGTAGGTGAGGTGCATTATGGCAAAAGGTGTGTAAGAACGTATGCATGACATCCAAAGTATAGAAAAAAGTAAATAAACACACCCTAAGGGTACCCTCAGGGCAAGGTACCCGCACAGAAAGGCATTCAAACGGTGCCCACTAGCACAAATAGGTGGCCTACTCTACAGGCCTAAATGACCCTAATGGTATCTAAGGCTCACAAAAAAAAGGAGGGGGGTATCGTACCCAAAACTGGAAGAGGCCAAAATCCTAGCAGAAAAATAACGATGCCCACTTCGTGTGGGAAAACAACGATGCCAACCGGCATAATAGGTGGCCTACTCTACAGGCCTAAATGACCCTAATGGTCTCTAGGGTTCACAGAATGGGGCAAGCTTTGATCTATAGGGCCAAAGCTTCGTTAGTGCACTACCCTATAGCTGGCTACCTAAACATGCTAGAATACCTATTAATAATTTGTGTGTGGAGTGTAACAGTTCCGATATATATGACTAAAGGTTTAGGTTGTAGAATCATACCTGAATGTGGCGCTGCCACTTTAAAGTTCCTAAGCAAATAATTTCAGATTGTGGCGCTGCCACTTAAGAGCTCTTAAGCAAATTATCCCATTTGATTCTTGATCATCATGCTCCGATGTACCTCGTAAGAAAAGATAACAGAAAAATATATATATAAGCGTAGATGCCATTCAGAAAAGAAATGCAGGTAAATAAAAACATAAATGACAGGAAATTTAAGAATTGCATTTATATAGAACACGTGCATGTAGTAAATACTGAACAACAAAAGAAAATATTAGCCTAACCTAAGGCTAGAAGTCATATCCTAACCAAACAAGTCTAAGGTGTGTGTAGGCTGTGCAGTTTTGGATAGATCCTATATAGGATGATTTAGTTGAAATTGTTTGTATTTTGATTTGTTAAAAGGCAAAAGGGAGATTTTAATTGAAGTTGAAATATTAGTAATTTAGGATTGATTTTAGAGATGTATTTTCTTATTGTTTGATTGATTATTTTGTTGGTTGTAAATTAAAAGAAAAGGGTAGATTAAATGATTTATTATCAATTAAGTTTTTATTTAAGCCAGTTAAGAAATTAATTTTAAATTTTAACACCTCATTGGATCCATTCGTGGCGTTGTGCCACCAGGCTCGAGGAACCAGGCCTCCTTAGGACACTTAGCCCCGCAGCCCGGAGTAGTTCATCCAATAAACTTCACTTCAGGAGTGGTTGTTATGTATTAAGAGATTTGTTGTTTGATTTTAAAAGATTACTCTAAGTTTGATCTTTAAGAGTATTTTGATCCTAATGAATTTCATTTATAATTTAATCTCCTAAGGAAATCTACATCTTTTAGATTTTAAATTGGTTGGGAGTTAAGTATTAGATTAGTTAGAATTGATTTAGGTTTATATCTTAAACTTGAAGTTTAATAATTATAAATGTTAATAATAATTTGATTAAGAATTAAGTGCTTTAATAGATTTCTAGAATTAAATTAAGATTGGTTGGTTGATTATTAATGAATTAAGAAAACTAGAACCTAGGAAGACGTGTCACTAAGTTTGATTTTAATGTCTCTATCCTATAAGGAGCATGCACCCTAAGTCTATATTTTCTAAGACTTGGTCCTTAATTTTTGTCCTTATGTGTCACTAAAGTTGTGGGGATAAAAGGATGTTTTGTTTTCTAACCCTTAGGATTTTCGTATATGTGCCACTAGGCTTAGAGAATCTATAGCAAATCAGTAGAATGAAAAAGAATGAAAATTACAAATAAAAAGGATGTAGGCATTGTTGTTTTGGACACACTTCTTTAAAGACAAGTGTATCCTAAAGCAACATTAACAATGCCCTTTGTTATTCCCACAATCCAAATAAGGCACTTGATACGAACCCAACATGACTACACAAGCCATTCCCTACCAAACTCAAAGCAAACAGGAGAAGCTCAAGTTCCAAAAAGAAAACAAACTAGACCTAAAACAACACTTCTTTCTACCCATCACATTCTTCCAAATTTATATTTTAAAGGAGAATCATTAATAAAAGATAGACAACTTATGTAAGGTAGACTACCCCATCCCAAAAAGAGAGATTAATAGAACTCTCCAACAAAAATCTATTCTACAAAAGCTACTAAACTCAAATCTAACTTATGAAAATTTGTTTGTTTTGTTTGAATGAAAGCTACATGAAATTCTACACAAATCATTTATAAAAATCTCTTCTTCCTTCTTGACACAAGACTCTACAAAAACCATCTATCAAAATCCCCTCTTTTGGCACCAAATCCTACCCAAAAAAACCAATAACCAAGTGCCTCTTCTTTCATTTGGAGTGGGGTAGAACCGTAAAGCTTCCCAACGAGAAAGTTTTATAAAAACTCCTCATTGTAAAGCATTCGTGAAACTCGTCGCATAAAACCTTTTAAAACAAATCGATCTAAAGCCAATACTAAGCCATCTCAACATAAGTAAAAAAGAACTTCAAACAAAAAGCAAGTTCACAAAATTCATTAAAACTTTCTATAAAGTCACCAATAATAAAACAACTTGCAATGCTTTCCAGTGTGAAACTACTCTTGAAATTCTATCAATATAAAACAACCTATAACATCTCCTTTTTTTTAAGACGACTCATAAAACTTTACCATAAAATAGTCATTTGAAATTCTCCCAATCTAAAACAAATTTCCCATGCTTAACATGAATCATTTAGAGAAGAAAATGAGCTTACAAGATTTCTGAAATGAATGAATAGCCACGACATGATTACCAAATCTCATACTAAACAAACATCTTTAATTCCCTTTTTAACAACCATGAAAAAGATAATGTCATAGAAAGATATGGTAACACCAACAGAATATTGCTAAGAGTGTATTATGCTATCTTCACCATTTCATTCCTAAATGAGGGCAAGAATAGAATAGAACCAATCAATATGAAAACCATGCTTTACAGTCTAACGAAAAGGGAGGAAACCTCTTTTATTCATTAAAAAAAAGAACAGGCAAATCGCATGGCTACCAAAGCAATGTAACCTAAAAGCCCATTAAGATGAATCATGCATGCTTCCATGTATTTCCACATCTTTTTATCATATCCCCACTTACCGAGAGGGAAGACAAAGAGAAGATTTCTTCTCAAATTTTTTAAAACCTTATAACCTTCCCTATAAACAAAGCAATAGTGATGACAAACGAGCAAAGATAGTGGACAATCTTTCAAAGAAAAAAATCAGTAAACCTATTATTGAAGATGTAGGCATGATATAGATATGAGTAAGTGTGATGTCCTTTACCGTGAAATGCATCTCGATACCCTTGTACACACTTGCATTGAATGCAATAAAAACCCTCAAAAATATGAGAACAGTATATAGCCTTGTAACACACTCATAAACTCTAGTTTCTCCGACTATAATCATAACCAAATATCCATATAATATCCAAAAATAAAAGAAAAGTATATATGTTGATGAATAAGGAGATAAATGCCCATGATTTCATATAAAATTCCAACACACACAAAGCCACAAAAGCTCAAAATATTTGTTTATGAATTTATCGCAAAAATCAAGCGTTGGCAAGGTTTAAATAACCCAATTGAAGTAAAATTTCTCAGATTTTAGTGAGGATCCCAAACAAACTACCTATCAACAAGTATTGAACAAAAGAGACATGATTCATGAAGGAATGACCTTCAATTCCACCCACATTTCATCGAATACCCAATTTTATTTTTCAAATTTTTTTTTTTATCTTTAATGTAGAAAAAGTAGAAAAACAACTAGAAATCCTTCTTTTGGACACTTCACTTAAATGGTCGAATTATAATACTTGAACAAATGAGGACATAAAACCAAGGGTTTAGCAACCATGATACCTGCTTCATATCTTTTAACAAAACAAAAGATGACTTTTAAGATAATCATGACATGAGCTCTAGCGAAAGTATATAAACTATTAGTTCTAAATAGACATATTGAAGCATGCATATAAATCTAAACTTCTCCAACCATATACATATAGCATCAAAAGGGTGAACTTAATCATGAATGGGAACAAGATACACATGCTTATGAAAAGAAACACGCCACTACTACATGAGCCAAGAGAAAGAGACCATATGTACTTGAGAAAGAAAAACTGAAATCATGCTACCCCAAACCAAATAGCAAACAAATAAATCATTTAACATAGAATCCCCAACTAAGTTGTAATCATAAGAAATAAAACTTGCTGCAAAAGGCCTCAGATTTTCCTCCAAGAAACTTCTCAAAAAAAAAAAAAAAAAAAACCGACCATAGATGCTTGTCAATAAAAGGGAGGATAACATGCAGGTTTTCTAACACATCTCTCTAACAAACTTCGTGAAAGTATCACGAAAGCTCATTATTAGGAAAGAAAACATACACATTTTTTCAGATGAAACCATAAGAATAAATATCATCACAACTTAAACAATCTTGCATTCAAGCCAAACATTTTCAAGGATTGAACTATGCAGCATGTGCGACCTTTCAACAAATCCTTTTATTTCACTTAATGTCAAATATAGATAGTCATTGCTTGCCAAAAAAAAAAAAGAAAAAAATCTGCGGGGTTTTGTTGGAAGGAAAAGAAATCAGCCCACCTTCCCTACCATTTTGATAGAAAATGTAAGGCCATATACAATCTAACAAGATCTACTCATGTTTGACGAAATAAGACCCCCAACAAGTTCACACCTTAACTCTCTCAAACAAGAGAGGATAGCTAACATGCATTTCTATCGTATCTGAAAGCCAACTAGTATGAAAAGGGGCCTTAATTGATCCACAAGAAACTCATGTTTGGAAGCCCATGCACATGTTTTTTGCTTCATGAGATAAATGTTGTAAAGAAAAACAAAATAAACATTTAGGCAAATGTCACACAAAAATTATAAGCTCATTTTTTTGTTTTGAAATGAACAATCCACATAATATAGAGCAAATTGAATTTATTCATGCCAACAAAATAAGTCTACACAACCAAATTTATAAAACTTAACTAATGGATTATATATAGAATAAAACTTTGGATATAAACTAACTCATGTAATCTCTAAGGAAAATACCAACTTATGTTCAAGCCTTCCTTTTTTTAATTTTTTGAGGTCTATCATGCATATACATCGCAAGAGATAACACCTTAGCAACTACAATTAATCAAATCTTTCGTATTATATAAGGAGTTGTTCTCGGCATAAGTATTCAACACTTTCCAACATAAAGCCTTTCCAATAAACACATGAATTTGTTCTTCTTTTTAAAATAAATGCACATAAAATTGAAATATATTCTCAAATGTAAATATTCTTTAATGTCAAAACTCCGCCGAATATAAAACTTTTGCACACAAGCCATTTTCTAACATGGCACCACTTTGAGATTTCTCCAACATGAAATGATTTCCAATAATAGATATGCTTTTGAAACCCCTTTCAACATAAAACAAAATGACATGAAATCTTTAGTAGCATTTCACCAAATAATTGATAGTCAATGGTTGTAAAATCTCACAAAACAATTTGTCATAACCATCACGATTTATACACCTATTCGATTGACATTGAATAAGCAATCCTACAAGAAAACCCCTCATAATCCATGCTATAAGCAACTCAGTAAGGAACTACACATGTATGCATATAAAAAAAAGACTAAAGGAGCTAAGTTTCAGATTTTTAAAGAACTCAAGTGTTATTCCACTTTTGAATGTAATGCTTAAAACTCAAAACATTCACACAGCACCTAAATAAAGGACATGCTCATAAAATAGAAACAAACACATGCCTGAAGCGAAATAGCTCATGGAAATTATTCAGTGCTCATATAAGAGAAAGCACAAGCCACCACCATCATTTTGTTCAAACCAAATAAAACTAATCGTGGTTAACAACAACAACCCCCATCTTTCAAAAGCAGTTAAAGCCTCATTTGATACCCAAATAAATATGATAAAACTAAATAACAAGAGGTGATATGGAATGCTTTGTCAAGCTAGCTCTAACAGAAATCAAACCGTTTCAACTTCATACTGATGAAGATACACTAATTGGATAAGGAGAAGAAAGATGGCTAGGGAAGAAGAGAAAGAAATAGAAGAGAAAGGAAGAAGAAGAAAAAGAACAAGAACAAGAAGAAGAAGAAGAAGAGGAAAAGAACAAGAAGGAGGAGAAGAGGAAAAAGAACAAGAAGGAGAAAGGGAAGAGTACTCACCTTGCAAGGAATGAGCAATCGATGGCTAGAGGCGATGGGAGCAGATCCGTTCAAGTCGAGATCCGTCCGGAGAGGGAGATCGGGCTCCATCAAGGTGGTGTCGGGACAGCTGACTGTCGTCAGGGTTCAGTTCTGTCGTGCGAGGGGCGACGGGAGCAGTTGGGCTCGGGTCCGGTCTCCCCTTGGCTCATGCGGGAGAGGGAGAGGGGGCAAGAGCTTCAGCTCTTGAGTTTCCACCGAAGGAGGCACGGGAGAGCCTTCGGTCCTCTTGCGATCGGGGAGGAGAAACGAGAAGCACGGAGAGGGATCGGGAGCCGAGAGCCATTTTGGCCTTGAGCTGCTTCCGAACTAGAGTCCAGAGAGAGCGAGATCGAGAGTATGGAGTTTCTCCTGGGAGATTCTTCCGAGAATCAGAGGGGGAGTCGTCTAGGCTGCTTCGTGCTTGTGCGAGCAGGAGAGAAAATGAATAGAGAGGGTCGGTGAGCAAGAGAAAAATTGATAGCGAGAGGGCCACCGGAGCTAGCCTTTCATCTAGGGTTTCTTCAAGCCAGAGAGAATGAGAGAGGCCAGGTCTCCACGGGACTGAGAGAGCCAGAGAGAGCGAATCGGGTCTCGCGCGACTGAATAGCGCAACGGTCGACTTTTGATTTGGAAAAATCGGAGCTATCGAATTTGGTTACCGAATTTAGGAATTGATTCAAATTAAGCCAAAAGTATAACGAAATTTATTTAAATCAAAACGAGCTGGTTAGACTCAGATTCGGGCTAAGACCGGGCTCAATTACAAGTCAAAATCTAGATCAATTTGGGCTCAAGACGGTTCGACCTAGTCATGCCGATGAAATTTTAACCCAAATCGACATCAATTTGAATAAAATTAAACTCGACGCAATCAAAACAAATTAAATTGAGCGCAGTCGAGTCTAATTGAAATCAATTTGGATCGATTCAAGTTCGAAATGAGCTCGACGAGGTCTAATCAAGTTGATCGAAGGTGCTCGAAAATGCTTGAGCGAAAATCGAGGTCAACAAACGGACCCCCAACAGGTGCGGCGAACAACAAGTTAACCGTACGTGTTGGCGTTGACCTCCCCAATTATAGGAAGATGCAACTCTAGGGTCAAGTAACAGAATTAGCTCAACGAGGAGAGAGCCAAAGAAAGCAGCTCAACTATCTGCCCAACCAAAGTGGTAGAATAGGAGAAAGAGATCTCATGCTCACATGAGTAGAATTGAAAGAAGCTCATAAAGAGTCCAAAGAAAATTCAACCATCATCTACAACAAATATCTAAGATGACGTGAAGAGAACGAAAATCAACAATCATTTGAAAATCGTATCAAATGGCAAAGTAACAATCATAGGAAAATAATAGTAATCAAAAGTAAGGAAATCATATATCTGCCTGACCACATCGCAACAGCAGAATAGAGAAAAGAAAGGAGGTCCCACATCCACCTGACCATATTCACAACAACGAATGGGGACAACTCCGGGTTTGCTTGACCATGTTCGAAACAACAAAATAAGGAGTAAAGAAAGAGAGGGAGTTCTACATTCGCCTGACCATATTTGCAACAGCGAATGAGAACAACTCAATATCCACCTTACCATATTCGCAACAGTGAATAAAGAGCTTCCCAAAAGGTCTAATGCCCACCTGACCAAAATCGCAACAGTGGAACTAAAGAAAGAATTCCAACATTCACCTGACCAGATCGCAACAGTGAATGAGGACGACCCGATGTCTTCCTGACCAGATCGCAACAGCGAGACAAAGGGTAAAAGAAAGGGGGTTCAACATTCGCCTGACCAGATCACAACAGCGAATGAGAATAGCTCAATATTCATCTGACCATATTCGCAACAACGAATAAAGAGCTTTCCAAAAGGGTCTAATGTCTGCCTGACCAGATCGCAACAGCAGAGCAAAAGAAGAAGAAAGATCAACATTCACCTGACCAGATCGAAATAGTGAACAAGAGGATGACTCAATATTTGCCTGACCAGATTCGAAACGACAGAAATAAAGAAAAAGAAAGATCTCACTTCAACAACCCAAAAAAGGTGAATAAAACAGGGGGAACCTGAAGAGGTGGTGAAGTATGCCTCCCAGGGACTCTGTCGGGCACCCAATCCAGAAAGGGGAGTCAACATTCGCACTGACCAAATCACAAACAGCGAATGAAATGGCTCAAAATTTACCTGACCATATTCGAAACAACGAATAATGAGCCCTCCCAAAAAGTCTAATGTCCACCTGACCAAAAACGCAACGGTGGGACAAAAGAAAAAGTCCAACATTCACTTGACCAGATCGAAACAGTGAATGAGGGATAACCCAATGTCTGCCTGACCATATCGAAACGGCGAAACAAAGGGGAAAAGAGAAAGGGGAGTTCAGCATTCGCCTGACCATATTCGGAACGGCAAATGAGAACAGCTCAAAATCCATCTGACCATATTCACAACAGCGAATAAAGAGCTTCCCAAAAGGTCCAATGTCCTGCCTGACCAGATCGCAACAGCAGGATAAAAGACAAAATCCAACATTCACCTGACCAGATCGCAACAGTGAATGAGGATGACTCAATGTCTACCTGACCGAAAACAAGAATCAGCACCAAATATTCGAAACAAAGAATCAGCAGAAAACTCAAACGGCGAAACAAAATAGAGTAAACGTCACCTCTACCTCCACCAGGGACCCAACGCACAGTGCATGGTGCTGTTGAGGGAATGAGAAAAGTAAAATAATGACCATCATTCTAATAAAATAATCCCAAAAGTTATATTGTTCTAGTTTCACCACATGGTAGAGGACAAATCATCGTGGCCAGATGAGTAATCAAACAAGGGGAAAAAGAAAGGGAAAGCATTCGCCTGACCATATTCGGTAAAATTGAAATCAAAATCACCTGACTATGAAAGCGAATAATCGAAAAATGTCTATGTCTGACCAGATAAAAAGAGGAACAAGACAAACAGTTCACCTGACCAGTAGAAAGGAATGAGGAACTCAATCTCATACTAAGAAAAACAAAGATCAATGGGACCTGGCAAGAACGCACACACTTGCCACTAAAAATATCACAACCCATATCAAGAATCAATGATTTTTAGTTACCAAAGAGGAACACTGGCAATGAGTAATTACCTGGCGCAGGGTGCAATTGAGGCGATAAGGTGAGGATGTATACTAAAAAGAAACACTCTACTATCACCCAAAACATATTAAGCCAGAATAGGTGGTAAGGACATGACACTAAGAACCACACATATAAGAATAATGATCCCAGGGGAACACTCAACTACCACCTGGCGCAGCTAAGAATAAGGACAGGTGCACCCACTCAACTATCACTGGCGCATATGCCAAAGTGATAAGAAGAGGGAAAAATACACTCTACTATCGTCCGGCGCATCTACCGCGATGATAAGAAGAGGAAAGGAACTCAACAACCACCCAACGCTCATGTGCGTGGTGCTGTGAGAAAGACAAAGAAGTAAGTGATTCATCATCTAAGAAAGCTCAAATTTATATTTTAGTTACCACATGGTAGAGGACAAATCGTCATGGCCATGAGTAATCCAAATACAAGTAGAATTTCCTTAGGTAAACTGAAATCATGTACAACACGAAATGAACGATCGATATATATCTTCTCTAAATAGAGGAATATATAAACAGCCGAGTGGAAAGAGAGTAATCTCATGAAAAAGAAGGAGAAGTAGAAGTGGCGAAGGGGACACACTTGCCACTAAAAATAATAATCATATCAAAGCTTAATGATTGCAAAAGGGAATCACAGTGGTAACACCCATACTAATTGATGGGACCCTGTGAGAAGTGTAAGCAACATTTACACATTCAAAAAGATCACACTTGTAGCTAAGGAGTAAGCTCTCCATGAGAAATTATGTCACTAAAGAGAGTAGGGGATTGACTTTCTACTAGAAAATCAAAATCCACTAAGAAGTGATATTAACATCTAGAGTACAAGATGTACTACACATAAGTGAAGGAGGAAAAACATCTCCGTTATAAGTGAATAAAAATAGAATAAAAGAAATGGACACAACCATCTCCCAAGCAATCATCAAAAAGCTTTAAAGGAGAGAAAAAAAATAGAATTTGGAGGGACTTTGGGCTCTTGGAGCTTAGAACCGGGTTCCACCCGTGACAAGGGCAATCGATTCTACTCAACAAGGAACTTCCCTCTCTTTTAACATCATTTTTTTTTTTATTTCAAATTATATTCACAGTTATAGATCAAGTATACTGGAATATAAAGAGGGGAAAATTGTTGGCTTTGATATCCCAGGCCACATACAACACATCATGAATGAAAACTGGGGAGAAAGAAAGATTAAACACAATTATTAAACAAAATATTGTTTTTAGAGAACCCAGACCATACTGACAGATAGGTCAAACATCACTACATTAGTCAAAATTTGTAGAAAAATAGATAGTGACAATGGATGGACACACTATTTTTGACTACATTCAATAGAGGTATCAAGTAGAGATTTGTTTTTTTGATATCACAGACCACACTTGAAGGTAACAAATGAAACTGGGGAAAGTCAACCCTCGAAGGGGACTGAAAAGAAGTTTTCATGCTACAACACCGGAGAGATTGGTGGGCACGAGTGCGAGTACAAATACCCCTACGGCGTATTTACATACAACTACTAAGGATAATCTCATACTATGCATAACGAACATTACGTGGTAGAGGATAAGTCGTCGTGGCCACAGACTGTCGAAAAATAGAAGAGATCCTTTGGAGTTATATCTATACAGAGGGGTATGTACAAGTGGCAGTGGAAGAACAACTATTGTATCACAAATAATAGGAGAATGAAACTTACATAGGGATATTGGATCAACATCGCCATAGCTGACTAACATAGGTAGGCATGGACCCAGTATCACTTCTGGAAAATAGATTTCAATTAGGGACATTGGATCAACATAACCACACCTAATTAACATAGGTGGGTATGGACCCAGTATCATCTATAGAAAGTATATTTGAATTAGAGACATTGGATCAACATAACCACACCTGACCAACACAGGTTGGTATGGACCAAGTATCACCTCTTACAAGAGAGTTTGAATCATTGGTTTTGGTATCCCAGACCACGCTTGGTGTGACATGCGAAACTGGGTAGAACAACCTTTCATAAAGGAGAGACAAATCAAAGATTTTATGTGCTGGCATCAACATGATTGGCGTGCACAAATAGAAGTACAAATATCCCGACGACATATTAGCATATCCCTTTTGAGGATAGCCTTATACTCTTCAAAGCAAACATCGTGTGGTAGAGGACAAATCATCGTGGCCACAAAGACTATCGAAAAGTAAAAAGTATCCTTTCAAGGAATACGAATATATAAGGATATTTATAAGAGGTAGGAAGGTTTTCTAGTCTGTAGCAAAAAACCAACACTAGTGGAAGGAGTGTCAAAAGATTTTTGTCGGGAATCCTCGACTCTCGTTTAACACATCTGATGGGGAATAAGTTGCTTGCTAGTAGTATGACGTCAGAAGTCTCCTTCCTCATCTGAACTACTATCAACAACTAATCCACCCTTAGGTATCAAGTACCTAAGAAAGGTAAGAAGGTGCCGGGGTCTGCTCGACAATCTCAGAGTGAGAATCGAGCAAACACAGGAACTCGATGGAAAGAAGAGAATTTGATAAGGTACAAAATAGCCTAAAAAGGCCGGAAGGAAAGGAACCAGAGCTAGGGGAAAGCCTAGCCAAGAAGGGAACCTAACTAAGAAAAGGACCCTATCTAAGAGTAGGACGAACCTAATCTAAGGAGCATTAAACCCGGAGTGCACACAAAAGAGGATAATATAACATTCGAAGATGGAGAGAGAAACCTTTCCCACCGTGGTCGCCAGAAATCTGTGGATCTCCGAAAGGATTCTACTTGTGTGGTTCGAATGCAAAGGGTACGATCACACTATCCCGTAGGACAAAATGGTCGTAGACCTTTACAATCGACACAAGCAGGATGATGGAAGAGCAGATGGAGTTATAGATATGATTAGCCATGGAGGATAGAGGCTTTCACCTACCAACCTCGATGGATAATAATATTTATAACCCAAAATTCACGAGATTTCCCCTATTCGATACATCAGCTCGAATAGGGTTTATTTGATTGTGGGGATCGGTTTCCTACAGGCGCAAGCCCACGTAGTTAATTACATCCTAAGCCTTGACTTAGGAAAACTCTCGATTAAGGATGTTAGATTATCTTCTCCAAATGGGTTTAGTGCAAAGGGAAATCTAGGCTTTCCTAATCAAAGGGGAAGAAGGTCCCAACTTGGCTCAATCAATCACATGTGGTTCAATCAACATTCGCCCGGTCCGAGGAAGAGAAAATTGGAGAAAAAGAGAGAAGACATTGCACTCAAACATGCACGAGAGAAGGAAGGAGGTGGCGTCATCCGTGTAACGCAGATGGGTAGGATTTATAGCTTCTGAAATGATGGAGAGCTTACCCACCAATAAGGTGTATAGTAGCACACCTATACCACTCACCTTAAGACCCTAAATCTATAAAAGATGTAGTGTTGTACACACAACACTAGCATCTACGACCTAGCTAATGCAATTCTGGATTTATTCCTTGCCTGAAAAGGGAAGCCAGCTAAAATCCTAAGCACAACCAATCGTCTTATATATATGCAAGATAGGAAGGCTCTATCCTAAAGATTCAAGGATTAATAGTTCGAAAGAGTTGAATCAGGGACTCTACAATATGCAAACAAACATATCTAGCGATATTAATAATGCATGAAACAAATGCACGAGTAAGAAAGATCCTTAGGTCCACTAATGCAATGCATGTATGTAGGTGAGGTGCATTATGGCAAAAGGTGTGTAAAAATGTATGCATGACATCCAGAGTACAGAAAAAAATAAATAAACACACCCTAAGGGTACCCTCCGGGCAAGGTACCCACATAGAAAGGCATTAAAACGGTGCCCACTGGCACAAATAGGTGGCCTACTCTACAGGCCTAAATGACCCTAATGGTCTCTAAGGCTCACAAAAAAAAGAGGGGGGTATCGTACCCAAAACCGGAAGAGGCCAAAATCCTAGCAGAAAAATAACGATGCCCACTTCGTGTGGGAAAACAACGATGCCAACCGGCATAATAGGTGGCCTACTCTACAGGCCTAAATGACCCTAATGGTCTCTAGGGTACACAGAAAGGGGCAAGCTTTGACCTATAGGGCCAAAGCTTTGTTAGTGCACTACCCTATAGCTGGCTACCTAAACATGCTAGAATACCTATTAACAATTTGTGTGTGGAGTATAACAGTTCCGATATATATAACTAATGGTTTAGGTTGTAGAATCATACCTGATGTGGCGTTGCCGCTTAAAAGCTCCTAAGCAAATAATTTCAGATTGTGGCGCTGCCACTTAAAAGCTCTTAAGCAAATTATCTCATTTGATTCTTGATCATCATGCTCCGATGTACCTCGTAAGAAAAGATAACAGAAAAATATATATATAAGCGTAGATGCCATTCAGAAAAGAAATGCAGGTAAATAAAAACATAAATGACAGAAAATTTAAGAATTGCATTTATATAGAACACGTGCATGTAGTAAATACTGAACAACAAAAGAAAATATTAGCCTAACCTAAGGCTAGAAGTCGTATCCTAACCAAACAAGTCTAAGGTGTGTGTAGGCTGTGCAGTTTTGGATAGATCCTATGTAAGATGATTTAGTTGAAATTGTTTGTATTTTGATTTGTTAAAAGACAAAAGGGATATTTTAATTGAAGTTGAAATATTAGTAATTTAGGATTGATTTTAGAGATGTATTTTCTTATTGTTTGATTGATTATTTTGTTGGTTGTAAATTAAAAGAAAAGGGTAGATTAAATGATTTATTATCAATTAAGGTTTGATTTAAGCCAGTTAAGAAATTAATTTTAAATTTTAACACCCCATTGGATCCATTCGTGGCGTTGTGCCACCAGGCTCGAGGAACCAGGCCTCCTTAGGACACTTAGCCCCGCAGCCCGGAGTAGTTCATCCAATAAACTTCACTTCTGGAGTGGTTGTTATGTATTAAGTGATTTGTTGATTGATTTTAAAAGATTACTCTAATTTTGATCTTTAAGAGTATTTTGATCCTAATGAATTTCATTTATAATTTAATCTCCTAAGGAAATCTACATCTTTTAGATTTTAAATTGGTTGGGAGTTAAGTATTAGATTAGTTAGAATTGATTTAGGTTTATATCTTAAACTTGAAGTTTAATAATTTTAAATTTTAATAATAATTTGATTAAGAATTAAGTGCTTTAATAGATTTTTAGAATTAAATTAAGATTGGTTGGTTGATTATTAATGAATTAAGGAAACTAGAACCTAGGAAGACGTGTCACTAAGTTTGATTTTAATGTCTCTATCCTATAAGGAGCATGCACCCTAAGTCTATATTTTCTAAGACTTGGTCCTTAATTTTTGTCCTTATGTGTCACTAAAGTTGTGGGGATAAAAGGATGTTTTGTTTTCTAACCCTTAGGATTTTCGTATATGTGTCATTAGGCTTAGAGAATCTATAGCAAATCAGTAGAATGAAAAAAAATGAAAATTATAAATAAAAGGGATGTAGGCATTGTTGTTTTGGACACACTTCTTTAAAGACAAGTGTATCCTAAAGCAACATTAACAATGCCCTTTGTTATTCCCACAATCCAAATAAGGCACTTGATACGAACCCAACATGACTACACAAGCCATTCCCTACCAAACTCAAAGCAAACAGGAGAAGCTCAAGTTCCAAAAAGAAAACAAACTAGACCTAAAACAACACTTCTTTCTACCCATCACATTCTTCCAAATTTATATTTTAAAGGAGAATCATTAATAAAAGATAGACAACTTATGTAAGGTAGACTACCCCATCCCAAAAAGAGAGATTAAGAGAACTCTCCAACACAAATCTATTCTACAAAAGCTACTAAACTCAAATCTAACTTATGAAAATTTGTTTGTTTTGTTTGAATGAAAAGCTACATGAAATTCTACACAAATCATTTATAAAAATCTCTTCTTCCTTCTTGACACAAGACTCTACAAAAACCATCTATCAAAATCCCCTCTTTTGACACCAAATCCTACCCAAAACAACCAATAACCAAGTGCCTCTTCTTTCATTTGGAGTGGGGTAGAACCGTAAAGCTTCCCAACGAGAAAGTTTTATAAAAACTCCTCATTGTAAAGCATTCGTGAAACTCGTCGCATAAAACCTTTTAAAACAAATCGATCTAAAGCCAATACTAAGCCATCTCAACATAAGTAAAACAGAACTTCTTCAAACAAAAAGCAAGTTCACAAAATTCATTAAAACTTTCTATAAAGTCGCCAACAATAAAACAACTTGCAATGCTTTCCAGTGTGAAACTACTCTTGAAATTCTTTCAATATAAAACAACCTATAACATCTCCTTTTTTTTTTTAAGACGACTCATAAAACTTTACCATAAAAAGCCATTTGTAAATCTTCCCAATCTAAAACAAATTTCTCATGCTTAACACGAACCATTTAGAGAAGAAAATGAGCTTACAAGATTTCTGAAATGAATGAATAGCCACGGCATGATTACCAAATCTCATAGCAAACAAACATCTTTAATTCCTTTTTGACAACCATGAAAAAGATAATGTTGCAGAAAGATATGGTAACACCAACAGAATATTGCTAAGAGTGTATTATGCTATCTTCACCACTTCATTGCTAAATCAGGGCAAGAATAGAATAGAACCAATCAATATGAAAACCATGCTTTACAGTCTAACGGAAAGGGAGGAAACCTCTTTCATTCATTAAAAAAAAGAACAGGCAAATCGCATGGCTACCAAAGCAATGTAACCTAAAAGCCCATTAAGATGAATCATGCATGCTTCCATGTATTTCCACATATCTTTTTATGATATCCCTACTTACCGAGAGGGAAGACAGAGAGAAGATCTCTTCTCATATTTTTAAAACCTTATAACCTTCCCTATAAACAAAGCAACAGTGATGACAAACTAGCAAAGATAGTGGATAATCTTTCCAAGAAAAATCAGTAAACCTCTTATTGAAGATGTAGACATGATATAGATATGAGTAAGTGTGATGTCCTTACCGTGAAATGCATCTCGATACCCTTGTACACACTTGCATTGAATGCAATAAAACCCTCAAAAATATGAGAACAATATATAGCCTTGAAACACACTCATAAACTCTAGTTTCTCCGACTATAATCATAACCAAATATCCATATAATATCCAAAAATAAAAGAAAAGTATATATGTTGATGAATAAGGAGATAAATGCCCATGATTTCATATAAAATTCCAACACACACAAAGCCACAAAAGCTCAAAATATTTGTTTCTGAATTTATCGCAAAAATCAAGCGTTGGCAAGGTTTAAATATCCCAATTGAAGTAAAATCTCTCAGATTTTTGTGAGAATCCCAAACAAACTACCTATCAACAAGTATTGATCAAAAGAGACATGATTCATGAAGGAATGACCTTCAATTCCGCCCACATTTCATCGAATACCCAATTTTATTTTTCAAATTTTTTTTTATCTTTAATGTAGAAAAAGTAGAAAAACAACTAGAAATCCTTCTTTTGGACACTTCACTTAAATGGTCGAATTATAATACTTGAACAAATGAGGACATAAAACCAAGGGTTTAGCAACCATGATACCTGCTTCATATCTTATAACAAAACAAAAGTTGACTTTTAAGATAATCGTGACATGAGCTCTAGCGAAAGTGTATAAACTATTAGTTCTAAATAGACGTATTGAAGCATGCATATAAATCTAACCTTCTCCAACCATATACATATAGCATCAAAAGGGTGAACTTAATCATGAATGGGAACAAGATACACATGCTTATGAAAAGAAACACGCCACTACTACATGAGCCAAGAGAAAGAGACCATATTTACTTGAGAAAGAAAAACTGAAATAATGCTACCCCAAACCAAATAGCAAACAAATAAATCATTTAACATAGAATCCCCAACTAAGTTGTAATCATAAGAAATAAAACTTGCTGCAAAAGGCCTCAGATTTTTCTCCAAGAAACTTCTCAAAAAAAAAAAAATAACCGACCATAGATGCTTGTCAATAAAAGGGAGGATAACATGCAGGTTTTCTAACACATCTCTCTAACATACTTCGTGAAAGTATCACGAAAGCTCATTATTAGGAAAGAAAACATACACATTTTTTCAGATGAAACCATAAGAATAAATATCATCACAACTTACACAATCTTGCATTCAAGCCAAACATTTTCAAGAATTGAACTATGCAGCATGTACGACCTTTCAATAAATCCTTATATTTCACTTAATGTCAAATATAGATAGTCATTGCTTGCCAAAAAAAAAAAAATCTGCGGGGTTTTGTTGGAAGGAAGAGAAATCAGCCCACCTTCCCTACCATTTTGATAGAAAATGTAAGGCCATATACAATCTAACAAGATCTACTCATGTTTGACGAAATAAGACCCCCAACAAGTTCACACCTTAACTCTCTCAAACAAGAGAGGATAGCTAACATGCATTTCTATCGTATCTGAAAGCCAACTAGTATGAAAAGGGGCCTTAATTGATCCACAAGAAACTCATGTTTGGAAGCCCATGCACATGTTTTATGCATCATGAGATAAATGTTGTAAGGAAAAACAAAATAAACATTTAGGCAAATGTCACACGAAAATTATAAGCTCATTTTTTTGTTTTGAAATGAACAATCCACATAATATAGAGCAAATTGAATTTATTCATGCCAACAAAATAAGTCTACACAACCAAATTTATAAAACTTAACTAATGGATGATATATAGAATAAAACTTTGGATATAAACTAACTCATGTAATCCCTAAGGAAAATACCAACTTATGTTCATGCCTTCCTTTTTTTATTTTTGAGGTCTATCATGCATATACATCGCAAGAGATAACACCTTAGCAACTACAATTAATCAAATCTTTCGTATTATATAAGGAGTTGTTCTCGGCATAAGTATTCAACACTTTCCAACATAAAGCCTTTCCAATAAACACATGAATTTGTTCTTCTTTTTAAAATAAATGCACATAAAATTGAAATATATTCTCAAATGTAAATATTCTTTAATGTCAAAACTCCGCCGAATATAAAACTTTTGCACACAAGCCATTTTCTAACATGGCACCACTTTGAGATTTCTCCAACATGAAATGATTTCTAATAATAGATATGCTTTCTAAGCCCCTTTCAACATAAAACAACATGACATGAAATCTTTAGTAGCATTTCACCAAATAATTGATAGTCAATGGTTGTAAAATCTCACAAAACAATTTGTCATAACCATCACGATTTATACACCTATTCGATTGACATTGAATAAGCAATCCTACAAGAAAACCCCTCATAATCCATGCTATAAGCAACTCAGTAAGGAACTACACATGTATTCATATAAAAAGGAGACTAAAGGGGCTAAGTTTCAGATTTTTAAAGAACTCAAGTGTTATTCCACTTTTGAATGTAATGCTTAAAACTCAAAACATTCACACAGCACCTAAATAAAGGACATGCTCATAAAATGGAAACAAACACATGCCTGAAGCGAAATAGCTCATGGAAATTATTCAGTGCTCATATAAGAGAAAGCACAAGCCACCACCATCATTTTGTTCAAACCAAATAAAACTAATCGTGGTTAACAACAACAACCCCCATCTTTCAAAAGCAGTTAAAGACTCATTTGATACCCAAATAAATATGATAAAACTAAATAACAAGAGGTGATATGGAATGCTTTGTCAAGCTAGCTCTAACAGAAATCAAACCGTTTCAACTTCATACTGATGAAGATACACTAACTGGATAAAGAGAAGAAAGACGGCTAGGGAAGAAGAGAAAGAAATAGAAGAGGAAGGAAGAAGAAGAGAAAGATCAAGAACAAGAAGAAGAAGAAGAGGAAAAAGAACAAGAAGGAGGAGAAGAGGAAAAAGAACAAGAAGGAGAAAGGGAAGAGTACTCACCTTGCAAGGAATGAGCAATCGATGGCTAGAGGCGACCGGAGAAGATCCGTTCAAGTCGATATCCATCCGAAGAGGGAGATCGGGCTCCGTCCAGGTGGTGTCGGGACAGCTGACTGCCGTCGGGTTCAGTCCTGTCGTGCGAGGGGCGACGGGAGCAGTGGGCTCGGGTCCGGTCTCCCCTTGGCTCACGCGGGAGAGGGAGAGAGGGCAAGAGCTTCAGCTCTTGAGTTCCGACTGAAGGAGGCACGGGAGAGCCTTCGGTCCTCTTGCGATCGGGGAGGAGAAACGAGAAGCACGGAGAGGGATCGGGAGCCGAGAGCCATTTTGGCATTGAGCTGCTTCCGAACCAGAGTCCAGAGAGAGCGAGATTGAGAGTATGGAGTTTCTCCTGGGAGCTTCTACCGAGAATCAGAGGGGGAGTCGTCTAGGCTGCTTCGTGCTTGTGCAAGCACGAGAGAAAATGAAGAGAGAGGGTCGGTGAGCGAGAGAAAAATCGAGAGCATGAGGGCCACCGGAGCTAGCCTTTCATCTAGGGCTTCTTCAAGCCAGAGAGAATGAGAGAGGCCAGGTCTCCACGGGACTGAGAGAGCAAGAGAGAGCGAACGGTCAACTTTTGATTTGGAAAAATTGGAGCCGTCGAATTTGATTACCAGATTTAGGAATTGATTCAAATTAAGCCAAAAGTATAACATAATTTATTTAAATCAAAACGAGCTGGTTAGACTCAGATTCGGGCTAAGACCAGGCTCAATTACAAGTCAAAATCTAGATCAATTTGGGCTCAAGACGATTCGACCTAGTCATGCCGATGAAATTGCACCCAAATCGACATCAATTTGAATAAAATTGAACTCGACGCAATCAAAATAAATTAAATTGAGCGCAGTCAAGTCTAATTGAAATCAATTTGGATTGATTCAAGTTCGAATTGAGCTCGACGAGGTCTAATCAAGTTGATCGAAGGTGCTCGAAAATGCTTGAGCGAAAATTGAGGTCAACAAATGGGAAGATTAAGAGTATGAGTCTGACAATGTATTTTTGTATTTATTTTATTTTTACTTTCTTGAGTTTGGCCACAAAATGCATAAAAGTCTAAGCAACCATGCACACACATAGGAGGAGAGTGTTTTTAAATGAAAAATTTTGAGTTTTTCTTTCTCTGTAGATCGTACTGTATGATGTCATTTCGTACCGTACGATCAGAGCTTTGTAGGACGATTCTATGAATAGATCGTACCATACGAATGTAAATTGTACTGTACGATATGTTCAAATCCAAAACTCTAGCCATCGTTTTAACTTAAGTAAGTTACTTTACGTCGTTCGTACTGTACGAACACGTTCGTACTGTATGATTTATTTTAAATACTTACTTAATTTAACCCGTGATTAGTGCAAGAAATCTAGGCTTAATTATAATTTGAACATCATACTGTACGAACCAATTCATACAATACGATGAACATAGATGAATTATAATCATCCCAGGGATCGTCCTGGACGATCTCTTGGTTTTTGTCTCATCGTACTGTACGATGTCAATCGTACCATACGATGAACAGAGATGACATTTGATTTTCCCGACCTTCGTCCTGTACGAACAGTATTGTTGTGGATCGTATCATACGATTTAAAATCATATTGTACGAATGTTTTTGAACTGTTCGTGCCACCTCATTCCAGGATAAAGTCTGTTTATACATATCGTACTGTATGATTAGAAACCGTACTGTACGATAGTAACGGCTACTTTAAGATTTCAGGGATTTTGGAGCCCATTTTTTAGGTATCAAAATTAGTAATGTTTTGAATGTATGGATTAGAGAGAGGAGAACGTGGTTAGAGAGGGATTCCGAGGGAGAGAGCTCTTGAGAAGTTCTTTAGGGTTTGAGAGAGGGAGGAGAAGGTGAGCGTTGTGAGGGAGAATGGGTGTGAGGGAGATCACACGGTTTCTCCAAACTTGCTGCATCTTGTTCCTCCTGTGGCCCTAGAAGAATTTGTGGGAGGATCTCCAAGGGAAAGGCTCTTCTACACTAGTGACCTCGAGGTACTCTGCTATCTCCAGAGGGAAAAAAATGAGAAGGTTATCTGCCGTCGCCATGAGGGTGAAAACAGAGTTTGGCACTCCGCCATGCCGGATTGGTGAAAGGGAGTATTGTAAGGGCTTCTCCGCCTTGCCAAGGGGGGCAAAAGGAGAGCTATTGCTTGTAGTGAAATACCTGGAGCGGAGGATTCCGGGGAGTGGATGTAGGTCATGGTTTGACCCAACCACTATAAAAATTTTGGTGTGCTTTTTTCTTATTATTGCATGCATTTTATTTCATAATATTTGCTTGGGAAAATTTGTGAAAGAAAAGTTGTTTAAAGTTTTCATGTTAAAATTTTAAAATCATAAAAAAAAAATTAGAACTCCTGCTTAGGTTTTAACTATTGTCAAAAAGTTTTCACAATTCACCCCCCTCTTGTCCATCTAGTGATTTCAAATGGTAGAAATTTTATTTTGAATTTTTAAGGAGTGAGGTTATAATTTTATTAGGGATTTGATAATATTTTTAATATTTATTTTTGGAGGCTAATGGACGAGTACAAGGCATTTTGGGATTTTAAAATGATTCAAAAATACCTCAGTTTACCCTATGTGTTTGGCTTTAAATTTTTAATGAGGAAATATTCTAATTTGAGTTCTCATTATTTTCGAATGTTTAAATTCTATTCCTGAAGTTGGGGTCTTATGATGTTTGGTATGCCCCAGATCTTAAGTCAATTTTTGGCACTAATCATAGTCTCTCAAACTTAGCTAATATAATACAAATTTTGACTTACACTGACCTATATTGGGGATCCAGCTATCCACCTAACTCTTCAAAATGATGTGTTTGATCTTTTTATGAAAGATGGGTGGGCTGTGTTTTTAGGTTTTGAGGAATCAGGGCTGACATCTAGTGAATATCCTAAGTGACACCTTTACTTATGTTAGGCTATTATGTTACGAATGTAATTAAAAAATTTACTGATTTAATTAATTTGTAATACAATGTAAACTGATTAACCTTATATACATAAATAATATAAAGCAATTATAAAAAATAGGCTTAGAAAATATATATTGTTTTCTAGAGATTGCATAATATCCCCTAGATAAAATTGTACTCTAATAAGTCAGGTAGTCTGCCATAACCTGCAGGTGGGGAGGAGACCCTTGGTGATCCTGAGCTTACTTCTTAAAATTGTTTATCTTTTTATATTAGCTTAATTTTTAAAAATAAAAAACAATCAAAATTTTTTTGCCCTTAAAGACCCTAATTACTTCCAAGTGAAATCAAAAGTGGCATGCAAGAGTAAGAAACATAAAAATTTTATGAAACCTCTACAAGAAAGAATTAAACACATCAATCAAATAAAATAACATAATTAAATTAAATCAAGTAAATGCAAAAAATTAATATGGAAAACGCTACTTAATTACAACCCATGGTCTACAAAAAATTAAAAGTTGTAGGGTACAACTGATAATAACCTAGATTCTAATCTTTGGAATAATGCAAGTAATTTTAAGAATGGGATATCCTTGATGACTTGCTTTGGTCATCTTTATCCCTTCTATGAGCCCCTTGAATTTGTTAGGTCTAAGTATCCAAATGGAAAGAAATCCTCCCCAAAGGGGTGCTTATTTCCTCTTTGAATTGTTAAATTATCCTAACTTTAATCTCCAAATAAAAGGAACACTCCCCTAAGAGATGTTTCCCTTCTCTTTGTACTTCAAGTTGGATGATTAACATCCCATCTAAAATTTGAATTTCATAACACTTGACTTTAAAATGCATGTAGAAAAAAAAACTCTAAAACAACTTGCATGGTTATCCTAGGCAATTATAATAATAAACATCCCACAAAATTATATAGTTTAATTTACTCAAATTTAAAACATAGTCACAATTGACCATGCTCTTTAATTTTAAAGGGAACTTAACATATTTAGCACCTACAAAAAAATTTATCAGTTAAATTTTTATTTAGCATCATAATTTTTTCCTTGCATATGAATAACCACCTACAAAAAACTCTATGTGAATCTAGATCATTCCTAACCTAGGAGTAATCTATCACCCATCACATCAATTCACAAATAATTTGATAAGATTAACACATCAATAAACATCACATCAACTAATTATAAAAACCAACATGCAATTAAATCCTAAAAAATCTTGACACATAAGAAGTAGAAAAATGAAACATTTCCATAGCCTAAAATAAGGAAATTTTATCATAACAAATCATCTAAAGTTTGTTTATTAGGCTATGTGGCTTAGATATATCCTATGTTGGGTAGTTGTTAAAGTTATCTAGTGTTTTAATGTTTGTTATGGGATGAAGGGAATTTTTAATTTGAGTTAATGTATTATCATTTTAACATTGGTTTTAATATGTATTCATTAATAACACCTAATTTCTTTCCATTTGATAGAAGTAATTCATATGATTTTAAAATTCTTCAAATTGGTCAAATATAACTGCTTTAGGAGGTAAGTGATTATACAAAGCAAGCACCTTTATAATTAATTTAAAAGATGAATAACAAAAAATGAGAAAAAAATATTTTAGATAAGAGAGGGGGAAAATAATATATAAGTGTAATCAAAGTGAAATTGAGGCAAGGGAAAATTTTAGGAGTGTGTGGAATAACATACATTTTTTATAATTTTTTTAAAACTACCAAATAAGAAAATTTAATGTTTTAGTATAGCAATAATAACCATTTTTGAAGAAGTACTAAATCTTAGTTTGAAGGTACCTCAAATTATTTTAGTCTTGAAAAGATAATATCAACTCATAAAATATTTTATTTTTGTCACAAGCTATGTGTGGTTTCAAACTCATTGACCATGGATTCTTTCAAGTTCTTAAATCTAATGACTAAATGATATAGTGTCTATATAATCTGTATGTTAAGGAAATAACTTGATTCTTGTCCCCTTTGAATGATGGTGGATGATTTATTTAGGTAGTGGTGAAATGAGTATTTAGGGTTTAAACAAAATTTGTACTAAAATTACGAGGCTCTCAAAAGTCATGCCTTTCTTTGAGAAAAAATGGAGAAAGTCAAGAACCAATGTTTGGGAAGTTAAGGAACTAATAGGGGTGTTTTTTATGTATTTTGAATGAGTGGTTAAGGCATTTTGATATTTTTAATTCGGTTGCTCATAATAAAAAATTAACTCTCTATATTGGGGTTTTAACTAGAATATTATAGGGTTATTTAGGATTTGGAGCATCAAGAGATTATGAGAGATGTGAAAATTTATTTGAATGATTTTTAAAGAGGTTGCATGTGTATGGGGTTTGAGAGAAGCTAGCCTCAAAGCTATGTAGAAGAGAAGAAAAAAGATTTATGTTATGAAAGAGGAGGATTAAGTGTGAGAAAATATATCAACAACTAACTAAAGTCCTTCTAGATCAGCCAACAAGGTTTGATAGATAGTAGAGTAGCTACCAAGCCTTCTCACAAAATTTTTCCTAAAAAGAGTTTTTTTTTATTCATTGAATAAAAGATTACACAATAAGGTCCTATTTATTGGTTGTTGCCAAACTTAAATTATTTCAAAAAGCCTTAAGATATGATAAACACTATTAATAGGTTTATGTTTTCTCCTATGAGAAAGAGAAATACCAGTAGAGAAATAAAATGAAATTTAAAGCTTTAAAAATATAAAAATTGGATTTACCAAATAATTCATATAGAGTCGCTTTAAAAATAAATAATTTGTGAAGATTTTTATTTCTTTACTGGTATGACCCACCTATTCATGACGTGACCTTAAATTAAGTTTCTTAAAATTCTTGAATAATTTTAGAGAGATTAGATTGTCTATAGGGTTTTATGGAGACTTGTGTGTGTTGAATGACTTAATTCTTGAAGTTGAGACTTGTGTGTGACCTTATCCATGACCATTATCTTAGTGTTGCTTTAATTGCCTAAGTTTTTGACTTGGTTCTCGGCCTTTTTTTTAGTTCTACTTGAGATAATCCACATAAAATTTAATATTAGAGTAATTCTAAACCCTTGGACTCATACTCTAACAAGTGTTCATGATCCATCACAAGTATAAACATTCTCTCATTTTCTTTAATTTTCAATCCTTTTGTGTGAAACCTTCTTTAGCTAGAATTTCAAAACTTCATTTCTAAATCAAAGAAAATATAATGATAATGAAAATTAAGTTAAATAATTTCAATAAAAATAAAGATAATTTGGCCAATTATATCTCACTTTTTCTAGCTTCCTCAAATGAACATGAACTACCTTTACTCCTCATATTAATTTTCTATAACTGTAAATGCTCTTGGATAAACTTAAGAAAAAGGAAATGAAGATTACTTATTTATTTAACAATTAGGAATTTTAAAATAAATTTTTAGTCTATCTCTTATCATCCTTGAATGGTGCTAAAAAAATCATATGAGGACATGTCCATTTTCTTTCATTTTCAATATTTTTTGTGTCCATACCTATAATGAAATAGTAAATATGAAACACTTAAAAAAATAAAATTAACATAAAATATGATATTAACATGGTCATTTGGTTATGACCATTGGGTCACTAATTGACACCATTTTGCTAGAACAATCATAACACACAATGTCCATAATTTTCTCAATAGGTATGTTATTCCAAAGCTCAACATTCAAGTAAGCCTTATGATTTCTCTACTTAATGCCATGACATTGTTGAATCTAATGATGTAAATTATTATTGAATTCAAACATTGTCCAAAGTGATAAAAACATCTTTATTAATTACTTGAAAATAAATACAAGAATAATTTTATCTAGTTTGGTATCTAAAATTTAACAAACATCCTTTTCTTAAAAGGCTTCATGCCTTGATTATTTCAATAGGAAAATAAAATTAATGTAATTATCAAGTCCCAATCAATTATACCAAATATAAGCCCAATATGGTTGATTCTAGAACATTACAAGGAACACCATTTGCCTAAATTTTATTCTACATTCATAAGTCTTGTGGCAGACTTTGAAAATTGGTTCTTTTGATGCACCCTTTGTGCCTTTAATAGGGGCACCCTATACCAATTGATGGACATTGTGCTATTGGATAATTAGGAATGGATAGAGCACACATGCTTGCAAATTGATAATGATAGGTATTCATTGGGAATAAACTTTACATAAACCTTTAAGTATTTAATCACATTATTTATAAAAAAGATTTATACACTAGGCTGGGCTGAGTTAATAGGGTGATGTCCTAAATTCCCATATTATTACTCAATCCATGAAAAAATATTATTATATTTTTTTATTTGTTGACTTTATTTAATAATTATCATTTTATTAATGATTATTTGTTTCTTAATAATGTTCAAAAATAAATGAATTTCTATACATAGGTAAATTTTAATAATTCATACTGAATATTTATATATAAAATACAAATTTGTATATATTACATCTTGGAAAATTAATAGATGTAGAGAGAAAAAGTGCTTAATATCATAGCTTTGAATAAAGATTTAGCACATATATAGATAAAGAAAGAAGGAAACAATAATAATAAGAGACACCTAGTTTTTTTCATGGAAAACCCTCAAAAGGGAAAACCATAGAGTATGGCCCAATTAAAATGATTTAACTATTGTTTGTAGTCAATCACAAATGGTGCCCTTCCACTTGGGGAAGATGAAGGTTTAGGGGAGGTTATATGACCTCGTTGAACTCCCCTAGCATACAAAGAGAGGATGAATTAGTTATTTAAAATTTTCTTTTGCATAAAAAACTTTTTGAAACTTTTTAATAACTTAAAATAAAAAATTTGATCGCTCGATGTGAAAGTAAATAAACTTCACAAAAAATTATAATTATGGTGATGATAATTTAATATACTTAATAAAATATTAACCACAAAATTTTCAATAAGCAATTTTCAAGAAAATAAATCATAGAAAAGTAAAATGCAGAAAATAAAAATTACAATGAACATGACTAAATTCTATAGTGGTTTCATCAAATAATGGCCTACGTCCACTCCTCGGAGTCCTCCACTCCATGTATTGCAGCAAACCTTTAGTGTATTTCCTTTATCCCCCATAGCTTGGCAGTGAAGACCATATAAAATGTCTTCTACTAATTAGATGTGGCAGAGGACCATAATCTTTTCACCATCCTAGTGAGGTAAAGGACCTAGAATCCTTTTTCACCTTGTTGGTGAAGGTAGAGAACTTAGAATCATTTTTCACCCTCCATGTGAAGGTAGAGAACCTAAAAACCTTTTTTATCCTCCTAGTGAAGAAAGAGAACTTGGAATCATTTTTCATCCTCATAGTAAAGGTAGAGAACGCTGAATCACTTTCACTCGCTCTAGTGCAGTGGAGTAGATAGGTCCTATGACACCAGATAAGTCTTCTTCCCAAAACTTTCCTCAAGAAACACCTTGATGGAGGACTCATAGGAAAGTTGCTTGGAGCAATCATATGATACTCCCTCTCACACTCCCTTCAAACCCATAAGGATCTCCTCCCTCTCGCTCACAAACTCTACCCTTTATCTCCCAAGTACTTGACTCTCTCTTTAAGCTTTCATTAGAAAAGAATAACTCAATGAATGCTAGAAGTCTCTTATAAAGCCTTATGAGAAAGTTTAAATAGAGGGCTTCAAAAAACCTTAAATGTTTAATTCAGCCATTACTATTCGTATATTACAATTGCAGGATCATATAGTATGATACCTAGAATTTGACTTGTTAGAATTATACAGTCACTAGTTAGTGCAGCACGACCAGCTCAAATTCTCACTATTCATATTGTATAATTATAATTAGTATAGTATGATCAGTTCAATTTTGTCTGTTAATATTGTAAGATTCATATTTAAAACAATACAATCATTTTAGATCATACTATACAAATGAATAATTATATAGTACGATTAGTTCAGTTAAATTTTAGTTTATCATGGGAGGATACTATGATGATCAAATATCATCTTTGATGATTGTATTATACAATAGTATAATACCATCCAATTTGTTTAATATGGTTAAAAATCAAAATTAATAATATTTTATTGATTAATAATAGGATTAAATTAGGTAATATTTTAAATATCAAACAATATGATTAGTTCCATATGGCCTGAATAAAAGAAAATTTAAAACTCTTTTTTTTTTTAATTTAATGAACGACAGGGTTTCAGGTTATAACATAACATCCAGTACGATGTGGTGTTTATACTGTATGATTAATAATATTGTAAAATTATTTTCTTAGATAAATAAAATATTTTAATTAATTATAATAATAATATATCATACAAAATGATCTATATTAAATTTAAAATATTTAAAATTATTTTTACTCCCCTTGTGTGTGTATATACGATCACCAGGATAGCATACACCCTTATAGGACTTGACCCAAGAAATTAAAAATAAATGAAAGAATGTTACTAACCTTTCAACACACTGTATTCTACCCAATCTCGAGCCCTAGATCTTCATTTAATGATGCATGATGTACTTAAATATTAGTACACACACAAATAAATATGTACTACAAATACTAATATAAATAAAGTGGCAATTAATAATAATTATTATAATCAAAATCATAAACTCGGGGACCCAAGTTGAAACAATCTTCCCTTTTTTGATGATGACAAATATTATTTGTTAAATTTACAAACTAAAATTATTCTCTCCTCATCTCCCACTCACTAAGAGAATTATATTAAAAAATAAGGATAAATATTTATTTTTTTTTATTTTAAATTTGAAAAATAATTTAAAATTAAATAATAGAAGAATAAATACAACCAAAATCTAATCTCCCTTTTGACATCACCAAAAAGGAGAGGCAACAGAATGAAGAAATTGAATTACATGCATGGAATAAAAAAATTTAAAGAATGGAAAGAAAAATAACTAAAACACACAACACAAAAAGGATAAAAAATTTAAAACATACAAAAAGAAACTAAACAAACAATCATTCATAATATATATATATATATATATATATATATATATATATATATATATATATATATATATATATATATATATATATATATATATATATATAACAAAACAGATAAACAAAAACACAAATAAACCTTAATTGAATCCTTAGCCATTAACCGGTGGCCAACGTATGTTGATTGTAATGTGCTGGATGGTATCTATATACAGCATCTTTTGTTAAATAATGGTGAGTGGAATCTTACCATGTTAAAAAGGTCCTTCCATCCTGATCTAATCTTATTGATTAGTCAAATACAGATTGAGTATGAGGAGGAGGATCAGATGGAGCTGCTGAAAATGTGTTCGGGGAAAACTATTTCTGCCTTTGTATATGAACAATTGCTGTTCAACAGATGTACTTTGGAAGATGTTGAGTTTTATACCTGGGTGCAGAAACTTAAACTCAGTAAGAAGGTGGAAATCTTTTGGTGGAGGCTCGGTAAAGCAGCAATTCCTACTAACCTGTTTCTTAAGAATCGCAGGATTTCTGAGAGTGCTCTATGTGCTAGAGACTGCCAAGTGGATGAAACGTATGAGCATATCATGGTTCAATGTAAATATATGGTGGAAGTCCTTTTAAATATGCGTGAATGGGGTATTCTAATCCCTATTTTCAATTCTCTGGATTGCTGTTTACAGGAGTTAAAGAAGTTATCAAGCCGTAATTCTAGAATTGTCAAAGTTTACTGCACCATAGTGTATCTTTCTTGGAAGAATCGAAATGATGTGAAGCATGGCAAGGCTACTATGCCATGTTCTATGGTTTCTTCTAATGCTTTGTTCTTAGCCTTGTCCAAATTTAGTCCATATCTTTCTAGCTGGGGTACTAATCTCCTTAGGGAGTCTCAAAATACTTGGTGCCCTCCACCGAAGGATTGGATTAAGATTAACGTGGATGCCTCTTTGATTAGCTCCAATCGTGCTGGTATTGGTGGTGTTTTTAGAGACCACAAAGTCCGGCTTATCAGTGCATTTGGGAAGAATAAGACTCATTGGGATATTGCCCAGCTTGAGGTTGAAGTTGTTCTCATGGTGAGGGAGTTCCTTAGAAGTTGGATGTTGGAATGCAAGGGGGTGATCATTGAGAGTGATAATATCAATATTATCAAATTCATTCAAGACTCTTTGAAGAAGAATAACTGGCATGTGGATAGGTGGCCGGCAATAGACTTTTGTTTCTTAAATGACTTTAATAAAGTTGTTTTCCATCATGCCTATAGATGCTGTAATAAAGTAGCTAATTGTTGTGCTACTTTGGCATTGGAAAATAGTTTCTTTTTTGATAGTTTTTCTTTTTAGAACATTCCTTCCATGCTGTTGGAAATAACCAAGGAGGAATGTGATCCTTTTATTACTTGTATCTAGCTCTTTGGTTTTAATGCAATTTGATGCAATTCTTCAAAAAAAAAAAAAAAGAATCCTTAGCCATTAATCATAGGTTTGTTACCTGCTCTTCTTGGTGCTATTTTAATGAGTTAGAGGCTAAGTCTATCTAGGAGATTTTTTGCTTCTTTTCATTTCTCCTTTTTTGCATTTGGCTTATACTCACTCATTTCCTTCACACGGTGGCTCGGGGCATTTAGTCTTTAGATGTCCAGGTTTCCTACACCCAAAGAAAATAATTTTATAAGAAAATTTATCATTTTCACAAATTTTAACTTTTCTCCACTTTAATTGCCTTTTGTGCTTGACCTTTAGGAAAATTTTTAATTAGCTTATTATTAAGGCTATCTCCTGACCCCCATCATCTTTGGCCTTTAGTGTTGTAGTCTTCTCTATTCTCTTATCACCTACATCCAAAATTATTTAACTTACACTTGGTTATAGATAATGAGTTAACCAAGCATATTTTTAATAGAATAAAATTCAAGTATTTTTATTCGCATATAACAGTGACTTTGGCATCAAAATTATCAGGTTGACAACATAGAATTTTCTTAACCTTCTTAGAGTTTGAAGGTTCTCTACTTAAATCATGTAATGATGTTAATGCCTAAGAAAACCAAGTATACATTTCTGAGATAGTCTCATTAGGACAAAAAGTTTTGTAATCATATAATAAGATGTTCAACCTATATTATTTGACTACACTAATACCTTTGTATGTAATATATAGTATATCCCAAATATCATTCCTGGTGGTACAAGTAGAAACTCTCATGTAATCTTCATACTTGAGTGCACATAAAAAGTAGTTTAAGTATTTAGCATTTGGTTATGCAATGACTTGGTCATCTCTACTCCATTTAGTAAAAAGAATATTAGTTTTAGCTCCATTAAAAATATGTAATGGTACATAATAATTAGTTTATATTAAATACCACAATAAAAAATTAAATAATTATAGAAACGTTGGCATGCAAATTTTCCAAATTAAAATGAAATATTATCAAAAAGTGGTGGATGAGTTATTGAATAACCCTCCGTAGTATTTTTATTTCCAAAGTGTGTCATATATCATTTTTCAAAAGGTTTTCTAAAATGCTACTTGTGAGACCCACTTTATTACTAATTAAAAGTTCAGGGGAGGTTGTAAGACCTCATTGAACTCCCCTAGGCACACTAAGAAGGGGGGGCGGGGGGGGGGGGGGGGTGAATTGGTTATTTAAAAATTTCTTTAGCAAAAAAAAAAAAAAAAAATTTAACTTTTTAATTACTTAAAATAAATATTTTGATTGCCATGAGGAAGCTAATAAACTTAAAAATTATTAAAATAATAGTGATGACAATTTAATAAACTTAATATAATATCACATGGGCTCCAAAAATTCTGCCCCAGTCTCCACATGCTACTTTTTCTTCAGGGGAGTTTTAACATAATTAAGTTCTATGGTAAATTTTGGAAGGCTGATGGGTTTGTAGATAAGACACAGCCCAAAGATTTTGCCCTCATTTTGTGAGGACTTTATGATCTAAGTTCTAATTTTCTATAGGCGCAAGCCCCTACAGTTAATTATCCCTCCCAATAATGAGAGAGAATTTTCAATTAAGGCTAGACAATACACTTATGACATATAGTAGCAGCATGGGCTTAGGTAGGGTTTGAGAATTGATATTTAAAATGAAAATTTCACCAACTTTCACTTAAAGTGGATGGTATGGTAATGGATGATAGACTAGATCAAGATCCCATGGTTCCATCGTCCATGGCATCGTAGTCCTTAGTCTATATAGTTAGAGGATGTAGTCAACCCAACCTGATAGAAGGAACCTTGTCGGCAGCCATGGGTTGCTTAATCTAAGGGGACCTTGTAGACCTGGGGTGGGTGTTTATATAAGGGGACAAATATTAATCTTCCTTAACTAACAAAGGGCTTTATTCTTTATCAATCATTTCCTGGTAATTCATATCTAAAGGATTTTATATCACTAAAGAACATATTAGCTGTAGCCATAGTTGGTACTTCGTGGTGCCATTTGATGGAAAAACCACTTAGTTAAGAGGGCCCAGGTCATAATCGTTTATCATGCAGTTCTATCTGGTGGTAAAATTATTAGTTAGATGACACGTACCACATCCTTACTAGCATGATATTATTTGAAAATTGATCTTAGTGATATTTTCGATTAGGCATTAGCTCTATGTGAGTTGAAGTAAATTTTAATTTGTCCACCCCAACAAACTTTTATAATGGGTGGATGATTTTGCTTTAAGTGGTTGATGATTGAATTTCAATTTTAAAATATTTTTAATTTGGAATGATTTTGGAATTTTAGATCTTCATGGGTATTTGGGTGGAATTTGAAATATTTGGAATTAACTCCTTCAGTTGACACAACTCTCCTTGGCCTATTGGTTGAGAGCTTAGGCTTTCAACTAAGAGGTTCAGGATTCGAGTCTTTGTGTATGCGTTGTGTATGTGAGTTTGCCTTAAATGGTCTAAATGTCCTAAAAAAAACTCCTTCAGTTGAGATTTGCATTAAATATAGTCATCATCGGGGTATGTGGGGTTACTTCCATTTATGGATTAAACCTTGTTAATTTTATTAAGCTACCGATCGAGGATTTGGTTTCATAGGTTTCAGACACTACAGAAAAATCACCCATTTCCGGCGGCCTTTTTCGGTGGAAATTGAACCTTTACCGGTGGTTTTGTAGTGCTCCGGCGGTTAATTTTTCGTCGATAAAAACGACGTCAAAAAATAAATTCCGAGGGTTTTTTTCTGGCGGTCTTTTATTCTGATGGCTTTTCGGCGGTCTTAAACCGCCGTTCAAATTAAAAAAAAAACTTACCGCGATCGCCCCTGCTCCCGGCGCGGCGCAAGCTCCCTCACTCCTGCTCCGCCGGTGACTCGCTCCCGCTACGGCATCCGCGTCGCCAGCGCCGTCCCCGCGCTGTCGCTCATGTGCGCGTGTGCGCTGGCACATGAGCCTGCGCCTGTCTTGAGGATCGAACAGGGGTTAGTTGGGAAAAGTTTTGGGCAACCTTCCGATTTGCTAATTGTGTAAATATAATTTTATGGTCAATATTTTTTATTTAAACTATATTCTGACCGTAAATAAATAAATTTTTAATTGTCAAAAAATGAACTAATTAATTTTAAAATGAATATTAATTGAATAGTTAATATAACTTTTAATAATTATTTGTTAAATAGTTTAAAATTTATTCTTTTTTTTTAATTTTTAAAAGCGACCATAAAATTGGAAAAGCCGCCGGACAAGCTGTAGGAAAATTCCATCGGAAAGAATCGCCGGAAAAGTGCCGAAATGCCGCAGGAAAGTGGCCGTCGGAAAGCCGCCGAAAAATTCCGCTGGAAATTAATGATTTTCCTGTAGTGAGGCCTTTATTAGTGAATTTTCTTTGTTGAAGGCCTAGAATGCCTACCATGAATATGTTAAAATACATATCCCGGTCAACCTCATGACTGTATATTTATTTGATGGTTCGAGTCATGTTGAATCATATCCATTTATATAGAAGGATTGGGTTTGAACCTAATTTTATCATTGGACCTGTATCGTATCCCTAGATGTCACGGGTGTACCCTTAATATGCTCATCGGGGCTTTTACGGGTGAATGATTTTATCGATTAATCTTTATTTATAATGGGCTTTGAAGTCCTAATATAAATGTATAAAATAAATATCTCTGTCGACCTTGTGACCGCATATTTATTTAATGGTTTGAATAATATCAAGAAGGATTGGGTTCAAACGTCCCATACAGCATCTCTAGATATCACATGTGTATCGAAAAAATGGTTACCGAGGCCCATATGTATATTTGATGCTACTTAGTTGTGTGGGAATTTCTTATTTAAATGCAACATTTTATTTGGAAGCTTATACATGCCATTTGCTTGCTTGTATACAGGTTGAAAATCTAGTGGTATTGCATCATACTAGTTATTTTCCCACTACATACGGGTAGACTATCGTGCATTACTGGTTGATTCCTGCAAGTGGATTATAATGCACCAACAAATCTCTTGTTTTCTGTAACCCCTCTATATTTTCTCGTGGGTAGTATGTTAGATGCATGACCATTATTCATCGAGGAACTTGCAAGCCTCAATAATCTTATCCAATTCAATATTTAGGACCTAGTTTAACTAGGATTCACTCACTCCATGATGATATGATCTGGCTTTCTCTTCCCATAACTCATATAGAAATTAATAAGCAACTTCTGATGTCCTGTACTCTAGAATCTATGACCATTACTTTGAGTTGCCAATTGCAATGATTAATTATAATTAGTTAATTATTTATAATTATAACTAATTAATAATTAACTATAATTAAGAAAATACTTATAATTAATTTATTAACTATAATTAATTATAAATATTAAGAATTATAATTAATTATAATTAAAATAAATTAGTCCTCTCCCCTTTCCTCTCTCTTGTTCAACAATTTATGGGAATTGGCCAAAGAGGCTCCTGTTATTCCTTCTAATTAAAATGTCATAACTCCCAATCTGATAGGAAGGGAACATCGTCGAGGTTAGGTGGAGGGAAGAGGAGGGTTGTTCGCACGTCAGGACTAGGGTAGAAGGTCTCTCTCTCTCTCTCTCTCTCTCTCTCTCTCTCTTGATGACTAGATGAAGGAGTCTGTTGCTTAGGTTTTAGCTATAGGTGCTAGGTTAATGGGTGATGAAATATTGTAGTTCAAAAGATAAAGATAGCAGAAGGTTGGAGTTCAACTTGGTGGATCAGGAGTCTTGGAGTTGGGTGAAGAGGCCGATGGTGATGGATGAGTTTGGCTAGATCGAAAGAGACAGAAGGAATGCTGGAAAAATTTGGAGAGCTTACAATAGGAGGAGAAGTTTGCAAATGGATTTGGCATCAGGATGCATGCAAAAAGAAGAAGAAATAAAGGAGAGCGTAGAAAGCCATTCAGGTCTCATTTTGTTAACTCGACTAAAGTGACCAAGAAGGATTTAAACAAGAATTTTTGCTTGTAGTGTAGGAGATAAGACAATTCAATGCTGAACTGTTGAATGATAAAGCATGGGGTACTATAACAATGAGATTTTTAACATGAAATAGGGTAAGTGTATAGGATTTGAGCAGCTATGCATATATATTTAAAATTTTATTTATCTGTTGCATAGGTCAATAAATGACCCCCAACAAATATGATGTGTCTAGAGAAAACCACATTTATTAAATGCTGATATACTCTATTGATCTCTAGTTACTTCTTCTAGATGTCACATAAAGATTTTCCTTTTTACGGATCTCCAAAATTTTGCTTGGATGTCATGCTATAATTTTTATTATTTAGATCATCAAGAGTCTATCTCTATGCCTGCCTGGATCTTTAGATGAACTTATAATATTCAGTATAGTTGATATATTTTCTCTTGATTAAGTAGAGATCCATGGTTTAGTGATAGAGAACTTCATACATAGATCCCTAGAGTGTCACTTCATAGATTAACAATAGTAGGTAGCATCCTCACCTTGTACTCTTCTTTTGCACCACTATTTCTATGGTTTTCAATATTTTTATAATTGCCCAACATCTTCATTGTCATAATCATGTATAAACATAATATTTCTATTATATATTATTGATATTATTTAAGATATATCTAATATTCATCAGTCAGAGGGACTTTGTTATCTCTTTTACTAATTGTATCTTGATTAAATTATACTTTTTTATGGAACATTCAATTTATGGAGGATATTCCATTCTTCCCTCCTTTAATTGCATTTGACAATAAATTTTAAATATTTATTCAGGGATCTCGGCAGTGTCGACCCAAATAAATATTTACAATTCCTCTAGTCTTTGGTGACACTTATAGATGTCATCCATGGTGCTTCTTTTATAGCTTTAGCTTGTGTATTGTGGTCTTGGTTCTTTTTGTCTTATGCTTTATGCTACAGATATTTATAAAGGATTATTTGATTTACTTTTACTAACTTATTAGGTGGATTTTGTATCTTCTGCCCTATGCTTCTAACTTTGGCAGGCTTGATGAAGAAGTGGATGATGGTGACCTAGAACCCTTTAGGTTTATACTAGGTCGGTGGTGAGAAGTCATCAGTCTAAATCTTTGTGCATAGTGGACTTGTTGATGATAGAATTCTCTTAGTTTAGCTTTAGGATTTATGTGAATTTTTGGATAATTTCTTCAGTCATTTGTTTTGTGTTTGATGGACTTTTTGAAAAAAACTTTCTTCAATCCTTAATTTGTGATTTACTGATTTGTTGAAGGATTTGCAGGTTTTGGATTCGATTGAAATTACCAAATTTAGGTAGTATCTTGATCCTTAATTACTTTAGGAGCCTTTAATCTGAGTCACTTAAGTTCATCAGATTAGGAGAGCTAGGATTTGATGGCTCTTGTCCTCTTGTTGTTGAGATGGGGGTTCCTCTACTACGGCCATTTTTATGGTATGTTGAGTAGATAGAGCTGCCAACGATCTGACCATATTTGAGCATTTTTAATCTGACCTTTTACACCCACTCATACTTCAAACTTGAGCTACGAGAAATATGCTTCCAATGTTGAATCTACTAAAGTTGGTAGATTTGGAGTTCTCCTTTGTGGTTGAAGATTTAAAGCCTACGCAAATTTGCTTGTTGCTCACGAATCTTCTTTCCCATTGGAACTTTCATTCTCTAATCGATTAGGAGAATTTATTAGACTACGATCACTTAAACTTATCGAGTTAAATTATCCTTCGTACTTCATATAGTCCTTACTAATGGGTTGACGAAGTGGGGGTTCCACTACTATGACCTTTCTTGTGGCGTACTGAGTAGAAGAAGTTGTCAGTGATTCAACCATATTTGAGCGTGTTGGACCCAACCTTTTATACCCATTTGAATCTTAAGCTTTAGGCTGTTGAATGACTTCAAGCTATTCTAGCTTGATTTATTAGAGTGTGTAGTCACAAAAGTCTCTTTTTTAATTTTTGAATCTTAGTATGTTAGAAAAGACGGTGTCAACAAATTTTAGAAGATCACTTGCATATATTTTGAGAAAGAAAATTATTATATTCTTCAAAATGAAAGAATATTTATATTTATAATTTTAAATATTTATTCAAGAATATTGGCATACAGAGTGATGTCAACTCAAATAAGTATTTAAAATGCACATTATCTCATTGGGATATTTTAGAATAGAATAAATTTAGAAGTTTGAACTTTTAAATACTTTTTTAGGGATCTTAGCATGTAGCATGATGTCAACCCAAATAATAGATTTAAAATATCCTCTACTCGCAAGGAGATTTTGAATAAACTTTATATTTTGTGATTTAAAATATGAATTTAGGGATTTTGTCATACAGTGCGATGTTGACATGAATAAATATTTAAAATACCCCTATCTCATAGGTACATTTTAGAATATAATAAATTTAGAATTTTAAGATTTTAAATATTTATTTAGAGATCTCAACGTCTACCAAGATGTCAACCTAAATAAATATTTAAAATGCCCCTTATCTTGTAAGGAGATTTTGGATAGGCTTTATATTTTGAGATTTTAAATATTTATTCAGGGATCTCGGCATATAGTGCGATGTCAACCTGAATAAATATTTAAAATGCCTCCAATCTTGTGGTGAATTTTGAAATGCATCCTTATTATAAAAGATAATTTTAAAATATAAAATACTTATGTGATAAAAATTATGTACAATACAGATATAATGTCAGGCTTCATCTGATAAGAAAAATATACAAGTTGGATCGCCAATATCATCCCTGTGAAGAAGAAGAATGGTCAAATTCATATATGTATTGATTTTTCGGCCATGAATAAGGTGTGCCCAAAGGATGACTTTTTGCTCTCGGTGTTAGATATATTAATGGATAACACTTCTAACTATGATATATTATTATTTATGGATAGATCATCAGGCTATAATCAAAGCAAGATGGTGCTTGAGGATGAAAAGAACACATCATTCAAAATGCCCATCAATATTTTCTTCTATACAGTCATGCCCTTTTGCCTAAAGAATGCTGGTGCCACCTACAAGTGGGCAATGAATCATATATATGATGAATTAATACATTAAAAGGTCGAGTGTTATGTAGATAACTTAATCATTAAGAGAATGGACCGCAAGGATCACTTGACCTAAAAATTGTTTTTAAAAGGATCAGGAAGTATGATATGAAAATAAACCCCCTAAAGTGTGCATTTGGGGTATCATCAGGGAAATTTCTGGGGTACATAATTCTCCATCAAGGAATTGAAATCAACCCCATTAAAATCAAAGCAATTATATAGATGTCGCCTCCCAGAAATCTCTGATGACTACACTCTTTGCAAGGAAAACTAGCTTTCATTCGGTGATCCAGATTGAATCTGTTTGGTAGGTGCCATCCATTTTCAAAGAAAATGAAGAAAGATGTTCATTTCAAGTAGAAAGAAAAGTGTTAGGAAGTATTTAACATTATCAAAAGATATTTGTTAAATCCGTCCATCCTCGTAATGTCAATCATAAGGAAGCCTCTTATATTGTACATGATAGCACTAGAAGAGTCACTCAGAGCATTATTGGCCTAACACAATGAAGAAGGAAAAAAAATGCACTTTAATGCATTAGTCGGAGATTGATCGAAGTAGAAATCTGATATTCCCCAATTGAAAAGCAATGCCTAGCATTGATTTTTTGAAGTTTAGAAACTCTGCCATTAAATACTCTCCCATAAGGTTATTTTAATATCAAAGATCAATCTGCTGAAGTTCTTGATGACAAGAACAGTATTGATAGGTCATCTAGCGAGGTGGCCAATAGTACTAATATAGTTTGATATCACGTACATTCCATAAAAGGTAATGAAAATATAAGCTTTGGCAGATTTTCTTATTGCGTATCCTGTCCCGATAGATTCCCCACTCAATGATAATTTGCCAGATGAACAAATTATATATATTGAGGAAGATGATAAACTATCACTTTAGGAGATCTATTGTGCTAGGGTGTTATCAATTAAAATCAACTCGACCTTAAAATTTTATAAGGGCCCAAGCCTACATCGATCTCTTTTTTGTGGCACCTAAGGGAGGCATAATGAGATTTTCATTCAGTTTGACTGAACCCTAGACTAATAATGAAATTGAATACAAATATCTAATAGTAGGATTCGAGATTATGATCAATGTCATAATCCAAAATGTCTAAATCTTTAGTGATTCTCAAGTCGTGAAAAACTAAGTCAAGGGTATTTATAAGGTTGGTAAACATGAATGGCCCATTACGATCAGTGAGCTCTCGAGATTCTGAAGCAAGTGCCAAATATTAGAATAGCCCAAGTTCCTTGAGGTCAGAATACCAAGACGGATTCCCTAGCCAAATTAGCTAAGGATGTGGTGAACACTAATGAGGAGATTCTTATACCAATTATGGTTCATGGCCATTAGGTCTTAGAGATGGAAATATTGTAATTCCCATAGGTAGAGGGAATACCAGATTCAAGACAACAGGATATAACCCCGGTTGATCCTCAACCTCCCCAATAAATTATTATTAAAGTTTGACCAAAAGAGCATCATGTAGTCAAGAGACGTAAGACCAGTAGATGCTCAAAAATTATGGATGCATTATCTCGATGTTGAGGAGGGAGATGATTAGAGGTAACCATTCATCGACTCTTTCAAAGAAAGAAAACTGTGAATGCATAAATATCTAACCACACAAATTTGAAAAAGAGCATGATGATATACGTTTTTCATTGATACACTATACCAATGAGCTTTTGATTAGGTGTGGCTAAGGTTCCTAGCAACCAAGGAAGCTAAAAGAGTAGTAACAGAAGTTCATGAAGGACTTTATGAAACACATCTATCATGTCCAAAAATGGCTACTAAAATCAAGAGAATGGGTTACTATTGGATGACCATGGTCAGAGATTGTATTGACCAAGAAAATAAATGCAATAAATGTTAAATCCATATTGATGTTATTCATGAATCTCCAAATCCACTTCACCTAATTGTAGCATCTTAGCTATTTGAATGCTGGGGTATTGATATAATTGGGCCAATAAATCCACTATCATCAGCAGAACATTGCTTCATAATGGCAGTAACATACAACTTTTCTAAGTGGGCAGAAGTGGCTCCCTTCAAAGAAGTCATATCCAAACATTTGATTAACTTCTTCACACATAACGTCACCTACAGATTTGGTGTGCCATGCCACATAATTTTAGATAATGGTACTACATTCAAAAGTATAAAAATTAATAAGTTCATTAATCATCATAAATATATTGGCAGTACATATACAACCCAAGAGCAAATGGCTTGACAGAGGCTTTCAACAAGACATTGGTGAAATTGTTGAAGAATATCCTCATTAAGAACAAAAGAGAATAACATATGAAGATGACAGAAGTGATATGAGCATACAGTAAAGCATACAAAACACCAACCAAAGGCACTACTTATTCACTAGTATTTGGAGTTGAAACAATATTACCATTAGAGATTAAACTACCATCACTCCAGGTATTGATCCAGAATGATCTCACTTAAGAGCAAAATGCTCACTTGAGAATGGAAGAGCTCGGCGCACTAGATAAAGTCAAACTTCAAGCTCAATTAAACCTAGAAATCTACCGAGCAAGAATGAAGAAATCATTCAATTGAATGGTGCACCATCAGTCATTTCAAGAAGGAGAATTGGTCTCAGTGTTGAGAAGGCCAATCATCCCACACTGAAAAGTCGGTGAAAAGTTTATATCTAATTAGGTGGGTCCCTTTGTCATTAAGAAGGTATTTCAAGGAGGAGCTTATCAGTTAATCAACCTGGAAGGTCAGAAATCTATGCCACCGATCAACGGTCAATATCTAAAGAAGTACCACACATAAAATTGCCCAAGAAAATGCTATGTTCAATGTGTTATATGACATTGACCAACAAAAATGACTTTAAGACATTCAAAACTTAATTTCTCTCTCCTCTCTCTTTTCCTCCTTATGTCCCTTTTCACGTCCCTCATTTTAGAAAAAATAGAAGGGAAGTGCCATTTGAGAAGCTTTGTACATGGAATAAGACTTTTATAATAAAATTAACTACGGGTAGAAATGTAATTGTGCAAATTATTTAGTCTTTAGAATAAAGTTTTTATAAATTCTTTTATACTTTAAATCCAATACCCTTAAATTATGAAAAAAAATGCACATAAAATGGCTCAGCATATGCATAATGATTTTGTGAAATTGAGTTGAAAAATTGATACATAACAGTTCTAGAAAACCCAACTGTAATTATATGTGTGAATTTCTTAAAAAATTGTAAATAAATATTAGACATATTATTTTCATATTTACACTACCCATAAAATTAAGAGAAAATATTATAATTAGAGCATAATAATATCTATATTATGATAAAGATAGTTTACAAATTAGATTTATAATGACTCCAAAAATATTACTTGAATGTTATTGGTCAAAATACGACTTATAGAAATTTAGGAGTTCTGTCTTTATTTCTTTGCCAAACTGTAATAACATTTTTCAAAGACCAAAATAAATTTTAAATATATTTTAATATGCATTTCAAACATTTATCACATATATATATATATATATATATATATATATATTCTGATGGTTGTTCCACTATAAAAATCGAATCTATAGCTATTAATATATTCATTTATGTCATGTGTTGTTTGTAAAAAAACATTTTAATGTAAACATTTTAGATATCACTAAAAAAGATATTTAATCTTGAGTGTTTTCTATTTTGATCTAATGTAGATTAATTGTTCTGTAGTCTATAAATAATTAGAAGTTTTAAAATTATCTCCAAATAGGTTTTAGAATATCTTTCATGTAATAACCGACATGATATGACCTACTTCTTATGTTGGTTATGTCTGATCGGGTTGTGATAGAAAGAGCCTTGGGAGACCACAATGGATTTGACTTTAAGAAAAACATTCTTCATTGAAGAGAAAATGATAAATACTAAGAAGTCTAGTTAAGGTATTAATCCTTACATTAAGTACTAAAGTTGATATCAATGATATGCATCAATCTTATAAGCAATGCATAGGTCAAGGTTTGACATTATGATGAGAAATAAAGTCTATGGGCTTTGGTGTTGGTGTCGACTTCATTCAGTGAACTTATAGTCAATGGTGTGCAATGACATCGGTAGCGATGGTGGGAGATGAAGTCGACAATAATTATTATTGTTATCAAAGGAGTGAATCAACTTTATAATCAATGATGTGTGTTGATGTTGAAGAAGAAGGGAAGTGAAGAAGTCGCCAGGCGTTGGTGTGGGAGACCACAATCAAGAGTTTATGGTTTGGTGATGATGGTCAAGGAACCGTTGTTGGGTGATGGTGATCATTTAGTCATCTATTTAAAATTCAAAAGTTTTGAAATACATTTCAAGTTGTTGATATGGGATTATTTAGACTCAACAGTTTCCATAGGTTTCACGTCATAAAGATATTCTATTTGACTATAAATTTGATAAAATATGAGTTAGCATGATCCTATATTTAATTTTAAAAATTTTTAGTCCAAATATTACATCGAGATTTGTACTAGATCTGCTGAATATTTTTATGGTGTATATCAAATCTTAAAAGATTTTTTTTTAGAAAAAGTGAGCTATAAGTTGCGTAATTTGTGACAAAAACATGACGCTTAGAAATTAATTTTCTCCAACTACGAAGATCACTACAGGAAAAACGTCATTTTACGGCAGACATTTTCGCCGGAAAATTGCCCAAAATCCGTCGGAAATATTTCCGCCGGTTTGATGCGCGTCGAAAAAGGTCTTCCGGCGCTTAATAATTCGACAGAAACATTTCCGGCGGATTTCCGGCGAAATTTTCGCAGGAAACATATTTCCGGCGGATATTTTTTACGCCGGAAGTTCAAGAAAAAAAAAAAAAATAAATCGCAAGTTTTAAGCACCCGATCTCCCGCTGCTCAAACATTCGCTCATCCCAAGCAGCCTAGCTCAGTGAGCCCAGCCGGCCAGCCGCGCCGGAACCAGGTGGACAAGCCAGCCCTTCGCCCCATCAGGCCTGCCCGCGTGGTTTCTTGCCTTAGGCGGGGTACGAACCATGGCCCTTCCTCAACGCGCATAGAGTTCTTCAGCCAGCTCTACCATCTTGTCATGAATAAAAAACTGTAAATTTTTGATACTTTAATTTATTTAACTTATAGCTACTTCGTATAAAAAGTAATAATTATTTTAAAGTAATTTTTTTAAAAGATAAAAGAAATATAATTTAATTTAACAATAAATAATTAAATTAGTTAATTTAATTTAATAATAAATTATTAAATTATTTAACTTAATTTAATAAAATAAATAATTATAAAATTGTATTATAATTTAAGTTTTAATTTAAATCATTTAATTTATTTTATTATAATTTAAGTTATTAAATTCAATAATTTGAGTTATTTTTTAAAATATAAAATATTTAATTTAAAAAATTTAATTTGCAAAAAGTTATTTAAAAAAAACTTAATTTTTTAACTTCCGTCGGAAATCCGCCAGAAATTCTGCCGGAACTTGCTTCAAAAAAAAATACGTCGGAAAAACAATCAAAAAATATGTCGAAAATTGGTTGAAAATTTTCCGTCGGAAATCCGCCGGAAAATCCGCCGGAATTTCTGACGAATTTAATTCCGCCGGAAATTTTGCCGGAAATTAGCTATTTTCCTGTAGTGGATCTGCATATTTTTAGAAATAAAATATTCTATGCAAAAAATATACATATGATCAAGGTTGTAAAAATCGGACCGGACAACGAACTAGAAGAATGAGAGGTTCATGGTCCCACAGGTTGGACCGATCAAATTGAATGGCATAATAAATAAAAAATTAATAAAATTTAATAAAATTAATATAATATAATACAAGTATATGAGAATTTAATAATATTTATAAAATTTTAAATATATAATAAAAATTTTATATATAAATATCATTTAAGACTAATATATTTCTAAGAATAATATTTAATATAATATATAAATGTATAATATTAAAATTTTATAATTATTAATATAATATAAATAATTAAAATATATGAGCATTTAAAAATATTTATAAATTAAAAAATTAATAATTATAAATATCATTTATGAAAAATGTTTTTATATATTTATAATTAAATATATTTAAAAGAATATTATTTAATATAATATATAAATTCACATTCTAAATTATTCATGTAACTTTTCTAATCCCACATCATAGGAGGAGTTTGAGAATTTTGCCTCCAACCCTTTATAAAATGTGAAGCACACTCTTTTGGCTAAACAAATTATGTGAGGTTTTTAAGATAATTTGTATATATTATAGTGTAATTAATCATCAAACATAATAAAAATATTTTAAAAAGTTAAAAGAATTTAATTATCTAAAATATATTATTTAAAATTTAATTAAAACAAAATTAATTTTTTTTTATAAATTGGCCGGTTCTTTCCAACTCGGATTGGTTCATCGGTTAAACTATTGGTTCAATATGATCTGATTTAATTCGATGTATAGCCAATTTTGTAAGCTGGATCAGATCGAACACCAAATCAGTTCACGATTGAACTGGTCGGTCTGGTCTAGTTTCCAAAATAGTGTTGTCAGACCTGTTGATATTCCAACAGAGTTATGAAAATGCCTAGGAGATGAAGTAATTTTTTGGCTTACTAAACTTTCTATTATTATTTCGAAGACTAAAAAAAGTTCATATAAGTATAGAATGAGTGAGTTGATTCTTGCTTTTAAGAATATACGTGATGCAAAAAATATGAAGATAGAAATGCATAATCACTAAAACACCACATTTGTAATGGTTCAACTTCTCCATAGGATTGCTAAACACTATTGCTCTCAAATAATGCATTATGGAGTGCAAACTTCTCCTATGGTGGAATGCCAACCATAATATTTTTTTCCATGGGCTCAAGAGTAGCCCTCACACATGAATATTTGAGAAATAAATAAATGTTGGGCATTGTTGGTTAGATGATAATAATCCAATGTCATTTACGATTTGAGGTGTTTCGATGACAATGATTGGGTGATGATGTCCGATGATACTAATTGGTCTATGACAATTTGATGGTTCTAGACGGGTGGAGGTGGTTCAATAATGATGATTAGAAAATGATGTCATGATGATTGTGCTTAGATGGTGAAAGTCAAATTACGGAGGTCAGGCTTCGCCATTCCGATGATGATGGTAAGGCGATGATCATTTAATGGCAATGGTGGGGTAGAATATTGGGATTCTTCAAATCATTTAACTCTCTCCTTTTCTCCCATTTCATTTAGGGAATTTGGGTTTATTTATAATTTTCTTGAATGATATTTTAATAAATTTAATCAAAATTTCAAATTACTCTATTCGATGAATGTATTAATTCACTTTATTATAATTTACTCTTTCACCATTTAAGTATCTTAACGATCTAAAAAATTAAGTGATCTTGAACTCATTAAAATTTTCCAAAGAGATGATCTATTTGACTATAAACATGTATAATACTAAAAAAAATAAAGTCATGATAATAATATTTTTAATAATATAAAATACTATAAATAATTAATGCACCTTTTTCATGTTTGTCTTGTTATGCACCAAAGCTTCATTTAAGATATCTACTTCATTAATTAATTTCTTCTACTTCATTGATTAACAGAGTCTCCCTTCCAATCAAAGATGTTATAGTTGGCATGCAACTTTTTTCACAAGTCTTTTGTAGCATGAAGATGTGCTAAGGAAGGGGTTTATTTTTTATTTTTTGTTTCATTTTTAATTTTTGAAAATTAGAAATTTATCACATATCATTTATAAATTGAGCACAATTACTACAAAATACAAACCCTTGGTACAACAACCAAATAAAATGTAGATCTAATATTTTTTCTATAAAGATAATAATATTATGGTGTTTTTGACCCATATACATCAAACCATGGCAAAATGACCAAAGCCGGTGAAATTAGAAACTTGGGCATAAATGCCACATGTCACTTGAAGGGTCAAATGACCTCTGATTACCAAACAGACTATGTTGTTGTAATCAGAACATCGAATTTGTCAAAGTTGAGACCCCTCGTGGTCAAATTAAATGAGATTGTTCTAAAGGGATGACCGAAGCCCAAAATTGACATGCAACATCTCTCAAATGACATCCGATCAAGGAACAGGCTTTGCTATTAGGTACGGAATGTTGTCGACAATCAAAGTATACATTTTATTTGATCAATTGGGGATCAACCGATGCGGTATCATGAATCTAAATGTGATGACATTCAAATCAAGGAAATAGTCTGGGACACTACCTAAATGATGTTCGATCATGAAACAGACTTTGTCGTTGCACTCAAAATATCATCAATGCTCAAAATTGCCTCCTAATTTATTTAAAGGAGAGCAAGCATGAAAATTGATGCAGTTCTAAATTAATAACAAGTAAAATAGGGAATTTGGCATGTGAATTTTCTTAAATGATGTTTAATTGCAAAATAGACTTTGCCATTGCAATCAGAATGTCGTCAATACCTAAAATGCACAATAAATTTGCCCAAATAAATTTCTTTCTTAAAATTGATACATAAATCAAGGAAAATGACATGCGATGCTGCCCAAAACATGTACGATAGCAAAATGGATTACACCATTGTGATCGAAATGCCAAAAATATTATAAATGCATTGCCAATTTGTCCAAAGTAAATTTCAATTTACTAGCAAAATGAGGCAGTTGGCACACAAATCAAGTAAGTTACACATGAATCAAGGTAAGTTTTGACTAATTAAATTGCTTATGTCATTTTGAATTAATTCTGTAATGAAAAATCTTTAAATATGGCAATTAACATAAAATTTTTCAAGTAAATTAGAATGCCAAACAGTGGAAGAAAGTCATAGACAATTAATGCCATTAAATGCATTGCCTCTTTTTTTATAGAAATTACATCTATCAGTCTCCTCGTATTACAGCTGGCCTTGACTCTTGCCCCATCGGTAAATCAAAATTAAATGGATGATGCTTCATTTTTCTCCTTTGGGACCGCCTATTCTTGCCGCAAATTTCTCATTTGAATGCATGGCATGAGAAAGAAGAAAGTTCTATTCCAATAAGATATGGTTTGATAATGAAGCTAGAGTTTCTAGAGAAAGTCTATAGCGATGTTGTGGAATTAGTTACCTCTCAATTTGCAACTTATTACAAGGGTTGGCTAATGGGGGGTGACAATGGTTCTGCACTACCTTGTATTTGGCCTCCTTTTTCATCTGTTCTAGATGTAGTAAAAGATGCTAATGAAATTATTTCCTTGGATTACTTTGTTTCAAGATGTTCAATTCCTTCTAAACCATGATGAGAAATAGACTATATTCTATTTTGAGCCAAGCAAGTAGAAATAAAGAAACATATGATATGGGAACTATGGAGGAAGAGGAGAAGGATGAGATGAGGGATGAAACTGAAGGAGTTCATGTAGAAGTTTGTAGAAGAAAGTATGTAGATGCTTACATATAAAAATGATGAAAAAAAATAGAGTGATTTTATGTAATTTGTAAATAGAGTTATGTTACACAAAGGTATAAACCCTTAGAACTAAAAACTCCGAGAGCCAATATTCAATGCTTGTAGCTTGACAAAATAAGAAGCTATGCATGCTTTTTTAGCATGGTAGGAGGATGTTCATCATGATGCTTGCGATGAAGCAGGTAATCATCCAAAGCCCCATTTTGGAATTCACTGTGCACTAAAAAATTGCATATAGATGATTCTATTAGTGTGGTAGGAAGGGAACCTAGTGCATCACTTATGATGAGATGGGGTTACTTATAAGTACTCTCAAATAGGGGAAAGCCAACTGTCTTGTAAAACAAGTACCCTTACACCTTTATTAGCATGGTGGGAATGAAGACTATGGTTATGGTGTCTACAGACACCAACCATACACACTTTTATTAGTGTATTGGGAAGGCCCGGACTCTTATAGTCTCCCCTAAATTGGGGAGATACCGGGAGGCAGTCAAAATTTTGTCTAAAAATGACAAAGACTTAGACAAAAGTAAGTGGCCAAACTTGTTGATTTTTAAAGAATATGGAACTTATTTTGAAATCAAATGATCAATAGTTCATAATTTAACTTGAATCAAATAATAAGACATGAACTCAAATGAACTAAGTACAAGACTATAATTTGACTTGAACAAATTAGACATGATAACTGAACTTGCAATTACAAGGAACTTGCCGCATGCAAATGAAAAAATGCATACAAGGAAATACAATCACCTGCACATGATCATAGAAATAAACATTTTTAGATCATGAATGAAAATACTGTAGAAGATATAAATAGACAACCATAATACAAGAATCATCAAATATAATAAACTCTTGCAAATGAAAATAAGTGATTTTATCTATCATGAAAATACACTAGAACTTGATAGTAATGAAATTGACGTGGTCTTCATATCAATCATGTAAGGAGACTTCTCATATAACTCCCTGCAGCTGACATTAACATACAAGCAAGATGAATATGATGAATACAAGCATATGAATATAGTAAACCAGCTTGTAATTGAGGATGCCCCCTCTGTAGGAATATACATAAGCAAGTACTGAGTGTTAAGGAATTCGTATAAGGGAGAACAGATGCACCTACCACCCTTAAGTAATAGAATTTAATATAGAATGAATACTACAATATTTTTCCAATTAACATCAGCTATTTAATGAATAAATGATGCAATTTATTATAAGTATTGGAAACTAACAAGCAATGAACAGACGACAAAAGTGTATTTGAAAAGTCTAAAGCAAAATGCAGTCTTCATACAATCAATGAATTTATTGCAAGCGAATACACCAATTCACTACACTTAAGAAGAGATGACATGCATCGAGTCACTACAAAAAAAGTCATCATAAACATAACAGGTAAGGTGCATGAGAGATGTGATAAATATAAATATATACAGGTTATGTTAAGAGATTTTCATTCAATTCAATTTACCCATGGATTATGATAGAAAACTTATAATGCCTATAATGATTGTGCTTACAAGTAATAATTTGGAACATATTACAAGTTTGATGAATTCTCTTGCAAATATGAATAAGAAGATTTGCAGGAAGTTCAATATATTGCTCATAAACCATAATGTGGAACTATTAATGGATACTGTGACCAATTCATGTTGAGTACACTAGTTGAGGGGGAATGTTGCAGATATAAGGGATCCCTTGTGTATATATATATATATATATATATATATATATATATATATATATATATATATATATATATATATATATATATTTATGTAACATATTACTTACAATAAATGATGAAAACCCATAGCGCATATTAATATTTATAAACAAAAGTATAAGATTTGTCATGCATATAGTAATCCACCTATTGGTGAAGAAAAGAAATATGCATAAAATGCTGGATTCTTTCTATAACCAACAATAAGCATACATATTACATATCATCTATAATTAAAAGATAGTATATCTGCTATATATATAAGGGACCTTTGCACCTACAAGTCATCATAGCAGAGGATAATGAATGCTGCAACACCTTTATGGTTAACTCATGATATGTTTGAGGATGATTGAATCATGCATTGAAGTGGGATTGAAGGGTTGAGGAAATTTGATTGAATGTGTATGATGATTTGACCAAAACTATGTGGGTTTAACCAAACTCAGAGGGTTGACTTGGTCAAAACTAGTTGGATTTAGATCAACAATGCTTTGGAAGCCTCATAACCAAGCATTGAGGTAAAATTGAGGTCATTAAGGGGTTGATTCAAATAAATAAAATAATTTGACCCAAATGGGTCAAGTTTGACCAAACATGGGTCCAATGGACCAAGTAAACTATTAGTTGAGTCAAAGTGTCCAGTCAAGTCGAAACCACTAGGAAAGATGATCAAAAGATTTTGATGAAATTCACGATTGATTAAATGAAAATATGGGTTGATGGTTGATCTTGCCAACCAAATCAACCAGGTCAAACTAGAAGTTGAATTTGTGCTCAACAAGTTTGATTTGATCATTTGAGACCAAAGGAAGTGGTCCCTTGCACTGTTGAGGTCATTTAGGTTGAAATGGTCATTTGGGTCTTTAAGGGGTATTTTGGTCAACCTTAGTTGACTTGGTCAACCAGGTCAAACCAAAGATTTGGTTTGGGTACAATGCACTCTTAATGATTTTTTGAATGTATTGGAAGAGGTTTCATGGATATAATTGACTTTGCCATATTGAGTTTTAGGGAAAATCCCAAATTTGGCCTTAAAGGATATTTTGGTCATTTTGACCTCTAATCAACTCTAGGTCAAATTGGATCCTACAAAATATAGTTTATTGGTCAACATGTCATACTAAAGGTTATGGTTAAGGTTAAAGATCTTGGGGAATGCCCCAAGGTCAAAATTCCATAAGGTGGAGGGTTTAGAGGCATAGGTTGTAAATTTTTAAAGGTTATGTGGCCTTTGGAAACTAATTTTGTTTTTGGGGTTAGAAGTGTCATATTAGGCTAAAATTTGGAGTGTTAAACCTGGTAACATCCATAATCAATATGCAACTGACAGATCATGAATTAGATGTCATTTCACTAGTTTTCAAGGTGAGTGAAAAATCACCTAAAAAGGGTTTCAAGATATGGGTTCTTAACTATGGGATTTTGACCTAGGATTCTAGGTTTGGGTTGGATTTGAGTTTGAATGGTTGAGTTTGAATTACCCATATCTATCATAATTAAATTAATGAATTATATTGATTAGGTAGGGTTTAACATTTGATTAAGGGCATGGATTGGAGTTGGAGTTGAAAACTGAATTGGAAATTGATTTTGAAAATAGACTTAAATCTTATTAGTGACTTAATTAGAATTTAACTATCACCTTTGTGATTGACAAGTGGACATTTACCAACCTTCAGGTCACTAGAAGGGAACCAAGGTAGGTCATGATGACCTCATGTATAAACGAGGTCAACAAATGGACCCCAAATATGCATAGTAGAAAAAATTCTACTACACATATTAGCATTGACCGAATAGAAGGATAGAATTTGGGGTTTTGATTCTAAGGAGAGGAAAGGCCAAACCATTTTTTTTTTTTTTTTTTTTGCAATTGGGCACTATAGCACTCAAATGTCCACAGTGTCGTTGTGTTGTAGTTAAAACTTTCAAAGGCAATATTTTATTCATGAAGAGATGCAATTATTCACAAAGTAATTGATCCATGTCAGCAAGTGCAGTGGCTATGCAAAAGCTTCAGTGCTGAGTCACTAGTTCACTTCAGGGGTGTAGCAACATCATTTTTTTAAGCGCTACAACACCATATGTCATTTTTTTATTATAAATAGTTGAGATGTTATATTTATAAAGGAATTCAGTAACTTATGTAAAATTTAGTACTTTCTCTAGTACTTCTCTAATTCCCTCTTAGCGTAAAATATAAGGAAGGATAGCGAAGTACAAGATACAATCATTTAAAATTCCCGTGTTTCTTAAAATAACTTATAAGTTAAAAGGAGATGGAATGTAGAGGAGATACCTTCATCCTCTTGGTGATATCACTCTGTTGTATTATTATTCTTCCATGAGTAATGGTAATGAGCTTGCTTGTTATTCATTTTATGTCTTTCTAATTATCTTGTATTGGATTGATGAAGTAAAATGCATTTTGAGTATAAAATAAGACTCTTATTCTATGACTATTAAAAGATTTTTTTTTTAATTATCTCGATCTTTATTTAATGCACATTATGGCGATATTTATAGTTAAAATTTTGGGCAATGTATAGCCTCAATGGAGGAATGCATAAATAACCAGGAGTATTGAGATGGGATGTTTGCATTCCTAGACATAGGATATAAAATGTTCTAGGTTCTTAAGAAGATAATATAACTGTTGGAGATCTATATATATCTTTTTCACCCTTATAAGCTCGATAGAGATCTAGGGATGCATATGCTCTAAATCACATTACCTTGAAGTGAGTCATTAGAAAAAAATATGAAATTTAAATTCATCAATCTAAAACACTTTAGTTAAATATTATATCAAATATTTTATTAAGTGGTAGAATCTCCAAAAATATTATTCTTATTTCAATAGGACAATTATTGCAATTAGAGTTAATAGTAGTAGTTTGTTACAAGTAAGCATAATTTTTCATTTGTTCGACAGTATACTCTATCATCTTATTACTTGATTCGACACATATACTTACGTATATTAAGTAGGGTTTGTTATTTTTATATCAAAGAAAACCTAAGCATTATTTAGGAGTGATAGAGCCCTACATTTTTATACATTTAAAAGTTCAATCAACCCCCCCCCCCCCAATCAGTAACTAATGGCTCGGTAGACTAAAAGAGATTTAGCAAAACTTTAGGAGGGGGAAGATGAATTGGTTATTTTAAAACTTTTAACTTTACAACAACAATTTTAATTAGAGTCTTAAAAAATTTTTAGAAATAATTAAATTTTTTATTTTATATTTTAAAAATAACAATAAGAACGAGGGTAATACAAAAAAAAATTAAATAAAAAATTAAATTCTAATTCTTGAGAATATTTTTCATGATTTAAAGCACCACTTTGAAAAATTGAATTGGGGAAATAACAATAATATGCAAGAAATAAAAATAACAAAAGTAGAAAAGAACACAAATCATATTTTTATAGTGGTTTAGTCTCTTGACCAACATCCACTCCTTTCACTATCTATAAGGTCAGGGATCCCTTATCCTTTCAAATGAAGAGAAAAACCTTGTACATAACATTTCAAGTTCAAATTCTATCATTCCGCTTCCCAGCACGACAAAGATTCCTTGTCCCTAGTCTTCTTAGCTATATTCAACTCTTTCAATAGAAACTTCTCAGAGCTCCTTTCCGAGAGCTCTTAATACAAATAACTCAAAGGAATAAAGTGTATAATATATAAACAACATGAAAATCAACTCAAATAACTCCTTGGACTCCCCCCAAGAAACCTTCTCTCATACCCTCCCTCGCATCTTAAGTGTTTACGCAAGTTCTCATAAAAACACCCTCTCACTCAAAAGGACTCTTTAAAAATCTGTATAGTAATTATTTGAGCCAATTCTCTTTCTCTCTCTCTCTCTCTCTCTCTCTCTCTCTCTCTCTCTCTCATTCTCTCTCTCTCTCTTATTAAATCATAAAAATTAGTAATAAATAAGGACCTAATTCGACTATATTATACAATATGAATAATAGTTCATACACTATGATTAGTTCAATTTGGGTAAAACTAAAAAAAATCCTTCTCTATTTGAATGAGTGATATGATCATGATTGTACAACATGATTAGTTTAAGTGATCAATGGATCATACTTCTCAAACAAGAATCATATGAAGATGCGCTAAATTTCTTCAAAATATAAGAATATATTCAATATGATTTGATTTTAATTTGATTCCCATATTTATGGATCCAAAATAGGTAAAAATTATAAATATTTTATAATTCAAACACGTTCATATAATATGATCATTTCAAATTCAAGTTTACTTATTTATTGAAATTCAGAATAATGGGTAGATTTAATTGAAATAATTGGTCATTGAGTATAAGGTATATCATGCAGTATACCGATTTATCTTTTAATTTATTATTTTTAATATAATTAATATCACTTAGTTTATTATTAATATCATAAATTTTCATATAATATTATACACCCATGACTACTCATGTAGGTACCCATTCGTAGGTGTCTTACATGTTATGTTTGGGTCAAGCAGAAGGAGAACCCTTTCCTCACTCTAACTAGTTGTTTGAGGGACTCACTCAGGATGAAGGAAGGAGCTTAATATTGGAGCACGGTGGACTAGCTTTGGCCATATCTTCTAGGAAATTGCCCTCCCCAGCAGAGTAACCTTAAAGGTTCCTATCTTAGTCAAACAAATCTTTATCTATCCTTGCTAGAGTTAAATATCCCATGCAAGACACATAAATATTTAAGCTAATGATGTGTATCCCCCCCCCCCAGACATCTCTTGAAATCAAATCAACCTCAAGAACACATCAAAATGATAATCACCTCCTCTCACCTCAATAGGGAGACCTAAGACTAGCATCCTACCAATATCGACCCGATCTACAAATTAATCCTATTATCATTATCTCCCATGGTTATCACCCCTTAACTTAGAAAAAATGATTAGTACTCATCAAAGATGATTAGTAACAATGACTTGAACATATCCAATGTAACTATCAAACTCTATAAAAAGGGGGAGAATCAAAGGACTAGGAGGATTGACATTTTTCCTTTTTTATAAGGAACAGATATACTGTGAAATTTTTAGCTTAAGCTCTGCAGTATAGAGCTCTAGTTTCCACTATTCTTATACATTTAGCTTGGATAATAAAGATTTTTTTGATATCCTTATTCAATCTCTCTTCCTCTCATATTCTGACTTCAACATCTTCCTCTTTAAGATTTTAGTCCATATGTAGCCTAAACTACACCTGACATCATCTAAAGGACAAAATAGGATAAAAAAATCCTCTCAATTTGGTGAGCATAGATTTGATGTTGAAGGTAAAAAAATACCATTCTCTAAGTCACCTAAGAACTTGGTGAACATAATGAACCTATAGTACACCAATCATTATAAATTGTAATAAATGGAAGAATGGATTTGAAAATCTATTAATGATGATATTGCCACCATTGGAAACTCACCTCGATCAATCAACATGCCTAAAGGGTTACTAGACCTCCGTGTGCGTTGGGAGCCACCAAAAATATTACATGCTACAAATTTAGCAGCCAAAAAGAGCACACGCTTCAAATTTAAAGGTGAAGATTTCAACTCTTATGCTAGATAGATCAAAGAAATCAAATAAGGTAAGACCAACACCTTTCCCAATCAATCTCCAAATCAAGGGCACTTCTCATGTTCAAGATACCACAACTAGAAGCTTAAAATAGAAAGAATGATCCCATAAATCATATGGAAACCTTCGAGTCCATGGCTTCACACATCTACATGGATGACACCCTCCAATTTTATCTCTTCTTGACCACTCTTAAAGACTCGACACTAGGGTGGTTGACTCGCCTACCCAATAGGGTGATCACCTCCTTTATCGAATTTAAGTAAATATTTGTCAACAATTTACTAGTACCTAGAAGCCCTCAAAGAGTAAACAAGTTTTATTGAAGAGGAGATTGGAACCTAGTGAGTCACTAAAAAGCTTCATACTTAGGTTCCAAAAAGGAATACTTAACATGAAAGATCTAGAACCACCATTCGTCTAAGGGATAAGGGAACATTCTTTCCAATTCACACTTAGTCTATAATAGCAAAAGTTGCTGGTGAAATTGCTAGAACTTACCATCAGTCATGTCAATGCTGAAGAATATATGACTAAATCACCCACAACCACTTTATGTTATGAGATTGTTGTAAGAAGGAAGCTCCCACTATAGAGGGTTAGAGAAAGAGCTCAATCCCAAGAAATGGAAAACTAAAGACCAAGCTTACAACATAATCAATGGTGCCCCAACACATATAGGGTGCCCACTCAGCCAAGCCCTCTAAAGAAAGAAGCACCATTAACACCAAGGGTCTTGGAAATACATAGATAGGTCGGCAACCTCAAATGCATCCAACCTATACTCTGAGGGTATCCATGATAGAACTTATAAAAGTCATTTAGAATAAAGAATTGTTTAGGCACCACTCTCTATGAAGATTGAAAGTACCAAGGATACCATGAGATATTATGCATTCTATAAAGATTAAAGGTATGATGTTGTCACCTACAAAACCTAGTTGAAGAACTCATCAACATTTCATAGCTCAAAGAATTCTTCCTCACTAATTTAGAGCAACAACCAGGGAAATACCTAGTGGAAGAAAGTACAAATGAGTCCAAGCCAATGCAAGTAATCCATAAAATCAAAGTTGTGCCCATTTCATGGAAGTGATTTATGGGAAATCCCTACACGAGAGAAAAAAAAACCATGTGCTAGAGAAGCCTATTTTGTAACATTCTCATGATCCATTGATGGCATATGCATCACTTTGACTATAAAAGATAAACCATCACAAGAGATTTTGTATAATAAAGCCATTATCATCATAACCTTGATCTCCAATTATTAGGTTGGCAACATCCTGATGGACACAAGGAGTTTAATGAATATAATCTTCAAGATAACTAATGATAAGATGAACATGATTGCCTCACATCTCACCCCTACTATCAAATATCTCTACAGATTCTTTGATGAGCGTAGGGTGACAAAAAGAGTAATCTCCCAACCTATCTTGAGGCAAAGGAAATTATTAGTACTCAACCATCACAGACATCATCATTATTGAATCCCCAGCTGAAAGTCTATATAGATTATTAGACCTATAGGAATTATCCCATTGATAACCAAGAGGGGGGTGAATTCATTATTTTAGAAACCTCTTATAATTTTTTGAGAAAACCATTTAATAATTTTACACAAATTGATTTTTTAAAATTAACTTTTTAACCACAAAAATAAAACTGCTAAAAATAAAATTGTAAAAATGTAAAAAGTATATAGTAATTTATAGTGGTTCGGTCCAACAAGACCTACACACTCCCTGAAAACTCCCTCTTTAGATTTTGCACTATTACCAAAGTGACTCTCCTTTTGCTCCCATAGAAAGGCGGAGAAGCCTTTACTTTACCCTCTCTTAAACCAATCGACGGTGCAGCAGAGTACCATTATCTTTTACACCCTCCAAGTGTCAGTAAAGTACCATCATCCTTTCACACCATTCAAGTATTGATAAAGTACCATCATCCTTTCACACCCTCCAAGTGTTGACAGAGTACCATCATCCTTTCACACCCTCCAAGTGTTGGCAAAGTTCCATCATCCTTTTACACCCTCCTGGCAACGGCAGCTAATCAAATCTTCTCCAAAGATCTTCTCTCGTGCAACTTGAAAGATGCAAGGAAGAGAATTGACAAACAAACAAAGAGATTCTTACCTTTGAGTAATCTTATGAATCCTTCACACTCTCTACTTGCACGAACTCTCTCTTAAACACTCTCCCAAATCATCCTTGAAAGCACTTGCTTTCAAGGAAATGATGAATATAAGATTCATCCAAAATAGTTTCTAAGGACTTTATATAGGAATGGCACAAAAATCATCCAAAAAACTAAAAAATTTCAGTTTTAACCATCCAAGATGGTACAGTACGATCGACGATTATACATACGAACAGTTTAAAGCTTGCTCGTACAATTCTACACAAAAAATTTTCATACAAGCATATCATATAGTATGAACCATTTATCATATAATATGATTATTTTTATCAAACCATGTTTCGTTCAATATGAATTGGACTAAACCATTTTGTACTTTAGACATTGTTTGTATGAACCTAAGATCGTACAATATAAACAGTTCAAAAAATTTTAGTTGTTCATCGGGGCGAAAAGAAACATAAACTTTTTGTACTTAGATGTAGTCTGTATGAAAATATGATGGTACAAAATAAATAGTTCAGAAAAATTTTGATCTTCATTGGGATGAACTTGTATGTATTTATTTCATACTCTAAAAATCGTATGTACGATGGTAACTACATATAATATGAATAAGACTTAGAAAAAAATAATTTTCCTTCTATGGTTTGATTTAGTGCTTTCTAAAGGAACGATCTAGACAAATCATCTTGTACAATCAGAAACCATACATCATGATTAGTTCTAAAAAATTATAAATTTTTACACTCCCCTAGTGTGTGTGTGCATGGTTACCCAATTACAATCATACTCTCTTAGACTCAATAAAAGTGTAAAATATAGACTCCATTTATGATAAACCCTAATCTAATCAGTCTTGAAGTGTTCAACAGTCTGGAGAATGATTTCCCTGAAATATTAGTACAAACAAATAATAAAAGTAATATATGTATAATATATGTTTGAAGAAACATTAATCAGTACAATAATTATTTGAAATCATCAAAAACTCACATGAAATGAAAACATAGTTATGAAAACTATATTGTAATAATCTCCCCCTTTTTATAATGGCAAAATAATTATTATTTGAGTTAACATTAAAAACAAAATTTTCTCCTTAGCTCCCCTAAAATGAATGACCAATTTAAAAAACGAGAGGTTCCCATGAAGATCAAAAATAACAAAACCAAAAAAATGAAAGATACCAAATAAAAAATAGTTCAAACAAAAATCACAACACCAAATAAAAAACAAATCAAAAAATAATTTGAACAAAAAAAACACCAAATAAAAAATTATTTCGAACAAAAAAAATTACAAACATGAACAAGCATTCAATTCAAACATTCAAAACATGCACATACAAGATGAACACAAATCATCAAAAAATAATCATCAAATAACAACCATCAAACAATCAAATATTTGTGGCACACTTTGTGCATCTTTTTTATTTGGGCTAATTTTGGGCATCTTTTCACTTTGTGAACCATTTTGCACATCTTTTTGATTTTTTCACACATTATGCATTGCTCTTTTTTTTTTTTTTTACTTTTTGAGTCATTCCAATATGAGTAATCTAAATTCAAATTTCACTAATAATAAAAAAAAATATTTTGAAAAGAAAAAAAAATAATAAGACATCAATCTTGTAACAATTATAGTTTAGATATGTTTATCTAAAAGAACATGAAATTGATCTCCTTATCTAAATCCACTTATAATTTTAATTTAAATTTCTGAAAGATTAGATTTCATACTGAAATTAATTTGTAGCCCATTTCAACGATGAATTTCAAAATATTTTTCTTATTAGAGATATTAATATTTCAAGAAGAAAGAATCAAAACATGTCACTAAAATATGGCATTTTTCATTAATACAATAAAATATCACATACATCCACAACAATTGTTACCACTTAGAACATCACTCAACAAAACATCATTGCATAGAAACTAAACAACATAAAACCACTACACTCATAGAAGAAAATCCATCATAACACCAATCATAAAACTCAGTAAAAAGAATAACAATGAAGTACACCTAGAAATGGGAGGGGCCCTAATCTAGAGGAGGCTGGTTGAATATTGAAAAGTAGTTATTCATCATAGCTACATTCGTGTTGACCATGTCAAATTGAACATGGATCTATCCCATGTCTTCGTGATGTCTTGCGTCCTGCTGATTTAAATAAGTCTTAATTTAATCTAAGTGTTGATCAAAGTGAGTCTCCAAATGATCAAACCTCTAGACCATTTCTTGAAAATAGTTTTGGTCGGGTCCAAGTGCAAGTGCTAGACCAGGAGCTCCCCCTTCTTCACCAAAATCATCACTATAACTCTGATCCCTCCCAAATAGTGACCAAAAAGATGCATCGGTGAAATATATTGGAAGTTTAGTGGGAGGTTCAAGATGGATCAGGTTGTACTTTTTTGTAGGATGTAGGAAACTAAGTCTCCTAAAACCATATTCTTTTTCCTCTTATAATGAGCAAGCCAAATTTCAAAAATATTCTAAATGTAGTCTATGATGAGTTGGGCTTCATCAAAGGGTTTTTCTGTCATAATCAGATAGGTGATAGTGGACAAGAGTGGAGTCTTAATTATACGACCACCAGCCTTAGGAATAATTGACATTTTTAAAACATGCTAGATGATCCGGGTATTTTGGTTCAAAGTGTAGACACATGCTAAATGAATCAATTGGGATACTCCTCTAGGAGTTTGATTAATCTCTGACCAATCAAAGTTTGCTCTAGAGTTTATAGTGTGGGCTCTAATCCCTTGGGTTCTCAAGTGGAGGTAGTTTCCTAAATCTTCTTTGGTAATCTCTACTCTTTGTGTTTGGACATCATAAGTGATTATAGAGTGGTCCTCACTAACTCTCATGTTAACCAATAATTACTAAAATGTTTCTTTGTGATAAGTATAAATGAGTGTAAGAATGAAGGAGAGTTAGGTTGAACCAAACAGGGGCATGACCAAAAAGTTGAGATCACCCTAAATAAGTTGATGCAAAGGGGTGATTTTAGCAATAGAATACCTAAAGAAGGCATCCTCATTTGCCTTGGATAGAAAGTTATCATCCCCACTACTTCTAGAAGAGGAACCCATAGATACATTAGGTTGCTTTCTTGAACTAGTCATTCCTAAGATAAGGGCTCTAGATCGATTTGAAATGGAAACGAAAGTGAATGAAAATAATTTCAAAGACCTTCTATTTAAAGGAAAATAACCTTTCGTATCATACAAAATTTAAATCATACTAGAAAAAGTTATTTTCATGCGTACGAATGGAAATGATAAAAAATGAAAAACCTTTTCATAAAATATCATTTCTGAGGCATCCTTTCGTACATGGTTTTTGACATATGATCATATAAACAAATAGGTGTTCATCCTAGATGATCAAAATATTGAAGATTATTTTAAAGACGATTAGGTTTGTCCGCCATAGAAATTGACATGTGGATCGTATAGATGAAATACAATTTCTTACGTACGATCAGAAATAAATAACTGACCCTAACTGCAAACCTTCCCAACACATACAAATGAACCTATATAAATTGTACTGTATGATGATGTCATCATATCGTATAAATACCATGAAAAACTATTTTGCATGCTCAACTTCAAAACCTTCCATCCACATGCTATAGAATTTATACATGACAAAAAAAAATTTACAATACAATCAGACGCTTCGTAAACAAAGCATAATAACTAGAAAAACTACTCAAAATTATTCATTCTTCAGTAAGTGGCATGCATCACCAAAAAAAAATACACAACTAAACACATAAAAATAAATAAACAGAGACAAACTAAACAAACACATATTTACACACATCATGTTTACAAAATTTTTAATTTAAGCATTAAGATCAATCACACCTAACCTGGTTTTTAAGGTGCTAAAAGTGTTAAAAAGCAAATGGTTTTGTGAAAATATCTACATGTTAATTTTCCATAGAAACATGATTCAATTTAATCTCTCCCTTGACTACATTATCTCTAATGAAGTGACACCTTATGTATATAGCTTGGTTCTATAATGTTGGATAGGATTCTTTAAAATACAAATGGCAATAGTATTATCACTAAAATTAGAATTGTGCCTATTAAAAATCCTAAATAAATAAATTATTATTTCAACCCAAGTACTTGTGCAACACTGCTATCTAAGATAATATATTCAGCTTCAGTAGTAGATTGGGCTACTAAATCCTGTTTCCTACTAGACCACAAAATTAAAGAATTTGTTATGAATTAGTAAGTTCCAGATGTACTCGTCCTATCAACCCTATAACTTGTAAAATTTGAACTAAAATATTGAATAATTTTAAATGAAGAGCTATGCTTAGAATACCAAATCCCTAAGTTTTGAGTTCCCAAAAGATATCTCAAAATCCTTCTTACTACTGTCAAATATGATTCTTTTGGATCATATTAAAATCTAGTACACAAATAAATATTAAACATTATATCTAGTCTGCTTGCAGTCAAGTAAAGCAATAATTTAAATATACCTCTAAATTTTTTTCAATCAACAGATTTTCCCTTTGGATCATTATCTAATTGAATTGAGGAACGCATTGGTGTAGTCACTGGTTTAGTATTATCCATTTCATATTTCTTGAGGATATCCTTAATATACTTTGACTGATTAAGAAAAGTTCCTTCCTCATTTTCTTAATGCTAAAACCAAGAAAATAATTACTTTAAAAATATCATGACAAAGAATTTTATTTATAGATTCAAATATGATATCTTCAATATACATCTAAATAATGAGTATGTCATCTCCTATTTCCATAAAAAAAGAGTGGGGTCCACACTTTCTTTCATAAAAGATCTCTCTATAGGAAAGTGCTTAACCTCTCATACCAAGCCCTAGGTGCCTATTTTAGTCCATACAATGCATTTTTTAATTTAAACACATGATTAGGGAATTTAGAAATTTTCAAAGCCTGGAGTTTGCTTAATATAAATATCCTCTTGTATCACCCATTCAAAAAGGTACTCTTAACATTCATCTGATATAATTTAAATCCTTTAAAATAGGCAAAGGCTAGCAAACTCTAATTGCTTTAAGTCTAAGTACTGGGGTAAAAGTCTCTTCAAAATCAATCCCTTCTATTTTAATGTACCCCTTTGCCACCATTTTTTGCCTTTTTTCTAATCATGACTCCTCAATCATTCATTTTATTTTTGAACACCCACTTAATTCTAATAAAACTTTGATCTTTTATGCTATCAATCCACATCATTTCTTATAAATTGATTTAATTGTTCTTATATGGCCAAAATCCAAAATTTATCCAAAAGTGCTTAATTTATGTATGTGGGTTCAACCATTAATATAAATGTAGAATGGTTCACATGTTTGTTAAGTTCATGCCTAATCCTAACACCCTCACTAGGTCCACCTAAAATACATTTATTGGGGTAATTCTTAGAAAATTTCCATTCTCTAAACAAAGGGTTTTCTTTTTTCATAATTTAATTTCCATTCTCTAAACAAAGGGTTTTCTTTTTTCATAATTTTTTTTTCTAAATTTATCTTTTCAATTTTTTTGGAGTTAATTTCAATATGATCATCTTCCAACCTTGACTCTTTTGAAATGTCAGATTCGTCAAATATAATATATGTGGTCTCCTCAACTTCCAATTTTTCTTATTGAAAACTCTATAGGATTTTCCAACACTAGAGTATCCAAGAAAAATTCCTTCATCAGATTTTGGATCAAATTTTCCTAAATGAGTTTTCTTGTTATTATGAATGAACAACTTACATCCAAAAACATGCAAATGTGATAAATTTGGTGTTCTCTCTTTAAGAAGTTCAAAGGGTGTTTTATTCAATTTGAATATAATGTTCACCCTATTCAGAATATAACATGCAGTACTGATCCCTTCAGCCCAAAAATATTTTGGAAGTTAATATTATGACAACATGGCTCTAGCAACTTCAATTAACATTCTATTTTTTCTTTCTACTATCCCATTCTATTAAGGGGTCTAAAGTGCTGAAAAATTGTGATCAATTCTTTTCTCTTTATAAAACTCTTTAATTTTTTTATTTTCAAATTCACCTTCATGATCACTTTAAATTGATAAGATCTCAAACTCTAATTTTATCTGAATCTAAGTGCTAAAATTTCTAAATTCCTCATATAATTCACTCTTATGAAATAAAAATTTAATCCCAGTGAATATAAAAAAATCATCAATAATCACAAATCCAATGCTTTACCTTCTAAACTTAGAGTGCTAACCGATCCAAAAATATCCATGTGAATAATTTCTAATAGTTTGTTATTTCTAAGATCCTTAATGGAATAAAAGGAAGACTTTACTTATTTTCCTAGTTGGCATGCATCACATAGGTGATCATTAGTAAAGTCTAGTTGTGGTATTCCTCTAACAAGTTCTTTTAAGATAAATTTCCTAAGATTTTTCATGCTATGACAAAGTCTCCTATGCCATAAACATGATTCATTAGAAATTATTTTTTAAACATAAAGCATTGAAAGATTTACTATAATTCAAATCAAGCATGTACATATTATTTATCCTAATTCCATTCAAAATATCAATTCATTTTTGGCTTATTATGCATCTAGTGGAAAAAATTTTACACTATAACCTTTTATAACAAAGCTAACTAATACTCAATAGATTATATTTAAGCCTTCTACAAATAAAATATTCTCAATGAAAAAATTATTTATGTTTCCAATCATACATTTGTCTATCACTTTCCTAGTGGTATTATCTTCAAGTGTAACATTGCATCCATTCATATCTTCCAGCAATATGAATTGTATAGTGTCTCCAGTCATATACTTCAAACATCCATTGTCCATATTGGAAATGCTCTCACAAAGTTTTATATAAGAGTATTTCTACAAGATAATCAAATGTTAGTATTAGGAAATCATTTTATGCATGTTTGGTCTCCACACTAGATATGATTTACTATGAATAGAGAAAATATGAGATATATGGCCTCACATTTTACAAGAAAATATTTAAATCCAAAAAAAGAATTTTTCAATCTACGTGAATTAAATTTACTTTTCCTAGGTTTTAATTTTTTTTCCTTCTATTTAGGATTATAAGATTATTTAGGTGTAGTTTCAATCCTATTTTCCTTAAGTTCTTTCAATCTCTCTTTAAATAATAAATTAGTGCTTTCTAAAACAACATTGTCAACTTTCAAATAATATTCTCTACTATCATATTTATTCATAAATGTTTTAAAATCTTTTTCAAATTCAATGTGGGATGATTTTAACAGTTAATGTTATTTGTTCAATTCATCACATTCATCCAAAATTTTCATGTGGATGCAATCAATTTGTGTGTGATTTTTCCTAAGGATTTCATCCATTTTTTATAACTCTAGAAAATTTATATTCAACCTAGCATGCATCTTTTTTAGTTTTATATATGTTGTATGAATCTTTTTAGAAACATCAATTAACTCTTCATAAGTTATGTCACATACCTCTTCTTGATCTGAATGATCAAGCTTGTTGGCCATCAAGCATAAATTTATGACTTCTTCCTATACCTTTATTTCTAAAGAGTCTAAAGCTGAGTCTACCCAAAATACTCTCTATAATCTCTTTTTTCCCTTTATCATATTTATTTTCTCTTCGACCTTCTCCTTGCTAGGAATGGCTTTAAGATTAGGGCATTCAAATTTGACATGTCCAAGATTCCTGCATTCATAACAAATCATATCGTTAGAAGCCTTAACATTTTTGTGGAAACCTTTATTCCACTATTGGCATCACCTTTGCTTCCTCTTTAGAAAATTATTGAATTTTCTAGTCATTAAGGTAATGTAATCTTCATCCTTAGGTTGAGACTGACCACTCTCCAAGTCATCTACTTTTTATACTATTTTTTTTTTCTTTTGCTTATCACCTGCATCAATCTATCTTTGAGTCACTTATTTCTCATAAGGAATTAGTGATTTAAGAAGATTGTCAATAGAATGAATAGTTAAATCTTTAGACTCTATAATATAAGTTATTTTTGCATCATAAGCAGTAGGTAAATAATGAAGTAATTTATTCATTTTCTCAGCATTCATTAATTCCATAACTAAATCATCCAAGTAGGTAACTATTTGAGTGAAATGTGTGTACATGTCAGTGATTGATCCATTTGGTTTCATGCGAAACAGTTCATAACCATGCAATAAAATATTCAATCTAGATTGTTTCACTTTATTAGTTCCTTCATATGAGATACAAAGTCTATTCCAAATTTCTTTTCTACTTTTATAGTTAGAAACACGCATGTAGTCTTCAGATTTAAGTGCATAGAAAAAATTATTTAAATATTTTGTGTTTAACTAAGGTAAGTCTCATTCTTTTATAGTCTAGTCAGCAAATGTTATTTCAATTCTAATGTCATCTATAATTCTAGTTGGCCTAGTGTATCCTTCCTGTACGGAAATCCACATGTGATGGTCAAGTGATTGAAGAAACATAAACATACATGCTTTCCAAAAATTGAAAGGGATGCTTTCAAATAATGGAGGTCGGATCGAATACCCTTCGGGTGTGTTACAATTTCCAAATTAGCCATGATCATTTTCAAAAAGTTATCTAAACCTTAATTTTCAAAACAAAGCTTTGATACTACTTGAAAGTTTGTATAGGTTATTAAACATATAGCAATTATCCCAATGCTAACCAAGAGATGAGTGAATTAGTTATTTTAAAAACCTCTTAGAAGTTTTTGACAAAACTATTTAATAATTTTACACAATTTGATTTCTCAAAATTAACTTTTCAACCACAAAAATAAAATTGTTAAAAATAAAAATGTTGAAACGTAAAAAGAACACAGTAATTTATAGTGATTCGGTTCAACAAGACCTACATCTACTCCCTAAAGACTCTCTCTTCAGGTATTGTACTATTACCAAAGTAACTCTCTTTTTCTCCCATAGTAAGATAGAGAAGCTTTTATAATTATCCTATAATCCACCAATACCCAGTGCGATAGAGTACCACCGTCCTTTAACACCCTCCAAGTGTTTGAAGAGTATCATTGTCCTTTCACACCTTCCAAGTGTCGGGAGAGTACCGTCTTCCTTTCACACCCTCCAAATGTCGGTAGAGTACCGTAATCCTTTCATACCCAATAAGTGTCGGTAGAGTATCGCCATCCTTTCACATCCTCTAAGTATCAACAGAGTATTATCATTCTTTCACACCCTCCTGGCAGCGGCAGAGAACCAAATCTTCTCTAAAGATCTTCTCTTGTGCAACTTGAAAGATGTAAGGAAGAAAATTGACATATAAATAAAGAGATTCTTATCTTTGAGTGACCATGTGAATCCTTTGCACTCTCCACTTGCAAGAACTCTCTCTCAAAAACTCTCCCAAATCACCCTTTCACTTGCTCTGAAAGAAATCATGAAGATAAAATTCATCCAAAATAGTTTCTAAGGATTTTACATAGGAAAGGCATGAAAAACTATCCAAAACTAAAAATTTCTATTTTGATGATCTAAGATCGTACAGTATGATTGACGATCGTATGTACAAAAAGTTCAAAGTTTGCTTGTATGATTCTATATAAAAAAATTTCATACATGCACATCATATAGTATGAACCATATATTGTACAGTATGATTAGTTTTAATCAAACCATATTTTGTCTGGTACGACAATAGACTCAATCATTTCGTACTCTTGAAGTTGTCTGTATGATCCTATGATCATACAATACAAATAGTTCAAAAAATTTTGTACATAAGGATGAAAAGATACACTATAATTTTGTAATCTGGATGTCGTATGTACAAACCTAAGATTGTATAGTATGAACAGCTCATAAAATTTTAGCTGTTTGTTGGGACGAAAAGATACACAAACTTTTTGTACTCTAGATATCGTCTGTATGAACATATGATCATACAGTTCGAACACTTCAGGAAAATTTTGATCCTTGTCGGGACAAACTTGTATGTATCTATTTTTTACTCTGGATGTCTTATGTACGAAGGTAACTTCGTATAGTATGAATAAGACTTAGAGAAAATAATTTTCCTTCCATGGTTTGATCAACTACTTTCGGGAAGAATAATCTGGATAAATCATACTGTACGATCATAAATCGTACAGTACAATTAGTTTTAAGAAAATTAGAAATTTTTACACTCCCCTAGTGTGTGTATGTGTATGGTTACCCAATTCTAATCACACTATCTCATACTCAATAAAAGTGTAAAATATTAACTCCATTTATAATAAATCCTAATCTAATCGGTCTTGAAGTCTTTAATGGTTTGGAGGATGATTTTCCTGAAATGTTAGTACACACAAACAACAAAAGTAATATATCCAATATATACTAGGGGAAACAGTAATCAATACAATAATAATTTGGAATCATAAAAAATACACATGAAATGAAAACATAGTTATAAAAACTAAGTTGTAACACCAACTACCTTCAATGTTATATTTAGTGGTCCATTACTAATTATTTCAAAGCTGTGGCATCCACATTCAATCTCACTATTAAATTTTTAGCCAAAGGAAAAGAAATTATTAAAAAAGGTGACCTAGCCTAGTCATACACCATCTACCTATGAGCATTCGGTGAAGTCGACCCCCCCCAAAAATCCTCCAACTAAATATGGAGATGGATCCAAACCTCAATACAACCAACACCATCAAATAAATACCTATGTTATAAAGCGGATAAAATAGATTTCTTATAATTAGTACCTCATTCAGTAGAGAGCGTAGAGATTACTTGATACAAACTCTTCATAAGAACCTCAAAGTTTTTGCATGGATAGCTACAGACATGCCATACATTAATGAAGAAATCATATATACCACCAACTAAACATGCATAGATACTCTCACCCAATCAAATAGAAGAACATAAAAACTACAACTTTACTATTGAGCTCATCCAAGAAAAAGTGAAAAATATAATTGCTGCCAACGTTTTCAATGAAGTCTAATATCCGGATTAGATTTTTAGCGTGGTAATGGTTTAGAAATCAACACAAAAATGAATAATGTACATGAATTTCACCAATCTACGTTTAGGGTTCCCCAAGGATGGCTATCCACTTTCAAAGATAATGCCTAAGTTTACTCCATGGTGGGTTATCCGATCAAAGTTTCCTGGATACCCTACAATTGGATTAAGATGTACCCAGGAGATTGAGAAAAAAATTGCGTTCATCATAGTGGAAGATATGTACCATTATAAAGTCGTGCCTTTTAGACTAAAAAATGTTGGAGCAACATATTAAAGAATGATGGACAATGCCTTCAAAGAGTAGAAGGAAAGAAATGTTAAAGTTTGTGTGTAGGACCTTCCAGTAAAGAGTTGATCTCTGACTAGCTTATCAAGGATCAATAAGAAACATTTCTCACTCTAAAGAATTACAACAAGAGGCTGAATCCTCTAAAGCGCAACTTTAAAGAAAGAATAAGAAAATTTTTAGTGTTTCTTCTTACTCCTAACATAATCAAAATTAATCCAAATAAGTTATAAGCTATATTTAATATGAAGACACCCAAAATTGTCATGAAAGTTCAATGACTAACTAAGTGGATTAACATACTTAACTGTTTTATCTTGTGGCTGAGAGAGAGATGAAAACATGTTGTTATATCTCAAAGTTTATGAAAATGCTATCAGTTATGTGCTCGTCAGAGGAGAAGGGAAGAAGTAATAGCTATCGACTATGTGAGTCATACATTCTAGGGTGTGGAGCAAAGGTATTATGGAAAAGCTCGTATGGGCACTTGCCAACTCATGTACAAGATTAAAACCGTACTTCTAGACCCATTCTATTTAAGTAGTAGTTGATTATCCCCTTTAGCAAATTCTAATTAAGCTCGGCCACTTAGGCTGATTACTCAAATGATTGGTAGAACTCAATGAATTCACTATCAACTACATTTAAAAGATAACTATCAAATCTCGGGCACTCATTGAATTCCTTATATAATAAATGACCAAGGTATGAGCTTAGAAATGGCAACACAACCTTGTTTGATGTTGTATGTATATGGTGCCTTAGGCGAGGAAGGAGTTAGTGTAAGCAGTATTCTTAGAAGCCCAACAAAAGTCATCATTACTCGAGCCCCAAATTTTGAATTCAAAGTCACAAATAACCAAGATGAGTACGAAGCTTTAATTTCAAGCTTGTGATTTGTCTTTAAACTAGGCAACACTCACCTAGAATTATACTCAGACTTGTAACTCATGGTAAACCAGATTAAATTTATTAAAACTGGAGAAATGGTCATAACAACAAAAGAGTAAATATCATCATTTTATTGATTGGTGCTTACGTAATATGAAGATATATCTATAAATTCAAAATAAAGGGTACATCATAATGATGGAGAAATGGTTTTAGCCATAAATATATTATTATTCTGATTCATGCAGATCATTTGAAGTGATTCTTATTCATAAGCTCCTTGATCTTCACTCTTTTAACTTCAAGGCTAGTATTAAAACCACGAACTTAGCTTTCTCAGTAGAAATATGCTTTGCAATATTTTGTGCATAACGTGAAAATAAATCTTCTATAATATCATCTCCAAAATGAGATATAAGAAGGGGCTCTAACACTGCTCTTATGTATTTAGCCACATTTTGTCCACTTAAAGTACTATTTATGAAAAAATTATCTGTTGAATCATCAAAGGGATTCCAATTTGACTCAAAAATTTGTGCTTGATCGACATGAAATGACCCTTCCATCTCAATAACTGATTTCACTTCCTCCATCAATGGTGCATATATTGGTAGATTAAAGGTATTTAATTTAGCCTCTTCCACAAGTCCCTGCATATAATACAATAGATTAGATGTAATTACAAAAGTATGACCTAGATGTAGTTATTGAAACTACACATAATGGAGCTAGCAATGATTGAAGTAAAATGTATTTATTTGATTGCAAAATAAAATTTATCAAGAGTCCTTGTGATTTTGTTTTAGTGGAGATGCTTACAAATGATAATTTTAAATGATGAATAGTAACTTTAAATGACATAATATGTATGAATCTCATTGAAAAAGTAACACAATAGAAGCCTTTAGTATTTAATGGATTTATGATTAGTAAAATATAGATTAATTGCATGACATGTGATTTAATTTGATATGAAACTAATAATTATTCATCTATATTCTTAAGAAAATCCAATGATACTTAGTATAATAAGGTTAAGTAGCTTTGATCAAATATATTAATTTATTGAGGTATAGATGATCACATCTAAATGTGTGTGTGAGAGAGAGATAGAGAAACACCTGTTGTGGTGCATTGTGTGGTAAGAGAATATCATTAAAAAAATCACGAATACATAATAATAATAACATGAATTCAAATTATGGCAGCTAAGCTCAATGATGCAGTACAAAACTATATGTATCTAAAGATATTTATTAAAATTCAGTAATTATTCTAAGTTTAAGATAGTTTAATACAAAAGAAAATTTTCTCTTTCAACAATTCCAACATGAAAAATAAAATAAAAATAAATGCTATCAATCAATCACATAATATAATTAATGTTAAAAAAGAAAATACCTCAGAGATCATAGAATTTAGTGCATCAGCAAGAAGACTCCAAAGATTAAAGAGGTCTCCAATAGCTGGAGAATTTTTTCTTCCCAAAAAAGATAATACCATCTTTCCACCAAAAATAAGCTCTTTAGAACGAGATCTAAGGAATTCTGAGAAATCCTTCTTAAATTGATTTAAATACAAATGGTAAACGATAGAAGAGGATGCATCTGCTATATATATGTTTCCTTTATTCAATTGAGCACAATTTTTCTCATCAAGTCCTTTTGGTACCTACATTTAATTAAAAATTAAATAGAGCATAATGAGTAATAGAAACTTTCTATTATCACTATATATATAATTAGAAAAATAGATTATGTACACAACTATATGCTAACCTGAGATAGCCACATCAAGCTATAAGAAGAGTGAAAAAAGTGAACAGTCTTTGTAGGAAAAAGTCTCCCATAAAATGAACCAGGCAAGCCAACAGCATAAAGATTCACATAATCTGCTCCCTTGTTTTCTCTTAATTGCTTCTCATAGAGCATTAGAAGCTGAAAAATATTGTTGAAGTCATTGCTTGGGAGATCATTGAAGAAATATTGGATCTCTGGTTGTTTGTGGTTGTACTGACAATAATGCTTTTCTATAGCATTATAGATATGTGAAAGCACAAGTAATGTGTTAGGGCCTGAGGAGCAACCTAAATCAGCCACAACAAAGTTGTTTGTGTGTATTGTGTTGCATATGTCTCTTATTGCTTCTGCCACCATTGGTTTTGTCTTCAGGATGGCCTTTTCCTATATATTTGAAGGGAAATTAATTATGTTATTAACTTAAACATTTTTAAGCAAAGTGGCTATCACTAAAATAAAAAACAATAAAAAAATGTGGCAAAAAAAAAACTAAATCAAAACAAGAAAAATGTTGAGGTTAGCTAAGGGATGTTTGTGATCACTTTTGATTTTTATTTTGTTTATGTTTTGATTTGGAATAAAGCATGTTTAATATTTAAAAATTTATTACTTTTTTTTTTATGTGTGGAGTTGGTGATGGATGCGGATGGTGGTTGAAGATAGTGGGTGACATTTAAAAGTGATGTCAAGTGGCAAGTGGTGATTGTCAACGGCCGATGGTGAGGACTGCCAGTGGTGGCTAGTAATAACGGGCAACAACGATGGGGAGAAACTAATTATGACAGTCATTTTTTAAAACACTCAAAGCATTTAAAAAATATTTTGAGTATTTATGAAAATAACTTGATTTGCGATTAAAAAATACCAAACAAACATATTTTTAGAAATAAACGTAAAAAATAAAAAATAAAAAAACTCAACCAAATGAGTTCTAATTTTTTGTTTAATAATGAGGTCAAAACATATGAACCATTTTTTATATTTATTGCTTGGAGCGAATAATTCGCTGCATATTGAGTTCTAAATTTTTTTTGGTATTCTACTTAAACTAATTAATAGATTTTTATTAGTAAAAGAAATGCACAAAATCAAAATATTTTTAAATGAACATGAAATTATTATCTAGAAGGTTCCAGCCATTTTACGTCCCAACTATCTTTAAGCAAAATTATGATCTATTTGGAATGACAACAGTTTTTTATAATGATAGTTGTAAAATTATGATGGGGAAAATAATTTTGGGGGATTTACATACATATAACTATATACTACTCTATTTACATATCTAACAATTAAAACTTTAATATCACATACATACCACCTATTGTTTACTTTCATATCAAACTATTGTTTACTTTCATATCAAATATAGGTGGTAGGAATGAAATATATGGGGGTCGTAGGAATAAATATGGGTGACATATTTGTTATTAAAATAATATAAGGTGGTATATATGTAATATTAAAGTTTTAGATGTTAGATATGTAAATAGAATAGTATATTATAAAAAGATGCTTCTTATAAGTTGTCCCAAATAACAACTTGATAAAAAAAATGATAAATTTCTATCCTTTAGAAAAAAAATAACCCGCGCATCACACCACTGTTATCTTCATAAAAAAATTATTAGATTTGCATTCTATTTGGCTCTTGTATCAAGGATTTGTACCTTTTAGTAATTGATCTTCTGCTTGATTTATAAATTATACGTAAAAATTTCTATTTTTCATAAATTAAAAATGAAATAAAAAAAAAATAAAAAATAAACCCCTCCCTTAGCTCATCTTCATGAGAAATTATTTTGTGCAGACGTCAAACGCAGTTCACCATCCAGAGACCAACCAGAATGTGTCACGTCAGCAATACCGAGTGTTGTACTGAGCGGGTGATGATGTGGCACTTTTTGGTTGGTCTGTATACGGTGTTCGGTGACCACACAGAATAATTTGTCCATCTTCATGCTACAAAAGACTTGTGGGAAATGTTGCATGCCAACTATAAGATCTGTGATTGAAAGGGAGACTGTATTAATCAATGAAGTAGCAGAAAATAATTAATGAAGTAGAAGTCTTACTTGAAGCTTGGAGTTATTAGCATAGCTATTCCCTCCAACACCTCCTATCATGTGAAGAATTTTCTCTACCTTCATTCCTTAAAACTGTTGCAAACAACTCTACTCTCTTTTAATTAGTTTCTCTCACACTATGGAAATTTGTACTCAATTTATAGGACCGCCTCAACGGTACGATATATATAATATGGTGCTGTTAAATGTCAATAGACGATATAGTTTAATATGTTCACACAGCACATGTTCATGCAATATATGGTGATGTAATATGGTGATGCTATAGTTCAATTATTTATGTTCAGCATATATTTTATGCATCATGTGAATCATACCTGACATGAAATATATATTTTGATATGTTGCCTTGATCCAGCACAAATCTCGAGGTATATATTAAGTAACAATTTCTAAAATTAAATACGGGATCATCTGAGCGCCAATTTCAACAAACTCAAGTCAAAGTAAACATCTCAGAAATAATAATCCAGCAACACCAAAATCAGTCATATCAGAACCCAAATGGGCTCAAATCAAGAGATTAAAGCATATTGGCAAGCTTTAGAGTATTGATTAGATGTGCAAATGATATCCTAATATAGCATGCTTATCGTCTAATCGAGCGGCTCGACTAGACGAATCCAACACGAGTTCAAGATCACTTAATGTTGACATCACTAAAGCACTTAAATGTTGAACAAATGATCCATGATCAAGAAAATCCGTATGGGTTGTCTAATAGACCACTCCGAATTTATCTTGGATCTTTTTCATATTTACATGGCATATCACTCTTAAGATCTATAAATAGACCCTCTCGTCCCACATGAAAGAAGGCTTAAAACTAAGCTAGAGGCTCAAGAGAGCTAGCCTGAGGCTTGAAGCATCCCGGAGCTCCAACCCAGCACCACCTCCAGTGAAATCTTGCCACCAAGCAGCCCCTGCTGCACCTCTAATTCACTGTTGTCATTGGACCTCGGTCCGACAACCATCGTCGAGCCTTCATCAGACCACCATCATCCGTCAAATACAATCCCTACGACCACTATCGTCTATCCACTATAGTCTGTCCAACCACAGTTGCACGTCGACTAAGGTCCCTCGAACCTCTAACCTATGTCGCCTGTTGATTACGATCCCTCCAAACTTGATCGCCTGCCTACTATAGCCCTCCTAACCATGGTATCCCACGGACTATAGTCACTCTGACCTCAGTCTCCCTCCGATTACGATTCCTCCAACCTATGTCTCCCGCCAACTATGAATCCTCCGACCTCTATATCCCTTCGACTACAGTCACTCAAACCACCGTCGCTTGCTAACTACAACCCCTCTAACCATCGTTGTCCATCGACTACAGTCTCTCAGACCTTCATCACCCAACTATGGTCTTACTGACCAAATGAACAAGCTAACATTTTTTAGAGCAACTCTCATATCATTGGATTCTTCCAACTCCCATCATATATTGTTTTTTATATTAAGTATATTTGTTACATTGAGCCAAGGCCTTCCGCCAATGAAGGGTATTATTTGTAATAGACTACAAACACTAGTTGAATCATTTTAACTAAGCTAAGCCCCATGGTTTTTCATCTTTTCAAGATATTTCACATAAAAATCTTGGTGTCACTTATGGCTCTTGCACCCCTCTCCTATTTGCATGTATGTTGTATCTTCATACAAACCAAAAATGCTAAATTCTATATATCTCTACCGTTGTGAATGTTTGAGCACGCAATAGTTATGAATTAAAAATTATTATCACCATGAATTCTATAATAATAATGTCCTTAAACTTTTATGATTGTGTTCATTTATTTATTTTATTATTTTATATCAAAATTAGAGTTGCGATATGAATCACTAGATTAAAGGTTTCTTTTGGAATAGTTTTCTTGCTACTTTGCCAATTGAAGTATAATGCTTCGTTTGGAAAAGTTTTTTTGCTATTATAAATCCCACTTAAATCCTGTAAAATCACTGAAATCCCCCATACCTCATATCACACATCATTTCTCATTAATCCTACACACTTTCCTTAACAGAGCCTCCATTCTCATTGTTAAAATGAGATCCACTTTAACAAGCTGTAGTCTCACTAGCCACAGCTCTTCTCTTCGCTCTTCCTCCTATCTCCAAACCACACTAACCAAGCAGCTCCAATTGCCACTCACGACCACAGCCCCCGACAACCTCAACCTACAGGAAGTCAACCTTCCTTCGCCTCTACCTCCACACACCATCCAGATTTCGACCCACACATCTAGTTGAGCTTCACTTATAGCCTTAGACCCATATGACCGAACCCTTTTCATCTCGTCCGACCTAGGAGCCTCGCCGATTTTATCTGACTTCCAATCACATGCCTGAGCCAAACTACACGATGCCTAGACCCCATTTTATTTGCCTCTTCCAATGCTGATCCGGTCCCAATCTACTCATCAAATCGCTCAAGAATCAAACCCCTCTTGCGCCCGATCCAGATCTCTGACTCTTACATCTACCCATCTCCTCCTTAAGGCCGAACAAGACCCAGCCGCAGGCCTTCCCATTTCTATACACATAACCAATCCAAAATCCACAAGAACACATTTAGCCCCATCCGACTCCACCTTACCGAGCTCCGTCTGATTTCTATATCGATTTCCCTCAAAAAAATGGTGGCTTCTTTCTCTCTGTCAATTTACTTTTAATATTAATAATGTTTATCATTATAATTATTATTATTATATTAAAAAATTGAATTTCATTATGATTTCATCGTCGTCATACTCTCGACCTCGACACCACCAACGTTGACCCTTGCTCAGGTATAATATTACCTAACCCCAAAAAACTTCAAATTCCTAATTTTAACGTTGGCAAGGCACCGAAAAATCACCTATGTTCACTTCTGCTAGTGTGGTGGGAGGGAACCCGGTGCGAGACCTACGTCAAAGTGGGTGCCTCATTTCCTGTGGGGTAAAAAATAAGTACCCGTGTGTGCCTCGTTGGTGGCGAAAGAACTATATTTTTTAAAAAGTACCCCTGAAAACCCGTGCATGCCTTTCTCTAGTGTAACGGGACCAAAAAATATGGCCGAGGTGTCGTCAGATACCGACCATGCCTATCTTTCTCTTACATAGTGGGCTGACAATGACTCTTGGAATTTCCCCTAAACGGAGGAGACGTCTAGAGGTTACTAGATTTTCCAATTAATTGGGGACTTGAACGCATACAAAAGACTTGATTTGAACTTGAACTAAACAAAGGACAACATGGAACCAAACTTAATTCAAGTAATAGGGAATCATACTTTAAATTGCTAAATGCATGATCAAAATGAAAATATCAAAACCAAATGATAACTTTGATCATCCAAATACATTCAAATGAACATCAATATGCAAACAAAACAACAGTTCTCCAACACAACATATTAGAGGAAGTTGTAATGAATGTAGCTTGCTTGCTTGCACCTAATGCCAATTAGCTTGTGGTTTATGTCAATTAGCTTACAAAGAAACTCATTAACCATCTTGCAATTAGTGAGGATTTATATGCAATGAATGAGGCAATTTGCTAACTAACATGCATAAAGTTATTGACAGTAAGGGCAGCTTATCGAATAGTTAATATTCATACACAAATTAAAAAATAACCATGGGCATAATGCAAGTGTAATGATTCTCCTACAAGCATATCCGAGAAGACCAAGGTGAATGTATCGGCAAGACACAAAACTTGCTTGCAAGCAGCGCTAATGAATTTAGTAATTATGTGATAGCCCTCTTATGGATGATAATAAGCTATGTGCAATCAGTAATGACAAAGCTTCTGAAAATACAAACGAGAAGATTATAGTGAGTACCACATGTTGCCTACTGTCAGAAATGGAAAATTCATGATGAATTTGAGCCCCTACAATTCACTATAGAATGCTCGTCATGCATATAGTAGCTTATTTACAAATAGTAGCTGGAGACCCTTTGTGCACGCCACATACTACTTACAAATAAAATTCAATAAATGCAGGCTCCCATGCGACGCTGCTGTGGAATACACACTAGAGGCCACCTACAAGCAAATACAGAGAGAAATATAGGAAATGTAAATACCTATGAGCCGCTATAGGAAGCCCGTCATACACATCACAAGCAAGGCACACAAGAAATATGATAAATACTAAAATCTATGAGTGGTGCTAGAAGATTTGCATTCAATGTAGCTCGTACGTGCATAATAATAGAAGACCTATAATGTATACAACCATCATGTTTGCAGGCAATGATACAAGAAATATGCTACAAATATGATGAGCCCCCTATACATATAGATGCTCATGCGACATGCAATAAACAAGCAAAAAATGCAAAATAAGGGTCATAGCAAATGCAGCAGAATGTTAGAAAATGCAAATACCTATAAGCCACTATAGGAGACTCATTGAACAGCAGGCTATCCATGAAAGAGTATGAAAAAGCTGTAGCAAAGTCAATTATCAACTAGCCACTACAAGAGATTTTTTAGTGCACAACAATCTACCTACATAAAGTAGTGGATAACTCGCAGTGCGAAGCCATACTACCGGATCCGCATTATGTATACAAACAGACATAAGATAAATTCCCAAGTGGAGCTATGTGTATTTTTCAATAATAACTCATATGCAAGAAGCAACAAATAATCATAGTGCAATGTAGCTTCACGCCACCGAATCTGCAATATTTGTACATGCAGATAAAAAGCATATATATGCTTCTAAATAGAGAGTTGCGTACATTCAAATGGTCGTCATTCACACAACTGATGGCATCAAATACTTTAAAATTCCCTCCCACATGCATTACAATAGGTAGAATGTGTCATTCAAACATGTCATTCAGCATTGTAAAATGATTATGCTGCAATAATGCATCACATAAAACTATAAAATACAGTGTGCACACATGCTCCACTACATACTAATATATCATGTAGGCATGGCTAAGCAATGTGCAAAAATGTAAAATAACGACATACATGTATACATAAAATACACACATGTATATGTTGATATGTTAACATATAGATGCACATATAAGCGCGTAAGTGAGCGCGTAGATATGTCGTATACATTCACTATATCGCATACATAAAATCATATTAATATATATTTATGTAAAGTTATACACCTGCATGGGCTCCTATGAGCGTGTTACAACTACACATGTGACATCTAAAGATATTGCGTGGGTTAAGAAATAAAATTAAGTTTAAGCCCAATCCATCTACATGAATGTGTAGGACTCTACAAAGTTCGAACCATCAAACAAATATATGATCGCGGCATCGACCAAAATATTTATTTTATACATTCATATTAGGCTTTCAAGGTTTATCATAAGAAAAATTCACTAACCAGGGTATAAAATAAACAACGAGACCGATCCTTCTATATGGGTGAATAGGAGTTAACACGGCTCGGCCATCAAACAATTATACGATCACAACACCAACCAGAATATTTAATGTATGCATTCATATTAGGCCTTCAAGGCTCTCGACCAAGAAAATTCAACACATAAAAGCACACATCCAACAATGAACCTGATCCTTTATCATCAAGTAGATAGAGTCGACAACGTTAAATTAGCAAAATGAAAATCACCCATAGAAACCCTCATGATGGTCGTGTTGAAAGCTAATCTCAACCTGAAAACTCCCCAAACATTCAAAATGCCTCCCAAATACACATGAAAATCTAAAATTCCTAAAATTACCAAAATCTAAATTATTTAAAAATTAATATAAATCATCAAACATTTAAAGCAAAATTCATCCACCCTCCATAATAATTTATCGAGGTAGATAAATCTGAAAATTACTTCAGCTCACAAAGGGTCAATGTCTGGTCGAAAATATATCACTATGATTCATTCTTAAATAGTCTCTTGTCAGTAAAGATATTACATGTGTCCTATAAAGAGTGGTCTCGCCACTAAATGACACCACATCGTGAGTTTCACTAGTAAATGGAACCACATGTAAACAGTTATGATCGAGATCCTCTGAATCGGGCAGTTTTGCAGCCAAATGGCACCACTAAATTACGGTAATGATAACGCATAAAGTCCTATATTAGCTAAGATGGATTCAAATCCTTAGGTAAATATTCATCGCAGGTCTACAGGATACCCTTGAACGAAGCAACCCATGGTTGCCGACAAGGATCCTTCAGTCCGGTTGGGTCGACTATCTCCTCTAACTAAGTAGAACAAATACCATGATGGTCCGGGAGGACAGAACCATGGGATCTTGATCGGGCTTATCATCACTCCCCCTACCATCCGCATTAAGGGCAAGATGGTAGATTTCTAATTTTAAATATTAAAATTTTAAATATCAACCCATGATGCTACTATACTTTGGATATCATATATATGTTTGACGTCTAGCCTTAATTGATAATCGAAAGTTCTCTGTCATTATTGGGAGGAGAAATTAACTATAGAGGCTTACGTCTATAGGAAACCTGAACTCAGATCATAAAGTCCTCGCAAAATGAGGGCAAAATCTCTAGGTAATGTCTTATTTAACACAATATGCCTTCTAATAATTTTTTCCTAAACTTATGCTTTAATACTCTGCTCGATGACCCGAAAAGAAAGAAATGGGATACGTAGAGAGATCGGGGCATGAATTTTTAGAGCCCACAGCTACTTTCTAAAGCAGCTTTCGAGTTAAAAAAATTTTTGAGCTAGAAAATTGTTTTAGAAAGTAGTAAGAAAGTTGTCCCACATGAAGACTAAGATTTTATATGGGCAGCTTGAGCTTTTGTGTTTTTGCTTTTTAAAGCTCCTTTCTCAACCCAAATTTCCAAATAGTTTTTTTCAAATTTTAAAAGCAGTAGTGAAAAAATTGTCATTCAAACACACATTTTTTTTACTAACTGTTTTTCTCATTTTTATTTTGAATAATGTATGTGAGAAACTACTTATGTAATTTTTTCCCAAGTTTCTTGGCTTTATAAAGCCTACTAATGGCTCGCAGACATTTAAGAAAGAGGGAAATAATGATATTATTTTATAAATTTAACTAAGACGTAAAATATATAAATTAAACTGACAAAATTAACTAAATGTTGCAAATAATATCGAATTGCAAAACACTATGTAACTATTATTAATGATCGTTAGCACTGATATCTCATGAGAAAATTCTATTTGATCAATTTTTTTTAGAATTTAACTCAAGATCATTCAAACTCTTATTTCAGAAAACTTTAGATAAATTGAACATCATAGTGTGACGAACCTAATGAGATCAAAATTAATCTTATACAAGTCTAAATAAGCTCAAATCAAGCATTGAAGTACGCTTTAAAAATTCATGACATTAATTGTTTGATCAAATGATAATGAGCCTTGCGTGTTTATAGTCAAATAGAACATCTCCACAAGAGGATTTCAACAAGCTCAAAATCTCTTAATTCTTATATTATTAAAACTTGAATGTTAAAAGAGCGATTTATAATAAAGGGAATTAATATGAGCCGTCAAATGAAATGCTTTGGAATTTTGACTAATTTTATTGAAATGTTACTCAAAAAATTATAAATAAACCCTCATTCTCAACGTGAATGATGAGAAAAGAATGATAGAGCTTAAAGATTTGAACAATCCTACTATTATACCACACCATTGTCATTAGATTACAACCACCCAACCATCAATGTCAGTCCAACCTCAGTTGTTGACTACCATTGTCGAAGCGCCATAGTCGAGCCACCAATATGACCACCGCCACTCGACCAAAGCCATAAGATCGTTCCTGCCCAATTATCACCATAGGACCATCATTGCCCAACCACCATCGAGTGACACTGCCATTGGGCTACCACCTTCAAATTATCACTATCTAACTGACATCATCGAACCATTGCGCCCAACCACCACCTTCAGACCATGGAAGCCCAACCACCATCACCAAACTATTGTTTTCCAATCACCATAGCCATATCATATCCTTGCCAAACCTCTAACATCGGAATTTCATAGCTCAACTACCGTGATTGGACCACAATTCAGCCAACAAAAACACCAATCTAGTTTTCAACAAGGCTTTTAAAACCGGACAGGACCGGTCGGTTCAACCGGTTGAACAGCGAACCGGCTGGCCGGCCGGTTACGGTTTGCCTGAGAACCGTTTTCGCGTCGAACAGGTCTCGGACCGTTCGAATCGGCGGTTCGACCATTGAACCGGAAAACCGGCTCCGGTTTCTCATAACCGTTTTCGCGTCGAAGGGTTGACTTCTTGATCGACGGCGGCTGTGCAGCATCTTCGCTGGAGGTAGGGGCGTGGATGCAGCATGGGTGCACGTGCCGCCACTGACTTTATTAATAATTTTTAATTATGTATATTTATGAGTTATTAATTATGTATTAAATCAAAATAGTGTTATTATATATTAGAGCTCTAAAGTAATTTGATCAAAGTATACTCACAACAACCGGCCGTTCCATTCAACACATTAACTAACATGTCAAAATGTCTTATTATATAAAGCAAAATATTATGGTCTTTCACGGTGGGACTAAAAAGATTTTTTTTTTCTTATGAGGGGAAGACTTAGGCGGGAAGGGTTTAGTCACTTTTTTTTTTTAAGGCTTAGTCACTTTTTTTTTTTAAGGCTTAGTCACTTTTTTTTTCTTCTAAGTTAATAATTCTAATTAATTAGTAATATTACTAAAAGTAAAAGTTAGAGATATGTCTAATATATACTGTTAAAATTAAAAATATTAAATTAGTAAAAAAAATACTAAATTAGTAGATTTAATTGTATTTATTTTTAAAACTCTAATTGATCCTATATGATTTTCCTTTAGATTTAAATGTTTGAATTTATTTGACTAACATTTCACTATTATATAAGTAAAAGTATTATATTTTTTTTTTCAATTTTTGTTATATATTTGTAAATAATTGTGTCATTATTATAATATTTAAATATAATAAATATTTACTAAGTCATCCGGTTCGACCCCGGTCGAACCATCAAACCTCTAACCCCTCCTTCTTCCGGTTCATTGACCTGTCCGGTTTTAAAAGCCTTGGCTTTCAAGCTACCATCATGCGATTAGGATCTCATGGCCATCATCTCCTCATTATAAGAAATAAGAAAAATTTCAACCACATGAAACATATTTTGAAAATCTCCTTTATATTTCTCTATACTAACAAAACCACTAATATCACCTTATTAACTACAGTTAAAAATAATAATAATATTGACAAAACCTCTCATGTTCTAAAAGTCTTTCAACTCTCATCATTCCTCAACAAAATGCTCAATGTCCTAAGAAAGTTCTAGAATTATATTTTTTTTTTCTTTTTTTTTTTTTTTGGAGCAAATTTTTTATTGACTTTCTAGTGTGTGTAGTTCTACTCATGTAACATTTTTTTTATTTAATTTACAATTTAGCTAATGTAGCTAGAACACATTTCTAGATAAGTATTCATGTGTGAGGACTACTCTTGATCACGAAAAAATAATTCTGGTTTGCTTTCCAGCCTAAAACAGAGCTTAACAATTGAGTTGGTGTCGCATGATTTGAGAGCACTGGTATTTAGCATTCCAAATGGGGTTTGGGAGTGAATTGGGCGTGATATGAAGCTGAACCTTTATAAAATTTAGGTGATAGTAATTAATTGTGCATTTCTCTCATCAATTAACTTGGACAGATATTATAAATACTAAAGGTTCATTTAAGAAGATTGCAGTATTTTATAAAAATGATTATAAAATTATTACGAAGAAAATATTTTTTTTAAAAAAGTTATTGAAGAAAGGAATTTCTAGCACAATTTATTTTAAAAGTAACAAAAAATAGTGGACTAACATAAGTTATGGTTAAGAACTGAAAAATAAAATAAAATAAAATGAACTATTATAGTACTTTTTTTTTTTTGCTTTGAAATTTTAATTTATAAAAGTTTACTCAACTTTGTGATCGGAGAAAATTATTTGTGGAAATTGCAAAATTAAATCACACTCTATACAGTTTATCTCTCCCTATTTATGAAAATGTATTTTAATTTATAATTATTTTTTTTTCCTCAAATTTTAATTATACCCTTGATAAAAACTCAAAAATTATCTTGATCGGGCACAAATCTCAAGGAAAAATCAAGTTGGAAACTTCCAAAAGTAAATTTGGGATAATCCAAACTTCGATTTGAGCAAACTTACATTCGAACTGAACGTTTCGAGAATACAAACCAAATTCGACTCAATCCGAATCCAAATAGGTCCAAATCAAGGGCCTGAAGCGCCATTGGGAGTTTCAAACCATAAATTGGATTACCAAACAGTTTACAAATGTGACATGCTTATAATTGAATTGAGCGGATCGATGAGACAAATCCAACAACCCCAAGTTCACAAAATTCTAACATCACTAAAACCTTCAAATGTCTAGAGTATGGTCCATAATCAAGGGATTCAATATCGGTCGTCTATCCAAACCACTCCGCATTTACCCTTAATCTTCCTCCTATTTACGGGTCATGCCACTCTAGGAAATCTATAAATAGACCCCTCCTTCCTCTTAAAAAGGGACCCAAAAGAAAGAGAACAAGAGAGAGAGGAGATCGCTCTTGCCCCTAACTCCTCCTCGACCACCGCCCTGAGTTCCGCAGAACCACCACCTGACGTCGAAGTTCCGCCGGACCAACACTTAATGCCTGGAGTTCTACTAGACCACAACTTGAGGCCTGGAGTTCCGCCAGACCACAACCCGATGCCAAAGTTCTGTCGGACCACTAATTGAGGCTCGGAGTTCCGTTGGACTAGCACTTGAGGCTTATAATTTCGCCAAACCACCACTTGATGCACGAATTTTTGCCAGACCACCACTTGATGCCCAGAGTTCTGCCGGACCACCACCTGAGGCTCGAAGTTCTGCTGGACCACCACCTAAGGCCCAGAATTCTACCGAACCACCACCTGAGGCCTGAACTTCTGTCGGACAACCACTTGAGGCCTAGAGCTCTGCCAAACTATCACCTAATGCTTGAAGTTCTATCGGACCACTACTTGAGGCCCAAACTTCTGCCGGACCACTACTTGAGGACCAGAGTTCTATCAGACCACCATCTAAGGCCCTGAGTTATGTCGGACCACCACTTGAGGCCCGAAGTTCTTCCTGGCCATCACTTGAAGCATGGACTTCTGTCAGACCACCACGTGAGGCCCGGACTTCTACCGGACCACCACCTGTTGCCCAGAGTTCTGTCGGACCACGGGATGACATCAAAGTCCTGCCAAACCACCATCAGGCTACCAAATAACGCCCAAATTTTCAAATAATGTCAGACTTTCGCTCGACCACCAAGAGACACCGAACTTTCATCTATGTTTGTTTCTAAATTTCAACTATATGGTTGACATTTGTAATCTGATCACCCTTAGTGACGAGTCAATCTATTGTAATATATTCAAACACTAATGGAATCATTTCAAATTGGGCCAAGCCCAATGATTTTTCCCTCTATAGGGTTTTTCATGTAAAAAATCTTATATTCTATGTGTGTGAGCTGGATATTTGTGCAAACGTTATGACATAAGATTTTAACTCTATCAATGTGTATATTCTAGCCCGCAATCCTAAGAACCACTTTAATGGAAAACATGCATAGCAATTGCATCTTGGGAGCCTTTTGCTCCAACTCATATCAATCTAGGAATAAGTTTATGACTCATGGACACCAAGCATCCGCCTCTTTTTTTCCTGGGGGGAAAAATGCTGATGGAGAAGGAACTTCAGGACCTTCCCTGGAAGACCGCCTCATAAATATGGAGGAATCTCAGAATGAAATCCTTCAACTCTTGCGAGAGACTCAGTGACTAGCACTAGCACCACAAGAAGATATTCTTTTCCCTCGATAGCCTTTCGCTCCAACATCTTCATGTTGAGATTCCTCTTCCTCCACCAAGAATGCATTCTCTGACACATCAAGATAATGAGCTTATTAACATAGTAAACTCTACTCATCCTTTGCGTAGAGGTCGCTAACCTCACATTCCTTTAGGCATCCCTGCGGACTTAGCCTGATAGCACATTACTAAACTCCCTTGTAACTCCCTACGTCATGAATATGGATGTCAAAATTGGGTCATGGGTCGGGTTCGGGTCCAACCCGAAATTGACCCGACACTGTTCAACCATATACGAACCCAACCTGTTTTTTCAAACGGGTCAGTTTTCTGAACCCGAACTCGACCCGCTTCAAGTCCGGGTCAACCTGAACTCGACCTGATTCAGATATATTTTATTACATTTTTTTATTTAATTCAATTTATTTAAATATAAATCAAATTAAGGTAAGATTTACTTCAATTAATTTAAAATAAATCAAGATTAATTTAATTTGGGCAATAATGTTTATAATTTTTTAAAATAGCATTTACTTATTTCATAAAAATCTATTAAAACCCTCCTAATTTAATTAAAAAAGGGTCAAACCGGATTGATTTCGGGTTTTTGGGTCAACCCGAACCTGACCCGGTTTTGCAAACGGGTCGAAATCCCTAACCCTCATGCGCTCATATGCCAAGTTTTCTCTGCTACCCTCAAGGGCTAAGTACGAATGTGGTTATATTCACTTTCAGTTGGAATAATCCCCACCTTTGTCAAATTGGCCAAAGTGTTCGTTGAATAATTTATCACCAGTTAGAGAGTTACTAAATATTTTTCTCTTTTCTAGGATTCTCCAGAATGAATGAGATGAAAGTTTGTTAGGGATATTAAGCCCTTAAGAACTGGCTCAAGGCAAACCAAGAGGGGAGGTGAATTGGTATTTTAAAAAAAGCTTTCTTATAATCAAAGAACAAAACTTAACCAAAAATCACCATAGAAATCAAAGTGCAGAAAAATAAATGCGGAAATCAAAACAAAGAAAGATCACACCAGATTTATAGTGGTTCGGTCAACTCGACCTACATCCACTCCCCGGAGGTGCCCTCCAAGTATTGCACTACAAAAGTGACTCTCCTTTTGCTCCCACAACAAGACGAAGAAGCCCTCACAAAATCACTTTCACCTTTCCCGGTGCAGCGAAGTCGCCGGGTCCTTTGACACCAAAGAGATCTCTTCTCTGTGAACTTTCCTCAAGACAAGCCTTGAATCCGACGGTACTAAGGTGCAAGCTTGCCGGAGCAACCGTGTGGAATCCCCCTCAACACTCCCTTGAGTCCCCCCTCACAGGATCTTCTCCCTCTCTCAAACTTCACCATTTCCTCACTCCCTTTCATGCTCTCTCTTCAAGTTCCCCCCAAAAGAATGAAGTTACAATGGCTGTCATAGACACTTACAAAGTGCCTTGTCAAAAGCTTAAATAGAAGATCTCAAAACAAACTCATTAATGTAACTTGCCGACTTTATCATCCAGGCTGATAAGAATATCATCCTGGCTGATGAGTACAAAATAAGCTCAATCAATCGGGGTGATTTGGGACGATGTGAAGAAAATTGGTTACATCGTCTAGGCCGATACAATATCATCCTAACCGATTACTTCAACTCTGAGAACAATCATCTTGAACATCGCCTAGAATAGAGTATGGCTGATGTTAATCATCCAAGACATCGTCCTGATCGATACTGCGATCGGCTCAGTCGATGTGATCGCATCAATCAGCCTTAATTGCTTTTTATAATTATCATATTAATTTAGGCATAATTATGCTGCATCGTCCAGGCCGATGTTTAGATCATCCTGATCGATATCCTAAAATAAAGAATACCTAAATTAATCATAACGGCTGATTCTTTCTGATTTGAGCCTATCGTCCTGACCGATAAAATTATCGTCTAGACCGATCGGCTTAATGATGGCTGCCTTAGCGAGGATAATGCCCAAATTAGGGTTTCTATTTTTGAACTGATCGTCTAGGCCTATATAAATATCGTCCCAAATGATGTTACCAAAAACAGTAAACTCTAAGGAACAGATAGAAAAACTTTCAAGGTGTATGTGCGTAAAGTTACATAGCATCAGGAGCCACACCAAATACAATAGACTCAAGAAAGGAAAAAGTGGTGCAAACTGAATCAGACCTAATCTACCCCATCTTAAGCTGGTTCCAAATTATAGTCTGATTTTGTGGACCTGAAATGTTAGTAGATAAGGCAGTCGTAGAGAAATAAGAGTATTTGCTATCATCAAAATCATAATCTATGAAAATATATTCACAAAATCTTCCCCTTTTTTGATGATGGCAAGCATTACAGGTTGAATTTACAAAAAAGAAATCATATTCTCCTAATCTCCCCCTCACTAGAAAAAAACTTTAAATAATAGGGGAAATAAAAAAAAATTTTGTTTTTTAATTTTTGAAAGAGAGAAAAAAAGATACAAATACAACAATACGTTCTCCCCCTTTGACATTATCAAAAAGAGAAGGGGCACGAAAGAAAATATATAAAAAAATGAGAAAGTTACCTCTTAATTTTAATCAAAAACTTAATAAGGAATGGATTCACAATGCATAATCAAATAAAGGTAATAAATTCAGGTTCTTTTAAAGGACCAAAAACTCTTTAATCCAATATCTAAAACAAGAAATAAATTAAAAAAAAGTAACACTAATTTTTCAAAACTCCTTTCATAAAATATATCTAATAGAAGATTGATGCAAAAATTGGTGAATAAAAAAACATGATTTTAAAGACCAAGTACCAAAAATATCAAGGGTTTTCTTAAGCTTTAAGTAAACACGGAAAAAATAAGCATACTCTTTGTGGGCTCATTTTATGCCTCTTATCAGTTTTTTTGCGCACTTTACGCATGTTTTACTTTTTGATACACTTTGTGTATCTTTCTTAATTTGGCTTCATTGGCCAATTTTCTTTTTATTTTAGAATATACTACCTTTCTGAAATTTTAAAATCAAAAGTAAACCCATCCTATTGACAAATCGGACTACTTAATTAAGAAAATTATGAGATAGATTCAACAACTTGTAAAAGATTCCTATGCGATAAATAAAATGTAGGGAGATGAAAAAGTTCAGTTTCAAAATTCAATTTAAAATATGATGAAGATTTTAAATCAAAAGTAGAATAACCTCTATTAGGAAATAGAGATTGAGAGTCAAAATCATGAGTTTTCTTTCTTTGACTGTTTTTAGAGAAGTCAACCACAACTTACCTAAGAATTCAAAAAAAAAGCAAGAGATAGACTTTTCATTTAAAAAAAGATCTTGAAAAAAGTGTTATGCATGTGTTGATTAGTGAAAACTTCATAAAAAATAACAACAACAAAAAAAATAATAATACAACACTAAAGGCAAAAAAGGGGAAAAAAAAAAAGAGGAAAGGAAAAAACTACAAAAAAAAACTAAAACACAATACAAAACAAATAAGTAAGGCTTTTAAACACCATCCTGCCCCTAGTCAGATGCTTCAGAAACCATGTGTACCGAGGAGATTTTTTGCTTTTCATTATTTGCCCTTTCTAAAATTTGCTTAGCTTTACCCTTTTCTTTTGCAGGAAGAGTTCTCAAATTAGGGCCCTGATTTTTCATGTGTCCAGGCTTCCTACATCTAAAGCAAACAACGTTAGAAGAAATCGTAACATTCTTATCATTTTTACCATTATTCCACTTTTGTTGATGCTTATGCTTTGATGAGCTTTTTAATTTGCTGGACAAGTTATCGCTTTCGTCACCAACAAAACCACTTTTCTCCGAGTCTTCAGCATTTAGCACTATCATCTCACCTACATCCAAAATTCTTTGACCCAAACTTTGCTCATAAGCAATGAGTGAGCCAATCAAATTATCAATAGAATATTCATTTAAATTCATTGATTCACAAATAGCAACAACTTTAGCATCAAACTTATCAAGTAAAAAATGAAGAATTTTATTGACATTTTCAAAGTTTGAAAACTCCTTACCTAAAGCATGCAATGATGTAACAATTTGAATAAATCTAGTATACATGTCTAAGATCGTCTCATAAGGTTTCATGTAAAAAAGTTCATAATCATGCTTTAAAATATTCAACTTTGATTGCTTGATTTCACTAGTGCCTTCGTATAAGGTGTGTAATTTATCCCAAATTTTCTTACCAGCAGTGCACGTGGAAACTAACATAAAGTCTTCAAGATTTAAAGCACAAAAAAAACTATTTAAAGATTTTGCATTCAATTGAGCATTGATTTATTATTCCCTATTCCATTGATTAAAAGGAATATCAACTTTAATTCCATCTATAATACGTGACGATAAAAAATAATCAGTTAAAATAATATACCACATTCAATAATCAATAGACTACAAGAAAATAGACATGCGAATTTTTCAAAAATCAAAAGTAATATTTTAAAATAAAGGTGGTCTGGTGATTGAATAACCTTACACAATATTACGATTACAAAAATTAGCCATGGATCAAAATTCAAAAGTTTTTTAAACTTATTTTTATGAATCCCGCTCTGATACCACTTGAAAGTTTATTAGGGATGTTAAGCCCTTAAGACTGGCCAAAGGCAAACCAAGAGGGGGGTAAATTAGTATTTTAAAAAAATCTTTCTTTTAATCAAAGAACAAAACTTAACCAAAATCACCACAGAAATAAAAGCGCGGAAAAATAAATGCAAAATTAAAACAAAGAAAGATCACACCAGATTTATAGTGGTTCGGTCAACTCGACCTACGTCCACTCCCCGGAGGCGCCCTCCGAGTATTGCACTACAAAAGTGACTCTCCTTTTGCTCCCACAGCAAGATGGAGAAGCCCTCACAAAATCACTTCCACCTTCCCCGATGCGGCGGAGTCGCCGGGTCCTTTGACACCAAAGATATCTTCTTCTTATGTGAACTTCCCTTAAGACAAGCCTTGAATCCGACGGTACTAAGGTGCAAGCTTGCCGGAGCAACTGTGTGGAATCCCCCTCCACACTCCCTTGAGCCCCCCATCACAGGATCTTCTCACTCTCTCAAACTTCACCCATTCCTTACTCCCTTTCAAGCTCTCTCTTCAAGTTCCCCCCAAAAGAATAAAGCTATAATGGCTGCCAAATACACTTATGAAAGTGACTTGTCAAAAGCTTAAATAGAATATCTCAAAATGAGCTCATTAATGTCGACTTTATTATCCATGCCGATAAGAATATCATCCTGGCAGATCAGTACAAAATAAGCTCAATCAGCCGAGACGATTTGGAACGATCTGAAGAAAACTGGTTACATCGTCCTGGCCGATTAATTCAACTCCGAGAATAATTATCCTTAACATCGCCTAGAATAGAATCTGGCTGATGTTAATCATCCAGGACATCGTCCTGGCCGATACTTTGATCGGCCCGGCCGATGTGATCGTATCAATCAGCCTTAATTAATTTTCATAATTACTAGATTAATTTAGGCATAATTGTGCTGCATCGTCCAGGCCGATGTTTAGATTGTCCTAGCCGATATCCTAAAATAAAAAATACCTAAATTAATCATGGTGGCTGATTCTTTCTGATTTGAGCCTATCATTTTGGCCGATACAATTATCGTCCTGGTCGATCGGCTTAATGACGACTTCCTTAATAAGGATGATGCCCTAATTAGGATTTCTATTTTTGAATCGATCGTTCAGGCCAATATAAATATCATCTCGGATGATGTTACCAAAAATAGTAAACTCTAGGGAACAGATAAAAAAACTTCCAAGGTGTGTGTGTGTGCGCAAAGTTACATAGCATCAGGAGCCACACCAAATACAATAGACTCAAGAAAGGAAAAAGTGATACAAATTGACTAAGACCTAGTCTACCCAATCTTAAGCTGGTTCCAATTTTCAGTCTGATCTTATGGACCTAAAATGTCAGTATATAAGGCAGTCGTAGAGAAACAAGAGTGTTTGCTATCATCAAAATCATAATCCATGAAAACATATTCATAACATGAGAATCACTGAAGGAGTATTTTTAGTGATTTTCAAAGGAAGCTCGACAACCTCCATGAGTATATCCAGAATTACTAAAAGGAGGCTTCCTTAGAGGACTTCGTCTTGGTCCCTTTTACTCGACACTTATGTGACACACGGTTCCCTCGTATGCTGGCATGATCCATCGTGTGCAGGCACAAATATCAATAGATGAAGTCATCGATGCTCACAGGAAGCAATTTGAGTAACTTTCAAAGAGAGTAAAAATCTTCCTATACTCATTCTCGTAGCAAAAAAAAATAAGTGAAGAATAACCTACCACCTAGACCTCCATTGTCATGACATGAGTTCCGACAAGAGGAAGAGTATACACCTCTTAATGCATCTGGAACCAATACACTGATGGCCATTCGAGATCAATAAAATATTAAATGGCCTAATCCTTTAAAGTTAAATACAAGAAATCATGATCAATAATGTCATTTTAACCATAGTCGTGGGCACAACACTGAAGCCTGTAATTCGCTCAAAAATAAAATTAAAAAACTTATCTGACAAGGTTATTTTTGACAGTTCATTCAAGATTCACCTGCTCGAGATAAGGCTTATTTCACTAGAGGGAAAAATCAACAACAGGAAATACAACAATTGAATAATATTCAAATGGTTGGTGAGATTAAATAACCACGCAATTTGGGGCTTTGTGTTATTAATATTACTTATCTTGTGTCATCATGTATCTATTTTATGATAAGTAGGGTGTCACTCTAATATCTCTAGTATTTTCTTTCAAGTTAAATAACATGTTGTTCCTATATGTATCTCTTATATATTGAGTATGGTGTAACTCTTATATCCCTAAGTTATATTAGGGACTTTTTGTATTGTCTAACATAATAGTATTATGTTGTTCACTCCATTCTAATATTGTCTAATTCTTTAAAAATGATAAGAAAATGATAATAAAAAATTATCGATGAATATAATCTTGTTATCCATGTTTTGAGAAATACACAAACTTTATTGTGTCTCAAACACTAGATGATCAATCTCAGGGGGATTCAATCCGACCTCTTCTATATAGGTTAACGTCATCGAGCAATGCTCTGACATACAACCTAGGATAGGTCAAAAATCATAGGAGGATGTCAATCAAATCTTAAATCAAATCTTAAATCCATGATTTAAGAAATACACAATTTTTATTGTGTCTCAATCATTGGATGATCAATCTCAAGGGTATTTGATCCGACCTCTTCCATATAGATCAACGTCATCGAGCAGGACTTTGACATAAAACCTCAGATAGCACAAACATTCTAGTATAATGTCAATCAAAACTTAAATCCATGTTTTGAGAAATACATAATCTTTATTATGTCTCAATTGCTAGATGATCAACCCCAGGGAAATTCGATCCGACCTCTTCCGTATATGTTAACATCAATGAGCAGGGCTCTGACATACAATCTCGGATAGGTCAAACATCCTAGGAGGATGTTAATCAAATCTTAAATTATTGATTAGAAAAATATGAAACCTTTATTGTGGCTCAATCACTGGATGATTGATCCCAGGGAGATTCGATCCGACCTCTTCCATACAGGTTAACGTCATTGAGCAACGCTCTGATATACAACCTCAGATAGGTCCTACATCCTTGGTGGATTCTCTCAACCTCTTCAATATATATTAACATAATCAAGCAACGCTCTGACATAAAAAACCTCATATAAGTCATACATCATTGCTGGGTTCTCTTGACCTCTTTCATATAGGTTAAAGTCTATGGCAATGCTCTGGCATACAACCTCGAATAAGTCATGGAAAATTCTTCTGGCCTACACTCTTTAACCTGATGTCGGACGTTTCCCCATATGATAAATTATTACCTGTCATTGGATTCTCGTTAGAATTCTACTCGACACCGAATTTCTACCGTCTCCAAACTTTTGTCGAGCTTCTACCCAATGCTGAATTATTGCCCATCGTTGGACTGTCATCAAACTTCTACCTGATATTAATTTTCCACCCATCGACAGACTTCTGCCCGTTGTCGAACTTTCTTCAGACTTCTACCTGACGCCGAATTTTTTACCATCATCAGACTTTCGTTAAACTTCTACTTGATACAGGACTTCTGTTTGTTACTAGACTTCCACCCAACCATCAAACTTTCAATCATATGCTGACAATCATCGGTTCTCCCCTGACCGTAGGATCTCTCGAAGGAGGAGGGAACTCCTATTCAATGAGGGGTCTTAGACCTGGATAGGGGATACCACCTAAACAGGACTAGAGGAATGCCTTAGCATGAGGGAGGGAAAAAAAAGGAGGAAATTTTTACTTAGTGAGTGGCCCTAATCCTTGACAAAGGATACCACTTCAAAAGGACTAGGGGAATTTCTTAGAATGAGGGAGAGAAGGAGGTGAAAACTCCTATTTAGTTAGGGGCCCAAGACCTGGACATGGGATACCATCTGAACAGGACTAGAGGAATGCCTAGGAATGAGGGAGAAAAGAATGAGGAGGAGACTCTTACTCAGTAACGGGCCCTAGACCTAAATAGCGGATATTGCTTGAACAGGATAAGGGGAAAGCCTCAATGTGAGGAGAAGAAGGGAAGAAAAAGAGGAGGTATAAGAGTTTCATACCCCTAGGTGGTATTTATAGGAAAGGGAGAGGTTAGTGTGATTATGGGAAAAAAAGAAGAAAGATCTGTTAAAAAAAAATTAGTTGGTTGTTAGCCAACGGTTAGCCGGTAGTTGGCCAAATCGTTGGCTAGCCACAGCCAACTTCCTGTGGTTGTCGAGCGAGCCACGCCACATAGGTCATGGCTCTAGGTAGCGCATGCAACCATGAGCAAGTGTGCAGGAAGCGGACACTGCTCGAGGGTAAGTCGGGCAAAGGCGGCGGTGGTGCTACCCGACGAGACCAACTTTTAGGGCCTTTTGGGACCCCTTCGCCCAAGTTTGAATTATTTCAAGTTTCCAAATTGCACAAAAAAATTTTGAAAGGATGTGACACATATTTTCAGACTTATGGAGCTTTAACGTCCGAAAATAGGGGGACAACTAATACACCTAAATAATTATCTTGATCGGGCATGTATCTCAAGGAAAAATCAAGTTGGAAACTTCCAAATTTAAATTTGGGATCATCAAAACTCTGATTTCAACAAACTTACAGTCGAATTGAACGTTTCGAGAATACGAACCCAACAACACCAAATTTGTCTCAATCTGAGCCCAAATGGGTCCAAATCAAAGGCCTGAAGCAACGTTAGGAGCTTCAAACCATAAATTGGAGTAACAAACAGTTTCCAAATGTGGCATGATTATAGTCAAATCGAGCGGCTCGATGAGACGAATCCAACGAGCATAAGATCAAAAAATTTGAATATCATTAAGACCTTTAAATGTCTAGCAAATAGTTCATGATCAAGGTATTCAATATCGGTCGTCCATCCAAACTACTCCCCATTTACCCTTGATTTGCCTCCTATTTACAAGTCATGCCACTCTAGGAAATCTATAAATTGACCCCTCCTTCCTCTTGAAAAGGGACTCCGAAGCAAGAGATCAAGAGAGAGATCAAATATCGCTTTTGCCCCCTAACTCCTTCTCGACCACCGCCTGAATTTCCATTAGACCACGACTTGACGCCGGAGTTCCGTCGAACCACCACTTGAGGCCCAAAGTTCTGTCGGACCACTACCTAAGGCAGGGAGTTCTGCCAGACCACCACATGAGGCCCGAACTTCTGTCGGACCACCACCTAAGACCCAGACTTTTGCTGGATCACCACATGAGGCCCCGAGTTCTGTCGGACAATCACTTGAAGCCTGGACTTCTTCCAGACTACCACCACAGGCCCGGACTTCTGTCAAACCACCACCTGAAGCCTAGACTTATGCCAGACCAACAACTGAGGCCCAGACTTCTACCGGACCACCACCTGAGGCCTGAACTTCTACCGTACCAATGCTAGACGCCCGAAGTTATGCCAAACCACCGCTATGCTACAAACTAACACCCAAATTTTCATGAAACGTCAGACTTCCGCCAGACCACCAAGTGACGCCGGACTTTCATCCATGTTTTTTGCTAGATTTCAGCAATACGGTTGGCATTTGTAATCTAATCACCCTCAGAGATGAGTCAGCCCATTGTAATCTACTCAAACATTAGTGGAATCATTTCATACTGGACCATGCCCCGTGGTTTCCCCTTTACAGGGTCTTGTACGTAAAAAATCTTGTGTTCTCTATGTATGTGAGCTGGATATCCGTGCAAACGCTAAGATATGGGATTTTAACTCTATCGCGGCGTATATTTTAGCCCTCAACAACCCTTAAGTATTAGTTTTATATCTTCTTTCATGTGAAATTCTTAAAGAAAAAAACTTGAGAATAAAGAGATGAAAAAAATTAGCATATCAATAGGAATAAATTTGAATTTAGAATTTATTTATTTAATTTTTGTCATAAATTTATGAATTTTTTAGCTGTGAGAATACCGTTAATAATTCTCTATAATTTTGCAATTAATTTATATAAGAAAATTGTGCGGAGGCATAGGATTTCTTGTCCGTCTTAAGAAAAATTGGAACTAATGAAAATTTGATTATGCTGATTATATCATTATGATTAATTATGTCAATTTCAATGATGTCAATATGCTATGATTGATAGGGGTGTCAAATGAGTTTTCAGATCGGATTCCGGTCCAACCAGAATTGAGCAGACTTCAACTAAACTGACTTTAACCCAACCCGATTAGACAAATGAGTCAAAAATCTAAACTCGGATCCAACCCGCTCCTAACCCAAGTCAACCTTACCCAACACACTAAACCAATTGAGGGCGAGCAGGTGACTGGGCACACTCGAGAGGGCATTGAAACGGGTGATCGAGCACACAAGCAGTTGAGCAGGTGAGCAAACACAAGCAATTTGGTGGCAAAGAGAATGCGATGACGAATGAGCAAGCTCGAGTTGCTTGAGTAGTGAGCGAGTAAGCAGGACGAGCACGACCAACACAAGCAACAAGCTAGTTTCGCATTTATTCCAAATTTTTTGGTTGACCTGAACCTGACCCAAAATTGCAATCGGGTTAGAATGTGAAATCCAAATCCAACCTATTTTTCAAACAGATTGATCAAGACCAAGAATTTTTGAATCAAGTTATGAGTGAATTTATCAAATATTGACATAACTAATAAATGATAAAATTAATGTGTAAATTAGTATTATGTCCTTCGCTATAGATTCTTTAATATATATTTTTAATTTCATAATTTGTTATTTTACATTAAAAAAAAATGTGTTAAACGCCAGTTAAAAACAGAAGTATGAAGATCCGTTATAATTACGCAATTCAAAGATATTTAAAACTCCATAAATTGATTGAAGAGGACGCATTGCGCAGTTTAACAATGACTACAACTCTTAGAGAGGAAGAGGAGAAGTCAAACGTTTTTTTCATTTAATAATTATGAATAACCTAATTCCCCTTAAGAAGTATTTATAGATAATATGTCACATCTCATAAATGACTTGCTCAACTCTCATTGGCCTATTGGTTGAGAGCTTAGGCTTCCAACTAAGAGGTTCAGGGTTCGAGTCTATGTGTATGCGTTGTGTGTGTGAGTTTATCTTAAATGGTCTAAATGTCAAAAAAAAAGTATTTATTTATATTATTACTCACCCCTTGCCATTGATTTTATCCTCAAAGTCGAGGAAATTGAGTGAAAAAAAAGTAGATGTGAGATCTGAGCCATTAATGGGCTAGGAAGCGAATTTGGGCGGAGATGAAGGCTTCGTTAGTTTGAGCGTTTTTTTGCCTTCTCCGTTTTTGAAAACGGAGGATTTTTTTTTTTTTTGTGTTGTTTGGTTCGTCAAATCACGTTCCCAATAACTCTTCTTTTTCATTTTTCTGCAGTTTTGAGAAAGCTTTTTATATGTGCTTCTCCGTTATAAAACTCCATTTTCTGAACTAATGTTTTTTAAAACTGTCTTTTACAAAAGCACAAAAAAACAAACGAAGCCGAAATCAGGCGATCGTGGTCATTGTTAGATCTAGCAAATATGGACAGAGAAGAGATGCCTGCTATTGAAAATGGTGCCGACTACTTGTGAATACCAACCAGATTTATTGTATTCAGGGCGGGTGACCATGTGAATCACGTAGAAAGGAAAAATTATTATGTGCAGAATCTGAACATAATTTTATATTCGGACTCCAATTAAATTAAGACATAAATTTCTTATTATTTTTTTTTTAATGACTATGCCCTACCAGTTGTAAAAAAATTTTGAAATCATTGAAACCCAGTCGTTTTTATATTTTAAAACGGAAACGAAAGAAAGCTCACAAATATTTAAGATTTTTACGAAATAATTTTTTTAGTAGCTATTGAGATAAAAAAATATGCAACGGGCAATGAAGTTAGAAGTTGGTTTGGAGGACATCGCATTCTCTAAAAAGTCATTAAAAAAGAAGAACAAGCTTAAGAGTAAGAAGTAATTTCTTACTTAATAATTATTTTTCAATGTATATTATGAGGCAATATACATTTTGCTGAGTTTAATTTTTCAACAGAAAAATCTATAAGCAGCAAATACAATAAAATTGTGTTCGTCTTTCTAGTAAATCAACTCCTCAAACAACATCAAAGGCTTCGATGATGAATTTACAAACTGTACAACAACAATTTATGTGTTTTTTATGATCTTTCACGCGCATTAACTTATAATGTATTTGATATGTCATCAAAAAATTATCTTGATCGGGCACAAATCTCGAGGCAAAAATCAAGTTGGAAACTTCAAAAATTAAATTTGGGATCATCTGAACTCCTATTTCAGCAAACTTATAGCCGAACTGTTTGTCTCTGAAATACGAACCCAACAACACCAAATTAAACTCTATACGAGCCCAAATGGATCCAAATTGAAGACCCGAAGCACATTCGGAAGGTTCAATCCATAATTTGGATTACCAAACAGTTTGCAAACATGACATGCTTATAGTCGAATCGAGCGGTTCGACGAGACGAATCCAACGAGCCTAGGATCGCCGAATTTTGATATCGTTAAGACTTTCAATTGTCTGATAAATGATCCACGATCAAAGAATTCAATATCGACCATCCATCCGAACCACTCTTTATTTGCCCTTGATCATCCTCATATTTACGGGTCATGCCATCATCAAAATACTATAAATAGACCTCTCATTTCTCTTGAGAGGGGACCCAAGAAAGAGAAGGAATAAGAGGAAAAGAGAGGAAGAATAGTAGGAAAGAAACTCCTCCTCTACCACCGACTACAGTCCTTCAAACCAAACAAACACATCAGTAGTGATTCTTTGTATTCTCATGATGTAATGTACTTTATAAGATGTACATCAAGTTAAAGCCTTGCTCCAATGAAGGGCCTCATTTGTAATCAACTGCAATACTAGTGGATTCATTCAAATTGGGCTAGGCCCCGTGGTTTTTTCCCCTTTTTCAAGGGCTTTCCACATAAAAAAATTTGTGTCTCCTATAAATGCAACACCCTCTCTCTTATCTGATTGCATGCCGAATTTTCGTACAACGCTAAGATGCTAAAACTTTATATTTCTCTACCACTGCGAATACTCCAGGACCCAACAGTATTCTTAAAAAGTTTATATATTAAATGCAACAAAATGCATGCTTCTATTAATCAATTACGTAAAATTTTATGTAAAATGATAATTTTTTATAAATTCATTTATTTTCTCCTATATAATTATTATGTTTTTTCAGCTTTTGCTTATATGATATTTTTGTTTATTTTGATACTACATTATTATGTATTTTTTTGTATTGCAATTTATTGTTGTGTATTACTATATATTTTTGTGTACTGTTGTATATTGGTATTTGTTATTGTGTATTTTATTGTGTAGTGTTATGTATTATTGTGTAATTTTTTGTATTGTTATATATTATTGTGTATTACTATGTATTGCTGCATATTATTATATATTGCTATGCATTATTACGTATTTATAATGTATTGATGTGTATTACTATATATTATTGTGTGTTTTATTATGTATTGATGTACATTACTATGTATTTTATGTATTGCTCTATTTTATTTGATCATTTGAAAGCTTTTTAGCTTTTACATAGCTGTATATTAGATAAATTATGTTAGAATTATATAGTGTGATTAGAAAAAAAAAATCACATTTTCCAACATAATTTCTCTAATACACAACTATGTAAAAGCTTAAAAAGCTTTCAAATGAAAAAAAAAACTTCAAGTGGACAAATAAAATATTGTAGATTTATATAAACTTAAATACTTAGCAATGCATAGCAATATCTAGCAATACATTGTGCTTATTAGAAAAAAAATCATATTTTTTTAAAATAATATTTGTAATACACAACTATGTAAAAGCTCAAAACTTTCAAATGAATAAATAAAATATTATGAATTCATATAAACTTGAATACTTAGCAATACACAACAATACCTAACAAAATATAAAATAATACACACGATAATATATAGTAATGCACAGCAATACAGAAAATCAAAATGTACAAAAGTATCACATAAACAAAAAAAAAAAGAAAAAATACATAATAATTTTATATGAGATAATAAATAAACTTTTAAAAATTATCATTTTACATAAAATTTTACAAAATTGATTAATAGAAGAATGCAACATTCAATATATAAATTTTTTAAGAATAAATTCTAAATTAATGTGTTAAACATCACAAAAAATACAAATCCTTTTTGCCAAGTTTATAAACCTCGTCGAGGCATTTGGGCTTGTTTGAGAATTTGATCTGTCTTAAAGATGAACACATTTTTTTTGTATTTTCCTCTACAATAAATTTCTCTAATGAAAAGTTAAACTCAACAAAAAGCATATTGCCTTATAATGTACATTAAAAAATTATTATTAGGTGAGTAAATTACATCTTACCGTTAAACATATTCTTCTTCTTCAACAACCCTTCAAAATATATGACATCCTCCAAACCAATTTCTCTCTTAATCTCTCATTCCTCATTTTTCTTTCTCAATCGTTACCAAAAGTTTTATTCCAGTAAAATCTTAAATATTTGGGAGCTTTCACTGATTTTTTTTTTATGATAACATAAAACATTGGGCTACAATGATTTCAACATTTTTTAGACTTGACTTGGTTGGGTCATCGGGCCGTTTGAAAAAAAGTAAGAAATCTACATATCTTAATTTAATTGGAGTCCGGACGTAACTTTTAAGTTTGGACACCACAAATAATAATTTCTTAGAAAGAGTTGAAGATGAGAATGAGATTGCACGGTGAGAGCGATCCAGATGAGATCGATGCAGATCTGCACTTGGCGAGGGAAAAATCAAATCTGGATGAGAAGAATGGAGGGATCTAGTGGAAATTAGGGATAGCGATAGGGACGTAGGGGAAGGCGAACAGAGCTATGCAAAGTCAATCAGATCTGGATGATATGGTCAAGATAAAGGTGTATCCGGGGATCAAACATAGAAGATGCTGGATCTGGGCGAATCTCTAGAGTTGCTTTGACAACAGGTAAGTGGAGGCAAATCTAGTGATGGGGAGGTCAAGACGTGCAAACATGTGAGTATAAGGTTTTGTTTGGGACGGCTTTTTTGTTGCTTCTTAAAGCACCTTTTTAGTATAAAAATTTTATTTTTAAACTAAAAAGCTGCTTTAAGAAGCAATAAGAAAGCCGTCCCAAACAATGCCTAAGAGATGAAATCTAACGAGAAAGTTAACAAGAGCACAATTGAATAAAAACAAAAGTTACATCAGGTAGCATATAATATGTCGCCACGTGCACTTACTCTTTACCGCGCGGCCTGACGACCCGACCCGGAACGGACCCGGGAGTTTGCGTAGCTCGGTATTGCTAGGTATTGGTCGATTTTGCTCGACAAAAACGAAAAATACTATTATGTGAAGACCAATACCGAGCAATACTGAGTTCAATACCGAGCAATACCGAGTTCTTTTAGGTATTACTCGGTATTGCTCGGTATTGTTCGGCATTGGTTTTCACATAGCGGTATTTCTCGTTATTGTCAGGCAATACCTAGCAATACCGAGCAAATACCGAGCAATACGCGAACATAGTAATCTCGGATTCGGTCCGAGTCAGGTCGTCGGGCCGCGCGGTAAAAAGTAAGTGCACGTGGCGACATATTATAAAGCTACCTGATGTAGCTCTACGTCAGGTAACCTGACGGAATAATTTTTCCACAAATAGAGAGGGGGCAGTCAAAGTTTCATTCACTGATGTTGGATAGTCTAATTCCTCCTAAACAGGTATGTATAGCACAACAAGACCCAAAATAACTTAATAATAACTTAATAACAATAATAAATTATAAGCTCACATGATTCACAAATGACTCACTAAACGGCCCATTTGCATTTATACTTATTATCCTCCCTAATATATCTCCATCCATAAATCTGCCAACGACAATACACTGTCATAGGGCTTATTTGGCTGCTTGTAACAACAATTCACTTAAAGAAAATGCTTATAATTTTATTCATTTTATGTATAAAATTATAATCATCCCATTCTAAATTTTTTGTAGGTATATTGAGTTTGAATGTAATATTGATTTCTAACTTCAATCAATTATTGTGAAAGCAGCCATAACCCATTAATGGAATCTCCAATCTCATAAATATAATTTATAATTTATCACTCAATATTTAAAAAAAAAACCCTTAATCAACTAAACTATTACAATTTCATTGGACAACTTTCTTACTGTTTTCTATAGCGACTTTTTAGTAAAAAAAAAAATCTTGAAATCGGCAAAAAAACAATAGCCAAAAACTATCCCAAACGAACTAGAAAGCTACTTTAAAAAGCAGCAAGAAAGCCATCCCAAACAAAGCCACAATCTAATAAATTTAACACTTTCCAAAATGTGATTTTAAATTGCAAGCAACAAAAAGAGCAATAATAAGTTGTTTTCGCATAATTCTAAGCATTCTGCTCCAAACCAACAGCAGACTTCAAATTCAATTATTGAACAAAATAAAATAAATTTAAAAGTAAAGAATTCCAAACACTTTTGTTTATGCATCCCATTAAATGAGCCTTTACATAAATTTGGCATCTTTCAGCATGTTTCTCTCTTAATCTTAGCCTGGGTGCCAAATGCTGTGATTTATTAAGAAAAAAATCTAGAAAGATAAAATTTGCTTAGAAAAAAAAACAAAAAAAAAAAGATCTGTGCTTACGATCTATAGTGGTATTAACCGAAAGAAAAGCTAAAGTTCCATAAAAGTGAGGGTACCTGAGCCAAATTTAGTTGGCTACTAGCCTTTCAATGTACTTATCATAATAGTTTGCTGCTCGCTCCAGGTCTCCAAGTTCAGTAAAGCAGTCAGCTATCGCACCATAGGCCTCTGTAGTCGCAGAATCCTCACCTTCTAATTTGGATATTGCTAAAACCCTGGAGTAGTACAACATGGCATCTTCGAATTTCCCTTGCCTTTGTAGTGATGCACCTAAAGTATACTTTAATTATAAAATTAATAACTAGACAGAAAGAAAAGAAATTATGTTTAAATCTAAAGCTTCTTTAAAAATAATTTCATATGACCATTTCAGGTAATATAGTACGGCAATATTTAACCAATTTATTAGTAATAAGAGCTCATTTCATTGCTTGTAGATATAAAATATCTTGTAGAAGATAAAATTATCACTTGTGAGGGATTTAAATGGTTTTTGCAGAGCTGAGAATCAATTTTAATTTGTAAATTCATCCATCGAAATGATGGAAGCTAATAAATTCATCATTTCTCATAACATGTTTTCTAGCTTCAAGCAACTAAATGAGCCCCAATTATAATCATCCAAAAAGATGTCTCCAAAATAGCAACTTGTAGAAATAAGTGGAAGACTTCATTGAATTAATTTTCATCAAAGTTTAAATATAAAAGAGGGAGAGATGATTCACAATTTTCCTATGGACAACAAATAATCACTTTTCAAAGCAATAATGACCAGAAAAAAAAAAAACAATAACATATGAAATGAATATTGAATTCAATTTTTATTACGTTTAATGATACACAAAGAAGAAAAGAATAAATAATTCCTTAGACGGTGAGTTAGATATAGCTACAAAAATTAGTATATAATGATAGCTTAGATTGGTGGCTTAAATAAAGAGAGAATAGAAGCTCCCTATGGCAGATCGACATGAGAATCCATGGATTCTACCAGCAACCAATATTTCCCCTCAAATTGGGTGGTACATATTAAACATTCCAACTTAGATTTTACGCTCAAAGTTGTGGTGAAGAGGCTTAATGAGAAAATCAGATGTTTCAAGATTTGAGAGAGAGTACATAAGTTGGATAATGTTATCACCAATCTTTTCCTTGATGAAATAGCAATCAATCTATATATACTTAGTCCGATCAAGAAGGATTGGGTTCATTGCAATGTTAATAGAAGCTTTATTATAACATGATGACTGTATTGGACTACTAGATTGTTTTTTTAATTCTTCAAGCAATCATCTTCTTTTACAAATCCCAAGTAACATAGCCCTGAATTCCGCTTCAGCATTGCTTCATGCCACAATAGCTTGTTTCTTGTTTCTCCAAGCAACCAAGTTTTCCAATGCATTTGTGTAATATCAAGAATTTACTCTTTTATCATTACTAGAACTTGCCTATAATGCATCAGTGAACTTCCACAGCTTTATTTGGAGTTTTCCTAAGATATAGTCATTTATTAAGATTCTTCTTCAAATATTGAAGTATTCAAAATATAGTATCTATGTGCGTTGCTTGAAATTGTTCATTAATCTGTTAGCCATACTGATTGTGAAACAAATATACAATCTATATGGTCTAATATATATTAGTTATATAGCTTTTTCACAAGTCTACAATAATAACAACATCAAGCCTTTATCCCACTACATGGAATCAGCTACATGAATCATTTTTTTCCATTGTGTCCTATTAAGAGTCAAATTCTCATTTAAATCTAATAAAAAATGTCATTTTTAATATTTTCTAACCAAGTATTTTTAAGGCTACCTCTACCTCTCTTAACATAGGTCAAATATAATACATATACTCTCCTAACTGGGCCATCAAAAGGCCGACGTTTTATATGACCATACCATTTAAGGCGGCTCTATCTAATCTTTTCTACCATTGGAGCTCCAACTTTTTTACATATATGCTCGTTTCACATTTTATCACTAAGAGTAAATCCACTCATCCACTTAAGCATCCTTATCGTTACAACATTTAACTTAATTGTATGCTTCTCTTTTAATGGCAAACATTCTGGGCCAAGCATCGCAGGTGTCACCCCCATCTTATAGAATTTTACCTTACATTTGACGGGTGCTTTTCTATCACACAACAGGCTTGATGCATTACACAACTTCAACCATCCAATTTGAATTCTACTAATAATATTACCATTTATTTCACTATCACTCTGGACGATAGATCAGAGATATCTAAAACATGTATGCTTATTAATGACTTGATCGGCCAGAGTCACAATCCCTCCATTAGATCCATCACTTACTAAAATTACACTCCCTGTATTCAATTTTAGATATAATCAAATGAAAACCTTTATACTCTAAGATTGAACTCCATAATTCAAGTTTACCTTCAACTCCCTCTCTACTCTTATCAACGAGAAGAATATCATTAGCAAAAACCATAGACCAAGGCACATGCTCCTGCAAATGTCTAATAAGAACATCCATGATTAAAGCAAAAAGATATGGGCTTAAAGCTAATCCTTGATGTAATCCAACTAAAGTAGGAAAATACTTGGTCCAATCTCCTTGTGTTTGAACACAAATAACAAATCCTACATACATATCCTTAATGACTTGAGTATAATCATTATCAGCTCCTTTCTTTTTTAAAACTCTTCATAGCACTTCTCTTGAAACTTTATCATAAGCTTTCTTTAAATCAATAGATATCATATGTAGATCCTCCTTATTCTCCCTATACTTCTCCATCAAACCTCTCAATAAATATATAGCTTCCATAGTACACCTACCCGACATGAATCCAAATTAATTTTGAGAATAAATAGTATCACGTCGTAACCTAAGCTTAATATCCCTCTCTCAAAGTTTTAAAGTATGTCACATTAACTTAATTCCTCTATAATTCGTACACTTTTATGCATCGCCATTATTCATAAAAATAAGAATCAACACTCATTCTCCACTCATCTGGCATATTTTGTCTTCTAAAATAATATTGAAAAGTTGTGTAAGCCAAGAAATTCCTTCATCTCCTAAGCATTTTCACACCTCTATCGGATTATCATCAGGTCCAACAACTTTTCCACACTTCATTTTCTTTGAAGTTTCGCTTACTTCAGTTTTACTAATACATCAATAAGAACAAAAATCTATATTTTCATTTAGGGTGCTACAGTCACTAAAATTAATCATATTCTCATAATCTTCATTTAAAAGCATATCAAAATATCTCATGCATTTTTATTAAATATCCTCTTCTAATAAAAGTATTATTTGATCTTCATCCTTAATATACTTCACTTGAACTAAATCTTTACTTCTCCTATCTCTTTGTTTGGCTAACTCCTTTCGACCTCCTTAGTATCTAATACAGTATATAAATTATTAAAAGCTAAATTCTTTGCATCACATATTATTTCCTTGAACTCCTTACGGATCTCTTTATATCTTTTCTAATTTTTTCGATTTTTACATCTAAAATAATTTTTATAAATAAGCTTCTTATTTTTTATCTTTTTGAACATTTTAATTCCACAACCTACTATTTTAGTATTAGGAGCTTTTCCTTTTGATATTTCAATCACTGTGGGCTCCGAAAATTCGGCCCCGGCCTCCGCTCGCTTTGATTATCCGGCGAGGGAGTTTTAACGAACTAAGTTCCGAGGTAAATTTTGGAAGGCAGATGGGTTTGTAGATAAGACACTACCCAGAGATTTCGCCCTCATTTTGTGAGGACTTTATGATCTGAGTTCTGGTTTCCTATAGGCGCAAGCCCCTATAGTTAATTACCCCTCCCGATCACGAGAGAGAACTTTCGATTAAGGCTAGTCATCGATCAGATACGTAGGATATACGTGTTATCTGGCATATAGTAGCAGCAGTAGGGTTGGGTATTGAGGATTGGAAGTTTGAAAATTGAAGAATTGAGCTTGGAAGATTTGAAGATTTCGATATTTAAAAGTAGAAATTACACCATCTTGCACTTAAAGCGGATGGTGGGGGAATGGATGATGGGCCCGATCAAGATCCCATGGTTCCGTCGTCCCGGGCCATCGTGGTCCCTGGTCTACTTAGTCAGAGGAGGTAGTCGACCCAACCTGACAGAAGGATCCTTGTCGGCAGCCATGGGTTGCTTCGTCCAAGGGGACCTTGTAGACCGAGGTTGAATGTTTGTCTAAGGGGACAAATTTGAATCCACCTTAGCTGACAGAGGGCTTTGTGCCCTATCGATCATATCCTATTGATTCATATCTCAAGGATTTGATGTCAGTAAGGAGCGTATTGGCTCTGGTCATAACCGAGATATCGTGGTGCCATTTGGCGGCGAAACCACGCGGTTCAGAGGGCCCCGGGTCGTCGTAACCGTTTATCCTGCGGTGGCCATTTAGCGGCAGACCGCCGGTTAGAGGACACGTACCACGTCCTTACTGGCAGGAGATTGTTTGAGAATGGATCATAGTGATATTTTCGACTAGGCATTTTAGCTCTTTTGTGAGCTGAAGTAAATTTGAATTTGTCCACCTCGGCAAGCTGTTGCGGAGGGTGGATGGATTTTGCTTTGAGCGGTTGATGGATTGATTTCAGATTTTAAATATCTGGGCTTTGGGATTTGTGGAGCTTTGGATTTTGATTGGACTTTTTGGGAGGCATTTGAAAATATTTGAGATTAACCCCTCCGGTTGAGATCATCATTCAACACGGCCATCATCGGGGTGTTTTGGGGGTCATTTCTATTTTTGGATTGAACCTTGTCGACTCGGCTGAACTGTTGACCGAGGATCGGGTTTCTCGTAGGCTTTATGCCTTTATTCATGAATTTTCTTGATTTTAGACCTTGAAGGCCTAAAAAGAATGTATTGGAACAAATACATCAGTCCCCACAACCGTGTATTTATTTGATAGTTCGAACCCTGTCAACTCCTATTGTTCCGTATAGAAGGATCGGGTTCTATAGGCTTCATGCCTTTGTTCATGAATTTTTTTTGTTGAAGGCCTTAAAGGCCGAATATGAATGTTGTAGACGCCTTCTGTCTGCTTGTATAAGTGTTGCAGATCCGGTGGCGTTGCATCTTGATTTTGACTCCCCCTTTCTCACTCACCGGGGATGGATTTTCTGGATTTCAGAGTCAAAGACTGCTGATTTGGAAAGAACTCCTTTAAGAATCTTCGGTGTATTGGATTTTGTATTGACTCCCCCTTGCTCATTCACCGGGGAGGGATTCTTTTGGACTTTGAAGTCCACTGATTGTCATTTTGCTTTGAGAAGATCTCCTTTCGAGATCTTTAATATAGTGGACCTTTTCGTACATCGGGTTGTCGTTGTACTCAGTGTACTTATAGATTTTGATCACCGCTGTTGTAGGTGATATCTGTATTTGTGTCCACAGTGGTTCGTCATGCTTACGATGTACGCACTGTTGTTATCCACAAGTTATTTGTAGTCATCTGCAGGGGACTGTTGTACTCACTACGACCTCCTGAAAATATTTGTAGGAGACCCATTGACATCGGTATTGTGCCCACCTCTCACCAATCTCAGGTGGGCTGATGTCTGTATTTATTTGTAGAGGATGGGTCTTTGACTATCTAGTAGTAGTGTTGCCTTCTCAATCAACAGGCGGTTGTAGAAATTGTCTTAGGAGATGTACTTGTGTCCACAGTGGCTCGCTATGCTTACGAAACTCTCACTGTTGTTATCCACAAGTGATTTGTAGTTGTTTGCAGTGACCCATTGTATCCACTACGAGCAACTGGAACTGTTCGTAGGAGATGTTTGTAGAGGAGTCGTCGTCAATTTTGCCATTTCCACCCTTCACCAATCTCGGGTGGTAGCTTTGACTGACGTTGAATGTGAGAGGGCGATGATGCTCAAACCAGGCTCAAGCTCAAGCCCTTTCAGGATCAATTTAAATCAGATTCATGAGCTTAATGTGTAAGTTCAGTTCTGTGTCCTTTGTAGTCCAACTCAAGTACTCGCTTAAGTTTGAATGTTTGAATCATGTTGGATGTGCAAGTCAAGTCCGATTTGAGTTCAAAGTGCTATGTCCCCTGCAGTCCTTTGAGTTCAATTGAATGTTCAAATTACTCAAATTTGAGTTCCAACTTTGATTTTCATTTTATTTGAATTTGGCCTTTAGGAATCATTTGAATTTTGGTTCTGATCCTATGCACATGTTCAATCAAGTTCAAAAGTCCACTGCTCTTTCTTGTTTGGTCCAAATATTTGGTTCTTTTGAGTTCAAAACAGGTCCAAGTGTAGTAGTATTTCACCCGAAATTTCGGCAGCCTCCCGGCGTCTCCCCCGTTTAGGGGAAAACTACGAGAAAACTGGGCCTTCCCACCACGGCCAATAAAGGCGTGCATGGTAGGTGCCCTCTTTCGAGGACACCTCGGCCGTGATTTTTCTTCCCACCACGCGAAATAAAGGCGTGTATGGGGTCTTTGACGGTACCTGTTACAAGAAAAGAGCAGTTGCTTTCCCCCCGCCCGGGGGTACTTATAAATGATTCCGGCCGCGCAAAGAAAAGGGTACACCAAGCTCGCCTAACCTCGCCGTGTGCGTCGAACCGGTTTCCCTCCTACCACGGCCACCAAAGGCGTGCTTAGGTGGTTTGCCGGTCCGACTCGCTTACCTCAACACAGATGTCGTGCCGGTTGCCCCTCCTACCACGCTCAATAAAGGCGTGCATAGGTAGACCGTCGACCCGACACGTTAGTCGAGATAAGAGGGAGAAGGTTGCTCGTTTAGCTCAACACAGGTTTCGTACCGGTTGCCCCTCCTACCATGCTCAATAAAGGCGTGCATAGGTAGACCGCCGGCCCGACACGTTAGTCGAGATAAAAGAGCGGAGGTTGCTCGCTCACCTTATCGTAGGTGTCGCGCCAGTTGCCCTTCCACCACACTAAGAAAAGCGTGCATGGGTAGACCACTGACTCGCCACGCATGACGAGGTAAGAAAGCGAGAGGGGAGGCGACTGTCCGCCTCGTCGTAGGCGTCGGACCGGGGTCCCATCCCACCACTCGCAATAAAGGCGAGCTCCCGTTCGCGCTTCCGATCGAAATGTCGGACTCCCGATCCAAGAGGAAGGGAAGTCGTCGGTCGAGCGAAGTCGAATAGAGCAGAGGGGGTCGGAGGAGAAGAGTGCGTGAGAAAAGGCGAGAGGAGGAAGAGCAGAGGCCGAAGGCCTCGTTGCCTTGAGCCTTTTAACGACTCGAGTGAGTCGTGCAAGCGACGTGCGAGACGCGACGCTCGGTATGGCCTCGACGTGCGACGAGCGGCACTGGATCGTGCGACGTGGGGAGGCAGGTGAGGATTTGAGGGATTTTTTTTTTATTTCTCTTCTCTTTTTTTTTTAATCAGAGGTCAACAATCACATCATTTGCAATATTCTTAATATCATCAACACTCATCTTAATTTTTAGATCCATAAATGCATTCATTAGTTTATATCCAATCATCCCAATTTCTTTAAGGAGATCAAGAATGTACTTTTATTGAGAGACACAAACATCCCTTGATTAAACAATTTTTATGCCAAGGAAAAACTCAAGTTATTCCAAATCTTTAATTTCAAAATTCTTTACCAAAAGATTATTTAAGCTGGTTATTTCTTTCCCATCATTTCCAATAGGAATAATATCATCAACATAAATAATTAGTATGACAATCTTTTAATTTGATATATGTGATACGAACATTATGTTGTAATTTGATATATGTTATAGGAATATAATGTGATCAATTTGACATTGAGAGAATCCATACGCCTTAAGTACCTCAATAATAAATCAAACCATGTGTGATGTTTACGACCACATAAGACGTTTTGAAGCTTGCAGAATTTATCAACGTTGACTTGATTCTCAAGCCCAGGAGGAACAATCATGTAGCTTACATCAAGATCACAATGCAGATAAATATTTTTAATATAAAGTAGGTATAGAGGCATCGAAATTTATTGTAAAGAATAAAAGTATAAAATTGAAGTTTAATAAACAGTGCAAATGTCTCTTTATAGTATATTCCATAGGACTAGATCAAACCATTAGCATCGAATTTTCTTCTTTCCTCATCGTTTTTTATTTTCCTAGATATTTCCACATAAATTTGAATATTTCTTGATCGATATTTTAGTTGCCCAATTTTCAATATTATCTTTATCCTTTTTTCATTTTTTTCCTCTAATCGACATCGTTTAGCTTTGACTGATGAGACATAATTCAGGTTAAACTGATTGTGATGTACGGTCTAACAAAATTTTATCTTTGTCATAAAATTAGAATTTTAATCAAATAAAATTGAATTTAAATGTTTTGTGCTAGAAAATATGTTGGTAGAGTGCATGTTTTATGTCTTAGTTTTAGACAAAAATTCAGCTTGCACAAATTAAAGTTATAAGACCAAAAATATTTTATATGGAAACCCCCAAAAAAGGAAAAAACTACAAGGCCTTAAGCAATTATAATAATCCACCATATAATTGGAGATACAAAAATCATCCTTTCCTCATAGTTAAAGAAGATGAGAATATTTAGAATTGAGAACAATTGACTGATTCCCATTGGTAAGGATTATAAAATTTAGATGTCCGCATGCGAAAAGCTAAAATCTAACAATAGAATTAGATCTTGCCAAGAGTTTGAAGAAGGTGGTGACAATTGCTAATGATGATTGTCGACAGTGATAGCCAGAAAATGCAATAGAGTTTTGTAGTACTCTTAGTCCTTGAATCTTCCTTTTTGTAGAGAATGAGGGCCCTATTTATAATCTTTTAAGATGATCATTTTAGTAAATTTGGTCATAATTCAAAACACTCCACCGTATGGTCTATATTGATCCTCTTGATCATAATCATTTAAAAAAAACTTAAATGCCTTAATGAGGTAATAACGAGTGATCTTGGACTCGTAATATAAGTTTCATTGAGCCGCTTAATTTTATTATAAGCATACTATAATTAGAGGTCATTTCAAACACTGCACCATTCTATTTAAAGATGCCCAATTATTGTCAATAACTAGTAAAAGAGTTGAAATATAACATGACAATGTCATTGTCTTGGCATAGGTAATGGAGAATGCTCTTGATCTCAAACATGGTCTAAGTATAGTCAACATTTGAGAAACTATCTTTTGCAGCATCCCAAATTTCTTTGGATTTTTATAGTATATGAAATTTTCTCTAATTTCATTTATCATGATATGTATTATCTATGAAATCACCATACTATTTTCTATTTTGCATGGCTAAAACATGAAATCTTTTTCAATGGGTGTATAAGACATTCTTGTGAGATAATCTGCCTTGCCTTTTCATAAACAAACATCATCATTGATTGAAATTTCGCAAAAGCTTATGGTTGATTTCAGGAAGAGAATTAGTATTAATAAGTCGGTGTCATTGTTTAGAATAGATGGACCGGGACTGGATGTCACCTCAAGGCTCAAAGTAGATGTTTTCTTTATTGCCGGACTTGATGAGGGATGGAAGGGAGAAGATTGGAGGGGAAAAAAAAGAGAAAGGAAATTGCTCTAATACCATACAGAAATAACATAAAGATTTTATTGATCTAACTTTCCGTCCATTTTAGAGTGCAACCTAGCTTTAAATAGAAAAAAGAGAGGTCATCCATAATTTTCCAATGGACGACAAATAAACACTTTCCCAAACAAGAATGACCAAAAATAAAAATAATAAGAAAAAAAGTTCAAATATGGCTAATCAAGAAAATGATATCAATATTAAATAATTTTGTCACCTAAACCATTTTGTTAATTACATGGCTGATTGCAGGCATCCATGACCATAAACCCAAGAATTTGGAATGAAACTACATAAGCTAAAGAAAGTTTTAACAGTGACTGTAACATATAAGGGTCAATTTCTAGCAATAACATTATGGGCGTGGCAACTTATAAGACTCCTGCCAATTAAATTTGGAATGAAACTATGGAAGCTAAGAATTGCAATGAGTGTAGCAAATATATGAGGCTCTTGCCAATCATAGGGTCAAGTTGCTTCCAACTGCATTATATAACGAAACTTCTCAACTCACAAGAAGGCTAACTAATTGCTGCACCATTTCTGCTCACAACAGAAACACAGCTAGCCGTAACGTATTTTTCATTCTGTAACAAGCAACTAGGCATATTGGTTAAGTTAGCTAGATCACATGTTTTTTGAAAGAAAATATATTCTATCATCTATTACAAAACATGATTAACTTAAATGCTTGCCTTAAGGATGAGCAATAATTGCAATTTTGCATAACAAAAAAAATATTGCAGTCGAGATGAACAAACCTAAACCTCTTGCAGCCTTCTTTTCCTCCGCATGCTCTCCCAAACTCTGAGCAAGCTCCAGAGCTAGTTTGAAGTCTGCAGCTGCCCTTTCAAAATCTTGATTCCTAAGGTAGTTTTTACCGGTTCTCAGACTAGAAATTAGTTTCTCTCTCCGAGGATCTACAACTTCCTTGGCTGTTAACCTGCCTACCGGGGCATAGCTCAAGTCAGGGGCAAGAGATTCTATCTTTGCTTGTCTTCTGAGTGTTTCATTGATTTGGCGCAATTGATCATTAACCCGCTTCAACTCCCCTTTTCTTTTCCGTGCAAGCAAACCTAGACGGAAAATTATGCCATTGCAAACAATACTGAGTGCCTAAAATGGTCACTTCTAAAAAAATTTTGCTGCTCAAATATTCAATATAAGAATTTGGACACATAGTCAAAACGGCCTTTCTCAAAGAAATCAATTTCATTAAGAGACCAAATTGATACAAAGGAGTTGAAATATTATGAGGCAAAGTTGACATCAAAATGCACCGTAAATCTGTAGGCTAAATCATGGTTAGCAGGTGCTGGCCAAGTGGTTTATTGAATATGCTCTGACATTGAAAATGCCATTAACTAAGAGACAATTTGATTGCACTTACTTAGGATATATGGGCATTCAAATATAGTGAAAATTGAATGCACTACAATTTGATTTATTTAAATTGTATGGTTAGTAATAAAATAAAGTTTCCTTTTTTTTTATTGGCTGCAAATGAACATATTGATTTAAGTATAGGGCATGCTGGGAACAGGGGTCACAGACGATGGGATCAATGGAGGTGGCATTGATAGTGGTGAGGAGTTGCCTAGTCGAGGTTATTAGCACAAGATGGGGCTCAGAGATGACGAGTGCAAGGATGAGTTGTATGGGGTTGAAGAGACAAAGGATGTTAGGAATGAGATCACGGTGATGGGGTCACAACGATATAGTTGCACAACAACAACAACAATAATAACAACAACAACAACAAGCCTTTGTCCCACTACTTGGGGTCATGACAAAATTGAGGTGATGATGACTTCGCACGACATCTAGAATGAGGTCACAAAAATGAAGTTCACATCATTTTGAGAATGAGATAACATGTGACATTGGAGATCACAGGAGAGAAGGGCTTAATTCAAATTTGCCGACATGAATTTGGATGAATTATGCATAAACCAAAAATTGGCTCTGGAGGGTATTCTAAATTTCTTAAAAAGCTACTTTCATTTATTTTAGTCTCAATTAAACACCTAGAAATTTTAGAAACCTGACATTTCTTTCATTCTACACTAACAATACATTAAAAAAAAAATAGCTCTTAAGATACTATATTTTGGTTTGAGTTCTTATATCGACTAACAACTACAGTAACAAATTATTAATACATTCCACACAATATTGATGCTTGTTATGATCTCATGTTACTCGAAAGAGAATTAACAACAGAAATACTGATGTAGAACGGAAACGCCGGCTTTGCTATGGAGAGGTGGATTTTCATTCATGGGTGCTTGGCAACAAATTTCCTTAGCACTTGGTAGGCCTCCTGAGTGGTGGCAAAGAGAAAGAAGTTTCTCTTGCACTTGAAAAGGAAACAAACTCCCAACTTTGTTCTCTCAAAATCTGAAAACAGTTTCAGACTTTAAACAAAAATCTGAGAGGAATTCTAAGATTTTAGTGGACAAGGATCTAGAGACAGTTGAGGGAGAAGTCTATCCTTAATGGAGAAGAGAAAGGCTGAGAAGAAATTCCAATCCACGAGTCTTGACTAGAGAAGTTTGCTAGAGCAATTAGGAGAAGAGGGGACGGTGGAACAACAGGGAAATTTAATGGATTTCAATTCCCAAATCAGTGAATGGATTTGGGGGATTAGAATAGGTGAGGTGTTTATATGCTTGGGAGGAAGTAGACAGCAACATGCAACCTCTAGCTGCCTTGGGACAGCAGTTTGATGATCTCTGGCGGGTGGGCAGCAAGTATCTTTGGACTGGTTTCTCTAAACAGCAAAATGAACTCTTGGACAGCACACCATGGCCTCCTGGTGGCAAGACAGTCACCAAAAACAGTCCAGAAATTCCTGGACAGCAATCTCGGGTCTTCAAGGAGGCAGGACGGCAAGCCAATAATGCTGGAATATGTGGGCAGCTAATTGGAGTTTCCAGGAAAGGGAAGGAAAACGTGGGAAGAGCTTAGAGAGGAGGCGGTGGAATTAGATTAGCAGGTGGGGTTTAATTCCAAAATTAAAATGTCTGATTTTGGAAAAATTTAAAGAAGTGAGAGCCTAGGGAGTTACGGCCAAGAAGTAAGGAATGAACGCTTGAATTATTTCTCAGAATATGGCTTGGCTTTTGGAAAGAATTCCAAAGAGGAATTATATGGGGGCTGGTGGTTTAGAGCTGATGGAGAGGATTTGGGAATTGATTTTGGGTGTAATTAATAGGCTAGGGGGATTTAGGAAAGTAATTAACTAAATCCTATTTGAATTTGAAATTCAAATTGATTTGATTAAAGAACTTTCCTAAAATAGTTTTGTTATATCAGGAAAGATTTTGAAATTCGCATTAATTAATTTTGAATTTTAAATCTTTCCCGCATTCAACTCAATCATAATAGGAAAACAAACTTGGATGGGGGAAGAGGGCTTGAACCGGCGGCTAGGGAGATTGGGCCGGCGGTGTGAAGGGGTCGGGTGGGATGCTTGGCCGTGGGTGTTGGACGGGGAAAAGAAGGGTTTTCGGGTGAGGCTAGAATCCAGCGGCCAAACGAAGATGGGGAGGAGGAAGAAGATGAAGATAACGATGAAAAGCAATAAGAAGGAACAAAAACAAATAAACAAAATATTAAAGATACAACCGCGAGCCCGGAAACATCCTGCGGCTGACGGGTACTACGTTGCCCTTCTCCAAGGGACTTCATGCCACGAGCCCGGACCCATCTTGCGGCTGGTGGAAACTCCGACTCCCTACCATAGGGATTTCACTAACGTTCTTCCCAAAGAACCCAAGTGCAAAACGAAATTTTTTTTTTATTAATAATCCATCATCCAAATACAAGAGAAGGGGCCTCTATATATAGGCCTCAAGAGAAATTAAAAGACACATTCGTCCCTTGGGCTTACATAAGACAAGAGGGTAAAAAGGAAAATTGCAAAACTAAATTAAAATACACTTAATAAACGAAAATAAAACAAAGTGATCTCGGTCGTCGATCTTCAGCTCCTCCTCGGATTAGCATGGACGGCTGGATGTCCGCATCAAATACATAATAAAGCCACATTAGAAGATATAAGAAATTCTACTGAAAGCTGCTTAAGATGAAGCATTGATGTTTTAATAACTACGAGAAAATATAACGGATTAGTTTAAACTTTTGTGGCAATAATCCAGAAAGAAAGATGGTTTTAAAAGAAAATAATGGAAGAAACCTTTAAAATGAAGAAGAGAAAAATAAATCAAGTAGATGGCCAAAAATTTAGGTCAAATAACTTCAGGAGGTGATAATAAATCAAAACGACTGACAGCAGCAACAATGTTTACCAAAAAAAGAAGAATTCATTAATTCTTGCGTCATAATGGGAAAAACATTTTAGGTGTATTTTTCAGACCATGCTAAGTTATGATTCTTAAAGATTAAGGAACACAAATAGATCATAATTGAGTGTTAAAAAGTTACTTGCAAGTAAATATTCAATGTCAATTAAGCTTCAATCAGAAACCATGAACTTCAAAATTTTTAGAAGGATGTTTGGTTTGAAGTAAAAATGGTGTAAAGTACCAAACGCAAGGGTTTTCAAAATATTAGTGTTTGGCCTAAAGTAAAAGAAATACATAGTAAATTTTTAAAGTAATTAGAATTCTTCCTCTAGTTCTATTTTGGTGTACTTGAAAATCATTATATTTAACTAATTTTCAAATATATTTTAAATTATATGCCATTATTATTGCATGTCATCTCAATCATCGCCTGACATGGCCGCCGTCACTCCCTGTTGACCACCGACCTCCACCATTATGGCCACCTCCAACCGTCGCTACCATCACCTTCACGCAATATCCACTCGTCACGACAACATATTGCCGCCAGGGGTGTAAACGAGTAGAATCGAGCTCAAGTATTGCTTAACTCGAGCTCGGCTAAACAACAAAATGGTGAGCTCAAGCTCAAAGGTTGTGCTCGAGCTCGACTTGCAACGATAGAGGAAAGCTAAGAAGAATGGGAGAAGAAGAAAAGGTGTTGAAGAAGAGCGGGAGAAGAAGAAAAGCTGCCGAAGAAGAAACGCATGAGCTTTTCAGCTTGAAATACGGCTTTCCTTTATATATATATATATATATATATATTTGTAAAAAAGCTGCAGAATTCCGATAGCTTTTTCCTTGGAATGTGGCAAGAAGCTGTAAAGTTACTAGAGCTTTAATAATCATAAATTACATATTTAGTAATTTTTTGGGAAAAAAGTAGCTTTAGCATCTTTTAGGTTTTTTTCCATTTAAAGCCTCCATGTTTTCAAACTGAGTAATAATATTTATTATTATTTTTCAAAAAAATTCAGACAGCTAATACGAGCCAGCTTCCGAGCAATAATCCGAGTTCTGTCAAGCTCAAATTCGAGCTCTAGTTTAACCTCGAGCTCAAGTTCAAGGCTCGATAAGCTCGGCTCACAAGCTCGTTATCAAGCTAAGTTCGAGTCGGCTTGTGTGAAAAACCCGAAAAATATTGATCGTAAGTGTTGCACGCATTTCGATACACATTGATGAAAATTAGACGAATTTTCAAAATCGTCGGATCTCGACAAAAATATTTTTATAAAACTGTATATAAAATTTTGATCAAATCTATTTAAATGACTTATAGGGAATTTCGTATAGTTTGGAAATTAAAAATCATACAAGTTTCCTAAATTTTTAAAAAATGACTTAATAGCCCTTCCTAATTTTAAATAAACTTAAGGCATGTGAGGGTAAAATGGACCTTTAGCAATCCCTATCCACATCCTTAGCTTTAAGGAACCGAATCTTTTAGGTCCCTTCTCCATTTGTTCAGCCGAAACACGAAGAAAGGGAGGGGACGTACAGGAGGTGACGCAAGTTTTCGTGCGACAGCGACGGCGGCGGTTTCCGCGGCCAACCTTGGGGGAAATCGTAGAGGGAGACTCAAAGGAGACTAAGGTATGCTTGTAATCAAGACATTTCATCTTTTCATGTAGAGTTTTTTAGGAGAAAAATTTTAGAGTAAAATTTTAGAGTTTTGAAAAAACTAAAAATTTTTGAAGGGGGATTGCTAGGGAATGATTGAAGATACTTCTTAACCACAAGAATGAAGTTTTCCCCAAAATTTTTGTGAGTTCAAAAAATTAGGATTTAAATATTTTTGGATTTCAAGAAAATTTCCTTAATTATTATTGTTCCAAAGGACCTTAGTGAGGTTTTTAATGGTAAAATTAGGGTTTTGCACAAATTTTAATTTTCCTAATTTTTTAATTTAAATTAATCCGAATTTAAATATACCCTAACCATAAAGAGGATGTTTTGGCATGAAACGATAATGAAAATAGTGAAATCTATGTTTCCAAAAATTAAGGTTTTGAGAAAAACCGAAAATAGAAATTAATTTAGATTTATTTAGGTTAGGGTAAAAGGTTAATTTGGGTAAAACATGGATTTAGACAAAAATTTGAAATTTTATATGTAGGATTTATTAGATCCGAAAATGAAAAGTTAATTACTTATTTAATAAAAATGTAAAAGATATCATAATTAAGGAATTAATATTAATGCTTTGTTTTTACATTTAAACTTAGATGTCGGTTATAAAGGGATGCCTCGAGAGTAAGCGGCGTCGTTGAGGTTTACTGCGCTTTTGAGGTAGGTATTCATACCTCTTTAAATGCTAAAATTTTATATGCTTTAATATTTTATGTTAATTAAAAGTTTTATGTTAATTATTTAAAATTCATACTGCAACACGCATATATTTCCTTTTAGAATTATTTAGTTATTAACATGTAAAATTTGAGGAGTACATTTGAGAACGAAAGAGTATTAGACAAGCATGAAACATTATCATCTTGTCACGACCCGACCCGATTAGCCTGATTTAATGTGACAGGAACTGACGGTCCTACGGTAGTTATAAAAACTTAACACTTTCATTCTACAATTATCATAAACAAGAATAATCATCCAATTACAAAATAAGAAAGAGCCACTAAACTTCCTGTTAAATTATCTGATTTACATCAACACAATCTCTCAAAATATAAAATGAAACCACTACATTAGTCCATAACACATCAACTAACATAAGACATAACATAACTATAAAAACTTGTTTCCTTACACTGCTCTACGCTAGTATATAACAGGACTATCAGCCATCAATCTCTAGCAATTTCTCCTGAAAAATATTCCCACAAGAAGCAGGTAATAAATATCTCCTTTAATTTAATAAGACAAAAAAATAAGAAATACTATGCTCATATGATAAAACTGAAATAATATGGAGGAAAAGTATTATAATGCCAATAATTTGTCCTAAATATGCATAATTCATATATCATTTTTAAATGCATGTTTTTCTTAAATCATAACATTCTTCATTTTTCAATCTTTACTTAACTTTTCCTTTCTTATCCTTATATGCATATAAGCATAAAATACATAGTCTTATTTGTATACACCCATCACGAAAGTACCAGTATTTTGTACTGATCAGGTACACAATCAAATTTGGCCAAACATTTCATTTCATTTACTCCGAAGAGTCGTTTACAAATCACTCTGAGGAGTCATTTACTATTTTGCTCCGAATAGCCCTTTACCAATCATCATGCACATTCATTCATAATGCTTATAATATAACTTAAATCATTCATGAATTCATATATGTTTATTTAAATTTGTTTCATGTTCATTTTGTTTCATGCTCATTCTCTTATCTACATAAACTTTATTTAAAAGATATGCCACCTTACTTAACCTTACACTAACAATCACATGAGTACTAGTTTAACATTAAAAAAAATGTACTAGTTTAACATTACAGTAACAATAGACATAAATACAAATTTAATATTTTATTGAATAATAATATGAATATAATTCTAACATGTGATGGTTGAATGAAAAAGAAAATTCAATAATTAAACATATACATTATTTCATATTAATAAAAGTTCAGAAACATGAATTTAATCTAAATACAAGTAACTACCTTAAGAAAATACCGGATGTACGAGGATATTAGATTATCTCCTTGATATTTTTTCTCTTCCACTTCCATCTCCAAAATTTATGAAAACCCAACATAAACATAAATCATTTCCAATAAAGAATTTTAATTTTCCTAGTAATTATCATAACATTTCATGATCATTAATTTAAATTTTCGGATTTTTTATTAATCATAATTTTTGGAAATCATAATTTCATTAATTTTATCGAATAACCATGCCAAACTTTCCTATAGACTAAATTAATATTTAGGTTAATTTTATTTTCATAATTTTAATATTAAATTAATCCGAAAATAAAGTAACCTAAATATTAATTAGATTTATAGGAAAGTTTGGTATGATAATTCGATGAAATTAAGAAAATTATTATTTCCAAAAATAAGGTTTAAAAATAAATCCGAAAATTTAAATTAATGATCATGAAATAATAAGGTGATAACTAGGGAAATTAAAATCCTTTTTTGGAAATGAATTAGGTTTATGTTGGGTTTTTATAAATTTTTGAAGTATAAAAGGAAAAGCATCAAGGAGAAACTAATATCCTAGTGCATCTGATATTTCTTAAGGTAGGTACATGTATTTAGATTAAATTCATCTTCATAAACTTTCATTAATATGAAATAATGCAAATTTTTAATTATAGAACTTTCATTTTCATTCAACCATCACATGTTAGAATTATATTCATGTTATTGTTCAAGAAATGTTAAATTTGTATTTTTGTCTATTGTTACTGTAATGTTAAACTTGTACCCATATGATTGTTAATGTAAGGTTAAGTAAAGTAGCATGCCTTTTAAATACAGTTTATATAGACAGGAAAATGAGCATGAAATAGAATGAGCATGAAACAAATTTAAACAAGCATGTATGAATTCATGAATGATTTAAGTTCTATGATAAGCGTTATGATTAAATGTGTATGATAATCCGGAGTACCAAATGGTAAAGGGCTCTTTGGAGCAAAATAATAAAGGGCTCCTCGGAACGATTAGTAAAGGACTCTTCGGAGTAAATGAAATGAAATATTTGGTCAAATTTGATTGTGTACCTGATAAGTACAAAATACTGGTACTTCCAGGACGGGTGTATACAAATAAGACTAAGTATTCTATGTTTCTATATATATAAGGATAAGAAAGGAAAAGTTAAGCAAAGATAGAAAAATAAAGAAGGTTGTGATTAAAAAAAAAATGGACATTTAAAAAGAATATATGGATTATGCATATTTAAGATAAATTCTTGGCATTATAATATTTTTCTTTCATATTATTTCAGTTTTGTCATATGAGCATAATGTTTCTTATTTTCTTGTCTTATGAAATTAAATGAAATATTTATTATTTACTGCTTGTGGGAATATTTTTTAAGAGAAACTGCTAGAGATTGACGGTTGATAGACCTATTACATACCAGCGTAGAGCAGTGCAAGAAAACAGGTTTTTATAGTTATGTTATGTCTTATTTTAGTTGATGTGTTATGGATTAATGTAGTGATTTCATTTTATGTTTTGAGAGATTGTATTGATATAAATTAGATGCTTTAACTGGAAGTTTAGTGACTCTTTCTTATTTTGTAAATGGGTGATTATTGTTGTTTATGATAATTGTAGAATGAAAGTGTTAAGTTTTTATAACTACCGTACAACCGTCAGTTCCCGCCCCGTTAAATTGGACTAATCGGGTCGAGTCGTGATATTATGAGCCAGCTCAGCTCACTTACATCCCTAATTGACACCCTCCGCCCACTGACCTCCACCATCGTTAGGTTTTATATTGCATTCATTTTACATAAAACCAAATAAAAAATACTCATCTACATTTATTTTATACTCATCAAAATAACTTCAAATATTTCAAATGCACTAAATTCATTTTATATTATATTCCATTTTACATTGCATTCATTTTTTAACCCAGCCAAACCGCCACTAAGATAAGCAGTTGTGGGGACCTAAAATTATATTCACATACTACCTAAGTTTATATATACAAGAATCCATCTAAGTTTTTCCTTTTATTCTAGCTGATTGGTTCATGTCTGAGGTTCTCTTGAGCTACATGCAATCCTGAGCCTTTTCTAGCAGTAATCATTCAATAATCACTATTCAAAGATAGCACGTAATACATCAATGACAGCAAATGTTCCATCGCCATCTCTACTCTTCAATAATACTGATGAAAAAGTTTAATTTCAGCTTACCACCTACAGCTGCACCAATAAGAGCCACAAAAAATGACACAGGCATGCTGAGCACTGAGTTACCGATTCCGCATGTTTCAGCTAAAGCTTGAAAAGGTAGCATCAACATCAACGAGTTCGCAAGAATAAGCCCTTGCTCAAAGCTGAATGGTAACTTCCTCTGCAATGAATAACTTCATACGAAATGATAGGGAATGAGAGGTTTAAATTTCTAAATATGAAAACTAGTTAAAATGTATAACATAAACTTGGGAATAACATGACCACGACATGAAAGTAAAAAATAAAAATGATGAATGTATTCACTTTTAATGAAGAAGACTAGTAATAGCAATGGAAGATAGTCCTTAATAGGGAGAAAATAATGTTTGTACCTTCCAGATATAACTGTAAGATAAAAGAAAGCTCAAGAAAATATGTTATTCGTAATATGCACTGCATGGCATTTTAAAACAAGAAATAACCCAAGACAAAACCCAAGTTTTGTTTAAACTTGCAACCCCTACATAAAGTGGAATTCATGGAACCTTGTATTTCAAAACTGCCTATCATCCAATAATTAAATCCGGGTTCCTACTATTATACCAAAAGCTTCAGTCAAAGTAGGGTGTTATGGCATACCCAAGAGGGGAGAGCTGAATTGGTATGATTTTAAATATCAATAAATTTTCTCTTTTAAAGCAATAAAAATTTGAAAGTAGAGTGCTTTGATTGAAAAAGGCGAACATTAAATATTTATATAAAAGAATTATTTCTAGAATATTTAAAATTCTTCTTAAATCTCACATCACAGGATTTTTGTAAGATAATTTGCTTCAAAATATTAAAAAGCTTTTCTAACATCTCAAATTACAAGTATGCATAGTTCACAATTGATACGTCACCAAAAAAATCATCTCAATTGGGGCGCATATCTCGAGGCATATTCGAATTGAAAACTTCTAAAGTTAAATATGAGACCATCCAAACTCTGATTTCGTCAAAGTTATAGTCAAACTAAACGACTCAGCAAGACAAATCCAATGACAACAAAATTGATCCAATCCGAGCCCAAGTGGGCCCTAATAAATGGCCTAAAACATATTTGAAAGCTTCAAAACAATAAGTAGATGATCAAATGATACTAAAATATGGCATGCTTATAGTCAAATCGAGCGGCCTAATGAGACGAATCTAACAACCATAAGATTGCTTAATTCTGACACTATTAAGGCACTTAAATGATTGACAAACGTTCTATGATCGAGAGGATCAATGATTCATCCGATGGAACACTCTAAATTTGCTCTAGAAATTCTCTATTTTCACGGGGTATGTCACTCTCAAAATCTATAAATAAACCCTCACTCTATATATGAGGATGACTTTTGGAGGACGAACAAGGGAGGCTATGACCTTGTAATAGAGATTTAAGAGCTTTAGGCATGCATATTGGAGCACAACCGCCGGTGAACCCTCACTATCCGGCTTCCGCTGTCGAACTTTCATCAATCGATCGTCGTTGGTCGTCCACCTAGCCGCTGCTATTGCTGGACCTCATCCCTTCCGCCGCTATTGGAACTCAATCCAACCATCATCGTTGGACCTCCGTCTGGCCGCCACCACCTAGTCTCCGCTCGACTCCCTTCACCCGCCGACTACGACCCTTCTTACATCCATCACCCACCGACTATAGCCCTTCAACCTCAATCTCTTGACTACGGTCCTTCTGACCTCCGTTGCCCACGAACTACGGTCCCTCTAATATCCATCGTTTGCCAACTATAGCCCCTCTGACCACCATCATTAGACTACGGTCCTTCAACCTTAGCCGTCCAACTACAATCCTTCTAACCTCCATAGCCAACCAACTATGGCCCTTCCAACCACCATCGCCCAACTACGGGCCCCCCAACCTCCGTTACATGCCTACTATAGTCCCACTGACCTCCGTCACCTAACTACTACGATCCCACCGACCTTCATCGCCCGCCAACCATGGCCCTTAAGCCACAATTGCCCGTTGACTATGGTCCTCAAACCACCGTCGCCCAACTACAATCCTTCCAACCTTCATCTCCCGACTATGGTCCCTCCAACCTTCTTCATGTGACGACAATCCCTCCTATCATCATCACCAAACTACAGCCATCCCATCTATAGTCCTCGAACCACCATTATTAGAATATGATCCCTCCAACCTCTGTCACCTGACTATTGTCCCTCTGACCTCCTTCACCCGATTTCGGTCCCTCCGACCTCCATCACCTGACTACGATCCTCAAACTACCGTCGCCTTACTACAGTCCTACCGACCAAACGAACTGGTCATCATTCTCTTTAGAACAGCTCTCATGTCATTGGATTGATCCAATTCTAACCATATAATGTGCTTTGTACAATATATATTTGCTACATTAAGCCAAAGCATTCCCCGAGAAAGGTATTATTTGTAATCAATAACAAACATTAGTGGAATCATTTTAACTGGATCAGACCCTGTGATGTTTCCCTTTAGGGCTTTTCACGTAAAAAATATGGTGTCTATTATGATTGATGCACCCCACTCTATTATCTATATGTATGTTAGATCTTCATACAAAGCTAAGATGTTAAACTCTCTATCTCTATCGTCACGAATGTTTTGGAATACAACATTATTTACAAACATCATCAAAGAGCATGGTAATAAATAATTAAAAGTACTGAAAAAAATAAAGTGCGAAAAATAAATAATGGCAAATTAATATAAAGTGTTTTAGTTGTCAAGAGCCTCACTCAACTCCTCCAGTCATTTTCTATTACTCTTTCTTCTATTATCATAATGTGGAAAACCATCTCTCATTCACGAGTATTAGAGAAACCCTACAATCCTTTCTACTCTAAGATAGAAGCTACAAGTTGTTTTAAGATCCAAGATTTGAGATCCAAGATCTCCCACAAGAAATAAACAAATGCTTTCGATCAATCATATTTTTCAATGTGAGAATCCAAAAGTTTTGGGAAGAAGAAGATGACCATTAGTGTAATTTCATAGTTTCCATCTAGAAACTCTCTAGGAATGCAAGTAGTGGTTTTGAGTTTCCAATAGCTTTTTCTCTAATTTTTTTATCTAGGATTTAGTAAAGGCTTTAATATTAAGTTCATTGCATATTAGAACAAACCCTACGGCTGCTTAAAACAATACATAAAATTTTGCTAGTTGATCGTAAAAAACAATTATAATCATACATAACAATTAGTTAAAATTAAATTGTATTTACCATTTGAATTGTCATACAAGTTAATTAAATTTATTTCAAATTAAAAATCATATAGTACAATAAGTTCAATATTTCACTATATCAAAGTTACCTTTTTGTAACGAACAAATCTACAGCAAAATAAGGAAGATCCGTCGCAAAATACGATTTGCAGCAAAATATAATCCGACACAAAAAGTGGCATTGTAAAATTATTTGCAGCAAAGAAAATCCGCCGCAAATATTTCAACGGATTTGTGAAAAATTTGTGGTAGAATTTCAGCCAAAAAAAAATTAAAAAAATACCAAAAATTCTACACAGCTAGCTAGGCTGCCTGGTACCCATGCCTGACCAGGCTGCCCACTACCTGTGTCTGACCGGACTGCCCGCTGCCCGCACCATTTCCTGCCTGACCGGCTTGCCCAAGATGCAAACCCTGCTCCACTCGTCAAAACCATCGCCATTCTCCACTGAGTCACGGAGACAACAGAATTTAAAAGGCTTTTCTTTATATTATAACTCAACTTGCAGTGAATTTGTGACATCAATTTCCTTCGCAAATTTGTGGCGGAATTTTTGTCACAAACCCGCTGCAAAAAACATCAAAAATTTTCTAAAAAAAAGCATTGCAAATCCTTCGACATTTGAAACGGACATTATTCTGCCATAAATTCCGTCGCAAAAAGCTAACATTATTGTAGTGTTTTGAATAATTATAATTAATGGAAATTGATTATATCAATTTCATTAAGATAATCATATTGATTGTGTAGTATGATGTACATCACATAATACTATTAGTTCAAATTTTGAATTATATTAATTAATATAAAATGATCTTATTAATATTTATCAAAATAAGATTGATCGTATAGTATGACATATTATACAATACAATGTATATCATACTCTTATAGTATGATATTAAGATAACCAAACTAAAATATCTCAACTATAATTTTGAAATCGAGCTTGACAGTACAGTATGATTCAAAATCACATCGCCCAATCAAATCTATAAGAATTCTCAGTCCTAGTTAATCAACAGTACGATCCAGTATTGTGCAACATCATATAGTATGATCGGTTAAGATCAACTTTTAAAAATTTTAAGTTAAATTTTATTTAAGCTCAATTCTTTTGATGTGTTGGTCATCTTGACAATCTCAACGCCTAAAAATATGATAATATATAATAGGAAAAAAGTAACACTTTGGATCTTGAACCAGTATCTAAGGGTATGCTTCAATCCACTATCCATAGAACGCTTTCTTCAATTTGAATATATGATTTAGTATATGTAGAGCTTTCAAAATCAAGTGGATGCTCAACATAAACATCTTCTATAACTTAATTCAAGAAAGTACACTGGTATCCATTTAATACAATAAGAACCCATCGAAACATGCAAAAATAAGAAGTAATCTAATAGCTTCAAAACATGTGATTGGTGTGAAAGTTTAACTAAATTCAATTCCTTCTACTTGATTGATTTCTAATTATTAATTCATATTCATTTAGTTTACTCATGAATATCTATTCGGTTCTTATGATATTCTAATTAGTTATTTTAGGAATTAATTTTTAGGTATTATTTCTAATAAATTGATTTAAATCTTATTGCATAATCATAACCAAAATTCATTTGATAATACTTCTTCCACTCTGCTTGGCTCGATTAAGACAAATATCTTGTGATTGACTTTCTTGCTAAGTGTGTTTATTATTCTAACTCTTGCATAGGGATCTCCTAGTAGTAGTTTTTAAGGATGACTAGATGTATAACTCTATTTTCTAGGAAGTGCTTTTACTTCTTTTTCTTTCAAATAATGATCTTTAATGTTCATTGTGATTCCTCATATGTATCAACTTCTTTAATATGGTCTTAATAAATGATTCATTAAATGTAAATGAATTAATTATTCTACTACAAAGTTTCTCTTATTCAATACTCTATATAGTTTTCTTAAAAATGAGTATACTAAGAATATTATCTCATCATATTTAGCATCAATGTTATCTAAACTAAATATTCCATAATCTAGGACTAAATCCATGCATCCAAATACATGTAAGATTGACAAATTTGGTGTCATATCCTTAAATAACATAAGATTTCTTATTAAACTTAGAGAAAATATTCACTCTATTCAACACGTGTTCACAACTCTACCTAAAAGTATTTTGGCAGGTAGATTATATATACTGATCATAACTCAGGCAGCCTCAACTAAGATTACATTCTTTCTTTTAGTAATACAATCTTGTTGACTTGTTCGAAATGCAAAGTAGTAGTGTGCAATTCTTAAGCCAATGCAAAAAATTTCAAACTTCTCATGATCATTATGCACAGTTGAGATGAGATAGTCTATCTTCCTTTGAACCTACATTGTAAATATTAAACTCATCAAATGAATCACTTTTTTTTTGTGATAAGAATTTAACCTAAGTTAACCTAGAAAAATCATCAACAATCACAAATTAATATGACTTGCTTGTAAGCTTATGATGTTGATTAGCCTGAGTCTAGATATAATAATTAGCTCAATGGAACCATATGATATTTTTAATTGTTTCCCTAATTGGAATGCATCACAGAAGTGATCATTAGTGTAATACAATTTTAACACTCCACTAATTAAATATAACTAAATAATTTTTCTAATAGTGTGTATATTAGTATGGCATAATCTCCTATGTCATAGCCAGGGCTCATCTAGCATAGTTTTTCAAACAAGATTTTTTTATTTAATTTTAGTAGACAAGTGGCGAATAAAAATTCAATATCAAGCCCCTTATCACAAAATTAGCTAATATTAAGCAAATAATATTTAAAGCTATCTACAAGAATGACCTTCATGATAAAATAATTACTTTTTTATGTTGTGAATAACTTTTACTTTTCATGTTTTATTATCTCTGTGGGCTCCGAAAATTCGGCCTCGGCCTCCACTCGCTTTTCTTATTCGGCGAGGGAGTTTTAACGAACTAAGTTCCGATGTAAATTTTGGAAGGCATATGGGTTTGTAGATAAGACACTACCCAGAGATTTCGCCCTCATTTTGTGAGGACTTTATGGTCTGAGTTCTGGTTTCCTATAGGCGCAAGCCCCTATAGTTAATTACCCCTCTCGATCATGAGAGAGAACTTTCGATTAAGGCTAGTCGTCAATCAGATACGTAGAGTATACGTGTTATCTGGCATATAGTAGCAGCAATAGGTTTGAATATTGGTAGAAATTGGATTTGGAAATTGGGTTTTGATTTTCGGTATTTGGAAAGGTTTAATATTTAAAATAGAAATTTCACCATCTATCACTTAAAGCGGATGGTGGGGGAATGGATGATGGGCCCGATCAAGATCCCATGGTTCCGTCATCCCGGGCCATCGTGGTCCCTGGTCTACTTAGTTAGAGGAGGTAGTCGACCCAACCTGACAGAAGGATCCTTGTCGGCAGCCATGGGTTGCTTCGTCCAAGGGGACCTTATAGACCGGGGTTGAATGTTTGTCTAAGGGGACAAATTTAAATTCACCTTAGCTGACAGAGGGCTTTGTGCCCTATCGATCATATCCTATTGATTCATATCTCAAGGATTTAACGCCATTAAGGAGCGTATTGGCTCTGGCCATAACCGCTATCTGTGGTGCCATTTGGCGGCAAAACCACTCGGTTCAGAGGGCCCCGGGTCATAACCGTTTACCTGCAGTGCCATTTGGCGGCGAAACTGCTGGTTAGAGGACACGTACCACGTCCTTACTGGCAAAAGATTGTTTGAGAATGGATCATAGTGATATTTTCGACTAGGCATTTGGCTCTTTGTGAGCTAGAGTTTATTTGAATTTGTCCGCCTCGGCAAACTGTTGCGGATGGCGGATGGATTTTGCTTTAACTGCGTTGATGGATTTATTTCAATTTTAAATATTTTTGGGATTTTGGAATTTGTGGGTTTTTGGATTTTCATGGGTATTTGGGTAGAGCTTTGGATTTTGTGTGGACTTTTGGGAGATATTTGAAAATATTTGGGAACCCCTCCGGTTGAGATTAGCGTTCAACACGGCCATCATCGGGGTGTTTGGGGTCATTTCTATTTGTAGCTTGAACCTTGTCAACTCAGCCGAGCTATTGACTGAGGATCGGGTTTCGTAGGCTTCGTGCCCTTATTAGTGAATTCATACTGTTGTAGGCCTTGATGGCCTAATATGAATGTTTTAAAGCAAATATACTGGTCGCCACGACTTTATATTTGTTTAATGGTTCGAACCCTGTCGACTTCTATTGACCCGTATAGAAGGATCAGTTTCAAACCTAAATTCACTTGTCAACCCGCGCAGCATCCCTAGACGTCACGTGTGTACCAATAACACGCTCGCCGGGGCCCATGCGGGTTTGGATTGTATTTTCCCCCTTAGTGTACATATGTGTATACAAATTACAGTGCACGTGCGGGGGTATTTTTGGAATAGACGCCTTCTGTTTGCTTATACGGAGGTTGCAAATCTGGGGGCGTGGCATAGCAGCTTCTGAATAGAGTCGTTCGCTGCTTCATACAGGTAGACTGTCGTGCACTACTTGTTGATTTTTGTAGGCGGATCATAGTGCACTAACTAATCTCCTGCCTTGGGTCGTAGAAGCTTGTATTTGTCGTATTCTCTATGCATTTGGTTGTGGTCCTTGGTCTTTTCAGTGCATCCGTCACTGCTGCATGTATTTAGGTAGATGTCTTCCTTCACAGTCTGGTATTGACTTCAGGATACTGCATTTACTGAAGTATTTCTGCATCTACCCATAGATGGTATGTTATACATACATATGTATTCGTAGAGAGATTGTATTGCAGATCATCCTTCTTCTTGTAGAAGACTGATATATTTGACTGATGCTGAGTGGTTATTGTCTGTATGGATGATTTAGCACCACTACACATTAATCGTCATTACCCATTAGTGGACTTCTATATGAATGAGGATTCCTTTTCGTTCATTTGTGGATGTTCACATTCATCATACACATCACTATGTTCATTTATAGGAAACTCCATGCTACTAATTGCAAACATATTTAGAACTCCTTCAGGTTTGCTTGTGGAAAACACATTGGTTGTGCAACGGATCTTTTACAATAGCTCATAGGACTTTGTATGCTCGTATCCCTTTGCACTTGTTACATATTGGATCCCCTCTGTTTGTAAGACTCAATATATTTGACTTCATTTTGCTCTTATGTTCATAACAGATGAGCATAATTATTTGCATATAAACGAACCATATTAAATGTTACAAGTCTTCTACTATCATAGCTTGCTTGATGACATTTGTATTTGGTTAGGAATTCATGATGGCTCTTTAATGCTCATTAGAGATTTCATGCCATAGCTTCTAGGTAGAGATCTTATCGATCTATCCTTGCAAGCAAGTTGTGTTATCCTCTTAGGAGCATTATATTTTGTCATGAGATTTGATTATATTATTGCTTAGGAGAAATTCCTTTGCTCCCCCTTCATCTTAGTTGCATTCAACTTGATTCTTGCTTGCATGTTGATTATCCCATGTATTTCATTTGAATTATGAGTTTCAAGTTCAATTAAAGCTCAAATCAAGTTTGAGTGTGGTCCTTTGTAGTTCATCAAGTCCCTTATCATCTTTTGAGTTCGAGATCATGTTCCAACTCAATTCTTTCGTTGTAGTTCATTTGCAAGTTCAAGTGTGAGTTCCTCGTAGTCCGAGTCTTGTTTAAGTTCGATGTCCACAAGTTTTGAGTCCAACCTTACGAGTCCAAGTCCATATTCATTTAGAATTGAATTTAATTGGGTTCAAGTTCATTTAGATGGATTGAATCAAGTCCACAAGTCCCCAAATTCTTCCAAATCCTTGTCTTATTTCAGACAAAATTTCGGCAGCCTCCCGGCGTCTCCCCCGTTTAGGGGAAAAACCAAGAGACAGCCTACCCGCCACGTCAATAAAGACGTGCACGGTTGGTGTTGGTGAGACACCGCGGTAGTTGTATTTTTGTTTTTCTCCCACCACGCGCACTAAAGGCGTGCTTGGGGTTTTAAAAAGTATTTTTTGATAAGCAGTTTTTTTATTTCCCCCCGCCTGGGGGTACTTATGATCGACCCCGCCTCGCCGTAGGTGTCGCACCGGGTTCCCTCCTACCACGGCCAATAAAGGCGTGCTTAGGTGGTTTGCCGGTCTGACACGAACATTGAAGCAAGGTTTTGAGTTTAGAAAAGTTCATACCTCCGCGGGGTTGTCGTGGTTGACACGTGGATCGAGGGGTCACTCGCCTACCTCGTCGTAGGTGTCGCACCGGGTTCCCTCCTACCACGGTCAATAGAGGCGTGCTTAGGTGGTTTGCCGGTCCGACACGAACATCGAGGTGAGAGAGTGGAGGGAAAATTTTTTAATTAATTATAATTATATAAACTAATTATATTAATTATAATTAATAATAATTAATTGTTATTTAAAATAACTTATTATTAATAATAATTCGTTATGATTAATAACAATTATTTAATATTAAAAAATAATTAAATATAATTCATTTAAAAAAATAATCATAATTAATACCTAATTAAAATTATATATAATTAATGATAATTAATTATAAATTAATATAATTAATTATATATAATTATATTAGAATAGGATTTGAGCGGAATTAAAATAGGATTAGAGCATGATTAGTGGGATTTAGGTAAGATTTAATTAACTGCTCAAGCTCACAGTGAATTAAATCCTACCCTCCTCTTCTCTGTTCGGTGGCCTTGCTGGACTTGGCCGAAGTTGCACACGAAAGGGATTAAGTTACCTTCACAGCACTCGAGCTCCCCATGTTGCTTCCGATTAGAATGTTGTGACTTCCGATTCGGTAGAAAGGGAAAGTCGGAGAAGGTGCGAAGTCGGACAACAATGGAGGTGGTAAGCCGGTCTCTCTCTCTCTCTCTCTCTCTCTCTCTCTCTCTCTCTCTCTCTCTCTCTCTCTCTCGGCCAAGGAAGGTTGGATTTCGGGCAGAGGGAGTTGCGAATGGGAGAGGGAGGAGCTCGGGATCGGCGTCGACGGGATCTGGCTGAGGTGAGGTCGGCTGCTTGGAGTCGGACAGAGGAATAGAGAGGCGCGGGTTTGGAGCGTGGAGAACGAGAGGAAACGGCAGTGGAGATCGGGATCGGAAGCTTGGAGCTCTTGCGATCGTGGAAGAGAGGAGGTCGTGGGGAAGAAGCGCCGAGAGTGTCGTGGGATGTGGGAAAAGGAGTCGGAGAAGCAGCCAGCGAATGGAGGTGTCTTCATTCGGTATTTAACGACGCTGAGGGAGGCTTGATCGAGGCGAGTCGCAGGATATCCGGGAGGTGACCGAGCGGCGTCGACTGCACAGGATTTCCGGAGGGCCTCGGCGGGATTTCTTGCCGAATTTCGGGAGAGGATCGTTCGGCGCTGCTCCATACGAATTTCAGCGGGATTCCAGGAAATTCTCGGCGGAGTTCGTGGATCCGACAGTTTATAGGTATCTTGATTTTTTTGTTCTTTTGGTCATAAGATGAAGGTCAACAATCTCCAAGAGTTTCCTTTCCACCATCCCTGGATTTTGGTATTAGAATTTTTATTTATCACCAGTCATAGTACTTGAATACACACGGTCAAGGTATCACATGCCTCCATTGGTCCTACTGTGAAAACATGCTAAATAAATGCACAACATTTTCATTTTTGGAACCCAAATCATTTTGGGTATACTAAAAGATGCGACTGAAATAGTATTGTGATATGCAGCTCTAATTTTAGGCATTCATCTATGTGTTACCCTTACTTATCTTCTATTCGTTCACATATAAGAGATCTGTCCATGTAATAACAATTATCAAGTATTACTAGGTATGACATAAAATTTTTCTTCATTCTAAAATTCTTCTTCTTGTGAGATGAGGATACAACAGGCAAAACCAATCTCTGTGATGTGTGCACATGAACTTTAGATGTGCTGTGTGATGACTTTAGTTTATTTCTTAAATCATTATTTACACTTGCGCCTGAACCAATTTTTACAAGTAAATCATGCTTAGTGCATTCAATGGAAATACAAAGAAGCTTACTCTTCTAGATGTTTCTAAACATGATCTAGATATGTAATAAAATATTATGCTATTTTTAAATGTGTGATTCTTTTTTGAAAGATACATTATTTTTATGTTGTTTAAAGCTACTATGCATCTCTTTCCCCATAAAACATAAATCGTAATAATAGAGATTATATACTTGATCGGGTCTAAATCCTCATGGTCATGCTGAGTTATTAGACATAGGTTGTAGATTTCCTCTTCTTGTTTGCTAACTGAGGAGCCTGTGTTGGAGTTAATCCAAAAGGCTTTTTGAAATTTTTTTTGTTCTATTTAGCATCGCCTTTTCCATCAATTTTTTTCTTTTTGATTCTTGCCTTTGAAGTTCGAGCAATACTACTTGATATGACTCAACTCTTTGCCCTCAAATAGACATCTATGTTAGTTTTAGTGCTTGTATTACCTTCATCCTTGCCTCTCATTTTTCTGTTGAACTTCTTTTCACTTCCAAGAAAGGAATTGAATTTCTTAGCAATTAATGGTATACCGTCTCCACTCACTATTGCCAAATTCTTTAATTTTGAAAGCTATCTGTTTCTCCCTTTGATGTGAAACCAAGAATTGTTTATAAGATTAATAAGAAATTGGTTAGGCAATGATAAAGTTTAATCTTAATGTTCACCCAAATGAGATTCAAAGTAATTCTTGAGAAGTAAACTACGATTAGGCAATCAATAACAACTAAAGTTACAGGAACTTTTAAAATAACAATTCAAAACAAAACGATGCAAAGATTAGTTCAACTAGAATCCATCGGTTAATAAAGCGATCGTCTCACCTTGAAGTCCGCAATCACTCTTCTATTTCTAAGGTTGGCAGGAGAAGAAGAACGAAACAATGATGGTGATCACCACAAGGTGGAAGGTGTAGACGATCCGTAGCGAGGGCTAGGGAACCGGCGGCGGTGGGGATGGCCAGTGGCTTATAATCATCCAACGGCCGGGTGGTAGGTACTCTTCAACTGACAACGCCATTTGATACGAGATGCGGTTGATGTATCCATCTATTGTAATATCCCAACCCGTATAGGAATCAAAGAAGGGCGATCGTGAGATGTTGGTTCTCCCGTTGGAATCCTCTATGAATCCGTGATCAAATTATGGATCCGCCATTCATGTTCGTAATGAATAGAGAAGAGAAGAGAGAGGGAGAGGGGAGGTGGAAGTGGCGGTTTGGGAAGAGAGGGGCTTGACCGTGAGCTAGAGGAAGAGGGAGGGAATAAACCAGAATTTAATTTCAAGTTTCCATTAAAAGAGGGGTTCAATTTCAAATTCAGAACTTTAAATTTGAAATTAAGCTAGGAGGGAAGGAGATTAATGGTGTATTAATGGGAGAGAGAGAGAGAGAGAGGGGGTGGGGTGGCCGGCCATGTAAGGAGGAAAGAGGGGCTTGGGAATTAAGTAGGTGGGGCCCAAAGGATAGGAGTTAAATTCTAATCAAATCTGATTTTAATTTCAGATTTGATTAAATTTGAAATAACTTCCTAATTTGGTTTAGAATGAGAGGGAAAAGGTTTGAATTTCAAAATAGACTTAAATTCCCTTAAATGACTTTCCTAAATAGGGGAATACTAATAAGGAAATTAATTTAATCAAGGGGAATTTGAAATTCAAAAAGGAATTGGATCAAGGGGAAGCCGACGGCAAGGTGGGAGGCCAAGGGGGCGACAGGATGGAGCCAGCGGCCTGGCAGCCGGTCGTGGGATTTGGGTGGGCCGCTCGTAGTTGGGCCAGTCAAGGGAGGTCGGCGGTGGAGCTAGTGTGGCGGTGGGGGATTGAGAGGGTGGTGAGGTTTCAGTTAGGTAGGGGAAGAAGAAGGGTGTAAGGGAAAGTGGAAATTTAGGGAGCTACAAACTTCAAGTACCACCTCCAAAAGTAGGGGTGTCAATTCGGGTCAGCGGGTCGGGTTCAGGTCGAACCCGGAACTGACCCGGCACTATTCGGGTCAACCCGAGCCCGACCCGTTTTTAAAAACGGGTCAGGTTTTTGGACCCGAACCCGACCCGATTCGGGTCTGGGTCAACCCGACCCGACACGAATAACCCGAAGTTAACCTAAAATTGCTAATTTTCGGGTCAAAATCGGGTCAATATTCGATTTTCGGGTCAAAATCGGGTCAAAAACGGGACAATCTCGGGTTTTCGGGTTAAATATGAGTTTTCGTGTCACTTTCGGGTCAATTTCGGGTTGTTGGGTCAAACCAACCATGATCTGATTTTTAAAACGAGTTGATTTGTTCAACCCGAACCCGGATTTTCCCGGGTCGGGTTCGGGTCGTGTTTCGGGTCTTGTCAAAAATTGACACCCCTATCTACAAGAACTCACAAAGAGATCTTGGGAATCTCACGAACTCACAAAGAGATTAACAATTGTGGGCTCCGAAAATTCGGCCCCGGCCTCCACTCGCTCTTCTTATTCGGCGAGGGAGTTTTAACGGACTAAGTTCCGAGGTAAATTTTGGAAGGCAGATGGGTTTGTAGATAAGACACTACCCAGAGATTTCGCCCTCATTTTGTGAAGACTTTATAATCTGAGTTCTGGTTTCCTATAGGCGCAAGCCCCTATAGTTAATTACCCCTCCCGATCACGAGAGAGAACTTTCGATTAAGGCTAGTCGTTAATCAGATACGTAGAGAATACGTGTTATCTGGCATATAGTAGCAGCAATGGATTTGGATGTTGGTAGAAATTGGATTTGGAAATTGGGTTTTGAATTTGGGAATTCGGAAAGGATTTGGAGAGTTTAATATTTAAAGTAGAAATTTCACCATCTTGCACTTAAAGCTGATGGTGGGGGAATGGATGATGGACCCGATCAAGATCCCATGGTTCCGTCATCCCGGGTCATCGTGGTCCCTGGTCTACTTAGTCAGAGGAGGTAGTCGACCCAACCTGACAGAAGGATCCTTGTCGGCAGCCATGGGTTGCTTCGTCCAAGGGGACCTTGTAGACCGAGGTTGGTATTTGTCTAAGGGGACAAATTTAAATCCACCTTAGCTTACAGAGGGCTTTGTGCCCTGTCGATCATATCCTATTGATTCATATCTCAAGGATTTAACGCCATTAAGAAGCGTATTGGCTCTGGCCATAACCGCTATCTGTGGTGCCATTTGGCGGCAAAACCACTCGGTTCAGAGGGCCCCGGGTCATAACCGTTTACCTGCAGTGCCATTTGGCGGCGAAACTGCCGGTTAGAGGACACGTAACTGTTGACCTCTGATAAAAAAAAAAGAGAAAAGAAATAAAAAAAATCCCTCAAATCCTCACCTGCCTCCCCACGTCGCACGATCCAGCGCCGCTCGTCGCACGTCGAGGCCATACCGAGCGTCGCGTCTCGCACGACTCACTCGAGTCGTTAAAAGGCTCAAGGCAACGAGGCCTTCGGCCTCTGCTCTTCCTCCTCTCGCGATCTCGCTGCCTCTCTCCCTCTCCGACCCTGCGAAGCTGTTCGACCGCGCTCCATCGACGGCTTTCCCTTCTCGGATCGGAACTTCCCCGCCGAGCTCCCCTCTCCTCCAAGCCCAGCGACCGAGCTCCCGGCCTCCACCCTCTCTGTCCGCCGATCGAGCTCCCCTCTCTTCCGTCTCTTCTGAGCCAAGCCCGACCTCCTTCTTCCTCTCTGCCTGTGCCGATCTCTGGTATAAGCCGAGAGAGAGAGAGAGAGAGAGAGAGAGAGATAGATAGAGAAGTTGAAGACTTTACTTGAGCCGAACCCCAGCTCCCCCCAACTTTCCCTCCCTGTCCGATCGCAAGCCAGAACGGGAGCTCGCTTGTGGAGAAGGTAACTTTCTCCCTTGCACGGCCTTCTTCGGCCAAATCAAAAATTTTTATTTATTTATTAATTGTAATAATTATTAATTATTTTTAATTATTATTTAATTATAGATATAATTAGTTAATTAATTATAATTAATTAAAATTAGTTATTAATTATAGATTATAATTATCTGATTAATTATAATTAATCTTGATTAATTATAATTAGTCATTAGTTAATTATAATCATAATTATTTTACTAATTATAATTAATAAATAATTAATAATTAATTATAAATTATAATTAATTAATAGTTAGCTATAATTAATATTAATTATAATTAATAATAAAAAATAAATATAATGCTTGTGTCGCCCTCCTTGCCTCAACACCCGAGCCTTCACCGACCGCCGGTCCACCGGCCCCGAAGGTATAACCCTCTGAACTCAGGCTTCCGTCCTCGACGTGTTCGACGGACCGGTAGACCGCCTATACACGCCTTTATTGCGCGTGGTGGGATAGAACCCCGGTCCGACGCCTACGACGAGGCGGACAGTCGCCTCCCCTCTCGCTCTCTTACCTCGTCATGCGTGGCGAGTCAGTGGTCTACCCATACACGCCTTTATTGAGCGTGGTGGGAGGGGCAACTGGCGCGACACCTACGATAAGGTAAGCGAGCAACCTTCGCCCTCTCATCTCGACTAACGTGTCGGGTCGGCGGTCTACCTATGCACGCCTTTATTGAGCGTGGTAGGAGGGGCAACCGGCACGACACCTGTGTTGAGGTAAGCGAGCGACCCACGCCATCCTGTCTCGACATGCGTGTCGGACCGGGCAAACCGCCTAAGCACGCCTTTGGTGGCCGTGGTAGGAGGGAAACCGGTTCGACGCACACGGCGAGGCCAGGCGAGCCTGGTGTCCCCTTTTCTTTTTGCGCGGCCGGAATGATTTATAAGTACCCCCGGGCGGGGGGAAAGCAACTGCTCTTTTCTTGTAACAGGTACCGTCAGAGCCCTATACACGCCTTTATTGGCCGTGGTGGGAAGAAAAATCACGGCCGCGGTGTCCTCGAAAGAGGGCACCTACCATACACGCCTTTATTGCGCGTGGTGGGAAGGCCCAGTTTTCTCGTAGTTTTCCCCTAAACGGGGGGAGACGCCGGGAGGCTGCCAAAATTTCGGGTGAAATACTACTACACGGACCTGTTTTGAACTCAAAAGAACAAAATATTTGAACCAAAAGAGAAAGGGCAGTGAACTTTTGAACAAGAACAATGGCTTGTGAACTTTGAACATGAACATGAACAGTGAACTGTAGATTTGTGGACCTGGCTCAGAACAAATATCAAAATGATTTCTAAAATTCAAATCCAAATAAAATCAAGCCAGAACTGAAGATCAAACTCAAATAAAATGAAATCAAATTTGAACCAGATTCAAGTCAATTTGAACATGAAATTGGACATGTAAAGACTTCAGAGGACCCGAACACAGAACTCAAACTCAAATGAACCCTAACATGAATTGAATAAGATTACTCAAGCTCACTACTTGAACTCAAACTGGAACAAGATGTGGAGAGTAGGGAACTCAAATTGAATTCAAGTTGGATTCAAATTTGACATGAGCAATAAAGAACTTGAAATTTCAAGAACAACACACAAGACCCAAGCATGAGTTGAACCTTAAACTTGGGTTCAATGGAATACATAGAAATGGGCTTTGGATGAATGAACAAATCAAGATCTAAGTGTACAGTCGTCCAAGCTAACAACAAGTTGCAAGTAGGAGATGAAATCTCGATGCACACGAAAGATGAATGCAACGAACTCCTACGACATTCCCTACAACGCCTGTTGATTGAGAAGGCAATGCGGGAGACCAATGATGGAGGATCCGCCTTTCTACAAACCAGTACAATCAACAAGCCCACCTGAGATTGGTGAAAGGTGGTTTCAATGCAAAAACAAGGGTCTCCTACGAATATTCCTAAGAATTCGTAGCAAACACGACGGATCCTTACAAACCAATACAAGTAACTTGTGGATAACAACAGTGGATATATCGTAGGCACGGCGAACCACTGTGGGCACAAGTATGAATATCACTTATGACAACGGTGGTCAAGATCTACAAGTATGTCGGGTACAAAGGCAACCCGATGTACGAAAAAGACACACCTCCTGACAGAAGGGAGAAAATATTTGAACAAATTAGAACCAAAACTCCCTGGTGTTCCAAGATTTCTTTTCTTGAATATATATATTCAGGGAAAAGACGATATTCACATCTACGAATATCAAAGTCCAGAAGAATTCCCCGGTGAATGAGAAAGGGGGAGTCAATATCAAGTCCAATACTCCAGAGTTCAAAAGAATCCTTCCCCGGTGATTGAGAAAGGGGGAGTCAACAGATATCGCCACCGGATCTGCAACATCCATGAAAGCAGACAGAAGGCGTCTACGACCTACAACGCCACGCCACCGGATCTGCAACATTCGTACAAGCAGACAGAAGGTGTCCACAACTATTTCAAAATACCCCTGCACGTGCACTATAAATTGTATACACATAGGTACACTAAAAGGGTAAAAATACAATCCTAAACCCGCATGGGCCCCGGCGAGCATATTATTGGTACATACGTGACGTCTAGGGATGCTGCGCGGGTTGACAAGTGAATTCTAGTTCGAACCCGATCCTCCTATACGGGTCAATAGGAGTCGACAGGGTTCGAACCATTAAGCAAATATGTGGCCGTGACGACCAGAATATTTGTTTTAAAATATTCATATTAGGCCTTCAAAGCCTAAAATCAAGAGAATTCACTCCCAAAGGCTCAAAGCCTACAAAAACCCGATCCTCTGTCGACAACCCGACAGAGTTGACAAGGTTCGATCCATAAGGAGAAATGGCTCCGAACACCCCCGATGATGGCCGTGTTGAATGCAGATCTCAACCGGAGGGGTTCTCCAAATATTTTCAAATATCTCCCAAAAGTCCACACAAAATCCAAAAGCTCCACCCAAATACTCACAAAAATCCCCAAAATTCCAAAAATATTTAAAAATGAAATAAATCCATCAAAGACTTAAAGCAAAATCCATCCGCCCTCCGCAACAGTTTGTCGGGGCGGACAAATTAAAGTTTACTTCAGCTCACAAAGAGCCAAATGCCTAGTCGAAAATATTACTAGGATCCATTCTCAAACAATCTCTTGTCAGTAAGGACGTGGTATGTGTCCTCTAACCGGCAGTTTCGCCGCCAAATGGCACTGCAGGTAAACGGTTATGACCCGGGGCCCTCTGAACCGAGTGGTTTTGCCGCCAAATGGCACCACAGATAGCGGTTATGGCCAGAGCCAATACGCTCCTTAATGGCGTTAAATCCTTGAGATATGAATCAATAGGATATGATCGATAGGGCACAAAGCCCTCTGTAAGCTAAGGTGGATTCAAATTTGTCCCCTTAGACAAACATCAACCCCGGTCTACAAGGTTCCCTTGAACGAAGCAACCCATGGCTGCCGACAAGGATCCTTCTGTCAGGTTGGGTCGACTACCTCCTCTGACTAAGTAGACCAGGGACCACGATGGCCCGGGATGACGGAACCATGGGATCTTGATCGGGCCCATCATCCATTCCCCCATCATCCGCTTTAAGTGCAAGATGGTGAGATTTCTATTTTAAATATCAAATCTTTCAACCAAAAATCCAAAAACCCAATTCTTCTCAATTTCCAAATCCAAAATCTTCAAAATTTCCAATTCCTAAACCTATGCTGCTACTATATGCCAGATGCACGTATTTCTATACGTATCTGATTGACGACTAGCCTTAATCGAAAGTTCTCTCTCGTGATCGGGAGAGGTAATTAACTATAGGGGCTTGCGCCTATAGGAAACCAGAACTCAGATCATAAAGTCCTCACAAAATGAGGGCGAAATCTCTGGGTAGTGTCTTATCTACAAACCCATCTGCCTTCCAAAATTTACCTCGGAACTTAGCTCGTTAAAACTCCCTCGTCGAATAAGAAGAGCGAGCGGAGGCCGGGGCCGAATTTTCGGAGCCCACAGATTTCTGGCGACTCCGCTGGGGATTGGTTTCTCTTTCCATCTCTGGCTAGTCATTCATAAGCTATAGTAGCAGCTATATCAAATCGTACTCAAAATTCTGAATCTTTCAAAATGATCATTCAAGAAATTAAATATTTGAATTTTCTAAAGAATGATCGTTCAAAAAATTTTTATTGAGATAGCGTATTTAGCAGTATTTTTTAGATTTATATTATTTGAATTGCTCGCTAATGTTATCTTCTCTTATTTTTGTGTTTCTGTGCAAGTCTCTGCATTTTGAAAGTGCGGGGTGATGTATCAGATTCTGATTACTAACCCTTGCCTTTCATTTATGCAGATGGATCTACAGAACACCCCCGATGACCGTCCAACTGGGACGAGGAGCCAGGATTCAACTGGCTAATGCTGTTATTGAGACCGGAAATGCCGGAGCTACCATCCAGTTTGGTAGCGTTGACTTCCCGGCGATTGCTGCAAGGAATGCCGCCATTCCTATGAATGGTAGGAATGTTGAGAAGTCTGCTAGAAGACTCAATACTGATGAAGCTGTCACCCGTCGTGTGCATCTGCCGGCACAACGACCTGTTGCTGAAAATTCTCGTGGGAGAATTTCTGTATTCGAGAGGCTATCACAGCTTGACATCCCAGCCACCAAGAGGATTGTGGCTGATGGAAGAATCTCCGTGGTGACTGCAAACACCACCACTCTGTCAACCAGGTTATCTGCACCTGAAAAATACGATGTTGAGGCCTCCTCATCTGGAGGAAGGCCTACGAGAAGGCAAAGAAGGAAGATGAATGCTGAGCTCCGAGCTCAACATCAACAACTCCCGATCCATCCTTCCAATCTGTCGGCCCAAGAGCCTGAAGCCAATGTTCCCACTCGGAACAAGTTTACTGACCTGAAATGGGTCAAAAGGAATAGCTCTACTGGAGAGCTAAAGAAATCTTTTTGGGATCGACGGCCTGAAGCCCCAATCCCTCCAAAGAAGAAAGAGCCCGAAACTCTGTCTGCTCGAGTATACAGAGTCCTGAAGACTGTAAAGGAGAAGGGGATGAAGAAAAAGAAGTTCCAACGGCCTTTGGTGATCGAGGCTAGGAGAACCCCGCCAAAGGAGCGTCTGTCCTTTACTACAGAAAGAAGAGAAAGACAGTATGTTTCACGCGGTGAACATCGGGACGTGACACCTGAATTACAGATTCAGGGATCCGCCGCTGAAAGGTCCCGGTGGAAAGGGAAACAAGTCTGGAGGCCAAAGCCTCGAAGAAATGAGAAAGATAGAAGAGAAAGGAGGATTGATCTGGGCGTGACATCCGGTGAAGCTTCCCGGAGATTCGCCCCCATCTACGAACAACGTCAGAAGTGGGCCCCAAAAAGGACCCATAATGACATTCCTCCAGACGGTAGACACCTTGGAGAATCCTCCAGGGGATCCCGTCGCCCTCCATCTCCTCCAAAAGAAGAGACTAACTTCGATCGCAGCCCACTAATCGAAGAAGTCCCCGTGCCTAATCAAGAACCGGAAATCCAATGGCGTCGTCGTTCGGAGATCCGAGTACTGGAGGAAAATATAGATGATCAAAATATGGAGGGAGAAGAATTCTTTGAAGGAGAAGAAAATATTGAAGAAAACATTGATGAATTTATGGAGGAAAATTTAGAAGAAAATATTGATGAATTTCTAGAGGGAAACCTAGAAGAAGAAATGCAAGAAATAAATAATACTCTGGACATGGAGGTGGTCTACATGGTGAGACACACCAATACTAATGAGGAAACCTATTATGATGAGGGTGAAGATGAAGATGATCAACAACCGCCGATTAGGCGAGTTTATCACTGTCGTCGTGAAGCTGGGTCCACCACTGGCAGAGGTGGTCATTCTCAAGCAGAAGAAGGAGAAGAAGCCGAGGAGAATCCCTTCGCTGACGAGAATGTCACGCTTGCAGACATGCGGCGACAAATGAGGCGACAAATGAAAGCCAAAGACAGGGAAATCTCTCAGTTAAATGAGAAGATGACTGAGATGATGGCTCAGATGGGAGCAATGATGCAGATGATGCAGAGAACTGTTGCCGTTGGTGCCATTCCCAATCCTCCTCCGGATCCTCCAAATTTTCAAATTCCTCAAGTCTCAGAAGTACGAGGTATTCCTGAAGGTGGTCACGAGGCTCATAATGTCATCCGTCAGCCCACTCCACAAAATGTTGCAAGTACTTCTGAACCTGTGACCGCTGCACAGTTGGAAGGAATAATAACAGAAAGGATCAGGGCTATCATAGCCGTTGATCAAGCAGAAAAATTAGTGGGCAAAGGTCGTCCGTATCCTGCTGAATACGACCAAGTACCGTACCCAAAAGGATATTCGGTCCCAAAGTTTAACACTTTTAACGGTACTAACAACCCCAGGCAGCACCTGGCACAGTTTAAAGCCACCTGTGGAAATACAGGAGGAAATGACGCCCTACTCTTCCGACAATTCGTCAGCAGTTTGACAGCAACTGCTTTCGAATGGTATGCTGAATTGACAAATGATTCTGTGAAGACATTCGCAGAATTGGAAAGTATGTTTGTAAAAAGATTCGCTAGTGCAAACCGAGAAGATCACGATTGCTGATCTCGCTCTGGATAAAAGAAAAAGAGAAGAATCAGTGACCAAATACATCACTCGCTGGCGAAATTTAAGCATGAAATGTGAGCAGCAGTTAGAGGAGGAACATGCCGTACAGTTGTTAATGGGCAAACATTGATGATAAGATGCAACCCTTCCTGTGCATGGCTACAATCAATACATTCCAAGACTTGCTCGACAGAGTGGCCAAATTTGAGAAGCTGAATTTCTCCAGATCAGAAAATCCACTCTGATAAGCCCAAAGAAAGCCAAGGCCCCAGGTGCTAGAAGGGGTGAGGCCGACTCTACATTCTTCTCTAGAGCTGATAGAGAAAAGCAAGTGATTTACAACGTAGACAAGGGCAAGCAGCCGATGCAATATCAAGAAAAGCCCAAACAGGCCTACAACCCCAATCCCCAACCGAAGTTGATATTCGGGGGAAATGATAAGCCACGGACTTATCAAATTGGAGGCCAGAAACAAACAACAGGAACTGGTGATAGAACGTTCCAATCCCTTAAAGATAAAATGAATAAAGAGTATTCATTCAAAAGGGAAAGTGTCGTCAAATTATTTCGACAAGTATTGAAATCGGGTTTAGAACTGCCTGAATGCAAGAGACCCGAAGAGTCGAAGCACACTGGTGACCCAAATTATTGCCCATATCATCGGGTACTTAGCCATCCTATTGAAGATTGCTACATCTTTAAGGATTGGCTTGAAAGAAAATATCAAAAAGGGGAACTCACTTTGTCCGACAATGTGTTGTCTCACCCTAGAAAAGAATCAACTCGCGTGGTCACGTCCTCTTCCGTACCCCTGGTTGAAGAAAGAAGAAATGAAAAGAAGCCAATTCAAGAAGAAAAGTGGGAGACTGCGGTCTCCAAGAAAACTGTAAAAATGTTAAAGCAACTCGAAGGAGTTTCAGGTGTAAAGTGGAAATCTCCTATTGAGCCAATGATAGATTTGAAGGCACTGCCAGTGGTACGACCTTCTACTTCAAAACAGTTTTCCAACCAAGTTAGTTCTTCAAAGACTGAAAAGAAGAAATCATCCAAGAAGAAAACCAAGCTGAAAAAGCCTAAGGAGAAAATGACTGAAACTCAGAGAGTTATCAACAGTTTGGATGAATATTACCAGACTGTGAGGCGACCTGTCAAGCTCGCTGACTTCATGTCGGAGCTTAAGATAGATGAAGCCGAAGAAAATGATGAGAATTCTCTTCCCAAAGAAGTATGTCGGGTCATCTCAGTGGCGCCGAGTACCTCAATAAAAGAAGAATACACAGAAGAAGTACCCTCTGAATCCTGTATGATGGTTTTGCCAATGGATTACAGCTCGGAGGAAGATTTATATTTTCCAGAGGGAGACGAATCAGACCCTAGCATAGCGTCTCGGATGGGACATGTAAACCTAGGTGGTGATTCTGAATCAACGGATGAGTCCCTAGACGCAACGATGGCTGACTCTGAAGAAAATGTACAGTTAAATGACTCTGAACCGGAGGAGATTGCTCAAGTGCAGTTAAGAAGCGGAAAAATACTACCGCCTCCACCGAAGAAAGGGGTCTCCAATAAAGATAAGGAAAAAGAAATAATTATCAACGATGATATTATCTTTGAATATCTTAAGAAAAAGAACACTTCATCCAAGGGGATAGATTACAATATCTTATCCCATTTGAGAAAAATCCCAGCACAACTCAGTATATACGACGCGTTGATAATGTCTAAAGACCTTCGGGAGACTCTGATTCAGGCTCTCAAAGATCCCGAAAGATATGAGGCATATTTTGCTGAACGTAGTTTGACTGAGGTTCTGCAAGCTCGTAATGAGCCATTCATTACTTTCTCCGAAGAGGACATGATGCTCGGAACTGCAAACCATAATCGTCCTCTGTACGTTACTGCAGAGAGCGATAAGCTGATTATCAGTCGAATCCTGATCGATCCTGGATCCTCCATAAATCTGATAAGCTTGAAAGCACTGAGATTCATCTGCCTTAATGTGGAACACCTCGGGCCAGATAAGTTAATGGTGCATGGTTTCAACGAAAAAGGACAGAAAACCCTCGGATCATTTATGCTCCCTCTTGTATTTGGAGAGCTCCACACAGAAGCTAAATTCCATGTGATTGACGCGGATACTTCATTCAAGGCGCTACTAGGTCGTCCCTGGTTGCATGAATATGGCATTGTCCCGTCAACATTACACCAGTGTATGAAGTATCTCAAAGATGGAGAAGAATTCAGGATCTCTGGTGACATTCAGCCCTTTACAGTTCATGAAACAACAGTCTATGAAGATGCACGGTATTTCATGCCAAAGAAGCAAAAGTCTTCGAGCTTTCTCGAAGCTAGAGCATCAAATTCAAAGGCTGTAAAGCGACCTGAAAGAGAAGGTGAGAAAAAGCAGGTGGGGAGAAAGAAGGCAGCGCCGACTCTTCCCAAGGCACCGACCATTCCCAAAGAGAAGAAATTTATACCTCATCTGGGAAGTGACATAGATGAAGATGATGATACTCCTGCTAAATCTCGGAAAGTATGCCAGTCCACGGATGAATGGAGCAGGCAGGTCGAATTTTCAAATGATGATTATGACTACGACTCCATTTACATGAACACGGTGCAGAATGTGTTATCTAGAAGAATTGACAGTCTATCAATTTCAGATAGTGTACTCGTAGTTACGCGTGTTCCTTTACAACACTTCAAAGAAATCATTTCGCGTGAGGTGCATAAGGTTGAAGAACTCGCCACTCTCTATCTGCCTCCCCGTAAAAATGGGACTGTGCCAAAGAATGTGTTATATTCTACGGGAGTTCGTGAAGAGGAGAATCACGACTGGGATTGCATGCTCCTCGACTCCGATGAATTATTTCCTACGAGGCTACCTAGGTTCAATACCAAAAATATCCAGAGAATGCTACGAAAACAAGTCAATATTCCTACCACCAAACGACAACTTCGTACAAGTCTGGGCCTTTGGTATGGAAGGAGTCCACGTCCGTTACGGCAGAAGGATACAGACGCATATAAAGGTATCGGATTCATCAAGCGAAAATTCCTCCGGAAAGAGATTTGTCGCGCCATCACATGCGTGGAAATTGAATCCGAAGATGGTGATACTGAAGAGATATACGAAGCTGATGATTATGATGAACAGCCCGTAGAAGCCGAGCCTGCACCAGAAGAGCTTGAAGATGGTGGACAGGCAGCCACTATGGATGAACTAAGAGAAGTCAACTTGGGAACTGAGGAGGACCCTCGCCCAACCTTCATTAGCTCTCTTCTACCCGAAGAACAAATAGAAGAAATAAAAGAACTTCTCTGTGAATTCAGGGACTGCTTTGCCTGGACATATGCTGAGATGCCTGGCTTATCCCCTGACGTAGCAGTTCACAGATTAGCAATCAAGCCGGATGTAGCACCCGTCAAACAAGCTCCAAGGAGAATGAGATTGGAGATTGAAGAACAGGTGATCGCAGAAACAAAGAAGCTCATAGAAGCAGGCTTTATTCGAGAAGAAAAATACGCTGACTGGATTGCTAATATCGTCCCAGTGAAGAAGAAGAACGGGCAAATTCGTGTCTGTATTGACTTTAGGGACCTCAATAAAGCGTGCCCAAAAGACGATTTTCCACTCCCTGTATCCGAACTCCTAGTTGACAACACTTCCAACTACGACATGTTCTCCTTCATGGATGGATCGTCAGGATACAATCAAATCAAGATGGCGCCCGAAGATGAAAAACATACATCATTCAGAACGCCCATCGGCATTTTCTGCTACACAGTCATGCCCTTTGGCCTGAAGAACGCTGGTGCCACCTACCAGCGGGCGATGACTCACATATTTGATGATTTGATACATCAGAAGGTCGAGTGTTATGTAGATGACCTTGTTGTTAAAAGCCTTGGCCGAGATGATCACTTAAAAGATCTCAGAATAGTATTTGAGAGAATCAGAAAGTTTGATCTGAAGATGAATCCTCTCAAATGTGCTTTTGGGGTCTCTTCCGGCAAATTCCTGGGGTATGTTGTTCGTCATCGAGGAATAGAGATCGACCCCAACAAAATTAAGGCAATCACGGAGATGCCACCGCCAAGGAACCTTCGACAGCTCCGATCATTGCAAGGACAACTGGCTTTCATTCGGAGATTCATATCAAATCTATCGGGTAGGTGCCAGCCATTTTCAAAGCTAATGAAGAAAGACGTCCGTTTCAAATGGGATGCAGAATGTCAGGAGGCGTTTGATAGCATCAAGAGATATCTGCTGAATCCGCCCATTCTAGCAGCGCCAATTCCAGGGAAGCCTCTTATACTGTATACAGCTGCACTAGAAGAGTCCCTCGGAGCACTATTGGCCCAGAATAATGAAGATGGAAAAGAAAATGCGCTCTACTATATCAGTCGGAGGTTGATTGGAGCTGAAAGCCGTTATTCTCCTATTGAAAAGCATTGTTTGGCGCTGATTTTTGCAGTTCAGAAACTCCGTCACTATATGCTATCACATAAAATCACACTGATATCAAAGATCGATCCGTTGAAGTTCTTGATGAAAAGACCAGCGTTGACAGGTCGTCTAGCCAGGTGGGCAGTATTGTTGTTGCAGTTTGAAATCATATACATGCCACAGAAGGCGGTGAAAGGACAGGCCTTGGCAGATTTTCTTGCTGCACATCCAATTCCGGCCGATTCTCCACTAAATGATGATTTGCCTGATGAGCAGATAATGCAGGTCGAAGAGAATGAAAGGCTACCATTCTGGGAAATGTACTTCGATGGGGCATCATCTATCAGACCTGTCCGACCCCCAAATATTGCAAGAGCCCGAGCCGGCATCGGTCTCATTTTCGTAGCACCTGAGGGAGGTATAATGAGATTCTCATTCAATTTGACTGAACCTCGGACCAATAACGAAGCCGAATACGAAGCGTTGTTAGCAGGGCTGGAGATTGCCATCGATGTCAGGATCCAACATCTTCAAATCTTCGGTGATTCTCAACTTGTAATAAATCAAGTACTTGGAATTTACAAGGTTGGCAAAGTTGAATTGGCCCACTATCACAGACGAGCTCTCGAGCTTTTGAAACAAGTACCAAATGTTAGAATGGCTCGACTTCCTCGAGGACAGAATGCTAAAGCAGATTGTCTGGCCAAATTAGCCAAAGAAATGGCGAACATCAACGAGGAGAGTCCTATATTCATTGGGGTTTACACTCGTAGGGTCTTGGAGCCCGCTCTGTTACAATTCCCGAGGGCAGAAGGAATTCCGGATTCAAGTCAGCAGGATGAAACTCCAGTTGACCCTCGGCCTCTCCATCAGATTGCTATGGAGAATTATCCAGAAGAACATCATGTGGCCAAGAGACGTAAAGCTAGTCAAGCTTCAGAATCGTGGTGGCATTGTTTAGATATTGAAGTCGAAAATGATTGGAGACAGCCATTCATTGACTACTTCAAGGAAAACAAACTCTCCCGATAGAAAAGTCTATGGCCGCACAAATTCGAAAAAGGGCGTTGAGATACGCATTTGTTAATGACATACTGTACAGACGAGCCTTTGATCAAATGTGGCTAAGGTGCCTGGGGACCAAGGAAGCTGATAAAGTAGTAATAGAAGTCCATGAAGGGCTTTGTGGAGCACATCAGTCAGGTCCTAAAATGGCCGTCAAAATCAAGAGGATGGGATATTATTGGCCAACTATGGTCAAGGATTGTATCGATCACGCTAAGAGGTGCCACGAATGTCAAATCCACGGTGATGTTATACATCAACCGCCAAATCCACTACACCCAACAATAGCTTCTTGGCCATTTGAATGTTGGGGCACAGACATAATTGGGCCAATAGATCCGCCATCATCAGCGGGACACCGTTTCATTCTGGCAGCGACGGATTACTTTTCCAAGTAGGCAGAAGCAGCTCCATTCAGAGAGGTCACATCCGAACATGTGATTAACTTTTTCACCCATAATGTCGTTTACAGATTCGGTGTACCACGCCGGATAATCTCAGACAATGGTACTGCATTCAAGAGTACAAAAATCTACAAGTTCGTTGATCGGCATAAAATCGATTGGCGATATTCATCTATATACAATCCAAGGGCAAATGGATTGGCAGAGGCCTTCAACAAGACGTTGGTGAAATTGTTGAAGAAGATCCTCACCAAGAATAAAAGGGAGTGGCATACGAAGATGGCAGAAGCTCTGTGGGCCTATCGTACAACCTACAAGACGCCAACCAAAGCCACTCCTTACTCATTGGTGTTCGGCGTTGAAGCCGTAGTACCATTAGAGATTGAGCTACCATCACTCCGGGTAGCAGTCCAGAACGATCTCACTCAAGAGCAAAATGCCCGCCTCAGAATGGAAGAGCTCGAGGCACTTGATGAACTCAGGTTACAAGCTCAACAAAACCTGGAAATTTACCGAGGAAGAATGGCAAAGTCCTTTGATCGAATGGTGCGTCCTCGATCATTTTAGGAAGGGGAATTGGTCCTGGTGCTGAGAAGACCAATCATCCCACACAGAAAAATTGGTGGCAAGTTCGTATCCAATTGGGAAGGCCCCTTCGTCATTGAGAAAGTGTACCAAGGAGGAGCTTATCAGTTGATTGATCTGAATGGTCAGAGGCCTATGCCGCCAATCAACGGTCGACATTTAAAGAAGTATCATGCATAAAAATTTCATAACTAATGTATTTTGTGATGAACAAAATTTATATACATAGTTATCAGAACATGCATGTTTGTTCATATTTTGAAATTCTCTTGTATAGCAAGAACGCATTTCAAAATCCCCCATCAAGCTGGGGGCATTTTAAATATTCATTTGGGTCGACATCGCGCTGCGTGCCGAGATCCCCAAATAAATATGTAAAATCTCAAAGGTACAAAAAGCCTATCCAAAATGTCCCTGCGAGACAGGGGGCATTTTAAATATTTATTCGGGTCGACATCGCGCTGCATGCCGAGATCCCCGAATAAATATTTAAAATTATCAATCCAGATATTCTTGTGTGCTAAAGAATACAAATACTTGTTTTTCAAAGCATATGCAGGTGATCTTTCAAAAGTTAGAGACACCTTCTCCAACAAACCAAGACTCAAAAGTCAAGAAAGAGACTTTTGTGGCTACACACTCCTACAAAATTGAGCCAAAGAAGCTTAAAGTCTTTCGACAGCCTGAAGCTTAAGGTTCGAATGGGTGTAAAAGGTCGGATCCAACACGCCCAAATATGGCCGGATCGCTGGCAGCTCCGTCTACTCAACAAGCCATAAGAAAGGCCGTAGTAGCGGAACCCCCACTTCGTCAACCCGTCAGTAAGGACTGTAGGAAGTACGAAGGCAAATTTGACTCGGCAAGTTCAAGTGATCGTAGTCTACAAAATTCTCCTAAATGACTGGAGAATCAAAGTTCCAGTGGAAGGATGAGTCTCGAACAACTACTGAATATTCGTAGGCTCCAAAATCTAAAATCACGAAGGATGACTCCAAATCTACCAACTTCAGCAAAATCAGCATTGGGGAGAGCAATTCCCATAGCTCAAGTCTGAAGCCTGAATGGGTGTAAGAGGTCGGATCCAACAAGCCCAAAATATGGCCGGATCGCTGGCAGCTCCATCTACTCAACAAGCCATAAGAAAGGCCGCAGTAGAGGAACCCCCATCTCAGCAACCAGAGGACAAAGAGCTGTCAAATCCCAGCTCTCCCGATCTGATGAACTCAAGTAATTCAGATTAGAGCCTTCTCAAGTGGTTAAGGATCAAGATACTACCTACGTTCGGTACTATCAATCAAATCCAAAACCTACGAATCCTTCAACAAATCTGTAAAGCACAAAGCAAGGATCGAAGGAATTTTTCTTCAACAAGTCCGTCAAAGCACAAAGCAAAGGACCGAAGAAAATCATCCCAAAGTTCATGAAAAGCCTTAGGCTGAACTAAGGGGATTTCATCATCAACAAGTCCGTTACGCACAAAGCTCTGGACCGATGACTTTTCGCCATCGACCTAATACAAACCTAAGGGTTTAGGTCACCGGCATCTACTCCTCCATCAAGCCCGCCAAAGCTAGAAGCAAAGGGCAGGAGGCATACAAATTTTCTGACAAGTCATCAAAGACAAATCAGACAACCCTCCATCAAGCCCGCCAAAGCTAGAAGCAAAGGGCAGGAGGCATACAAATTTTCTGACAAGTCATCAAAGACAAATCAGACAACCCTTCACCAAGTCCGCAGCACAAAGCACAGGACAGAAGGATCAAGATCTCAGGGCTCTAGCATAAATTGCAGAAGGAGCATCCCCGACGACATCTACAAATGTCCCTGAAGACTGGGGGCATTTTAAATATTTATTTGGGTCGACATCACGCTGCGTGCCGAGATCCCCAAATAAATATTTAAAATTTCAACAAGATGTCAACCATCTATGGATACATCTAGAAGCGCAGTGGATAAAGAATCTCAGTGTGACGTCCAAATAAATTTTGGAGATCCACTAAGTGAAAATCTTAGTGTGACATCCGAGTGAAATTTTGGAGATCCACTAAAAGAAAGACTAGTGTGACATCCAAACCACTTTTGGAGATCCACTAAACGAAAATTCCAGTGTGACATCCAAATGAAATTTTGGAGATCCACAAAATGAAAATCCTAGTGTGACATCTAGAATAAATATCTAGAGATCCACAGGGTCAATCAGCATACAACAAACGTGGCCCGCTCTAGACGCCTACCACATTTGTTGGGGGGCATTTGTTGACCTCTGATAAAAAAAAAAGAGAAAAGAAATAAAAAAAATCCCTCAAATCCTCACCTGCCTCCCCATGTCGCACGATCCAGCGCCGCTCGTCGCACGTCGAGGCCATACCGAGCGTCGCGTCTCGCACGACTCACTCGAGTCGTTAAAAGGCTCAAGGCAACGAGGCCTTTGGCCTCTGCTCTTCCTCCTCTCGCGATCTCGCTGCCTCTCTCCCTCTCCGACCCTGCGAAGCTGTTCGACCGCGCTCCATCGACGGCTTTCCCTTCTCGGATCGTAACTTCCCCGCCGAGCTCCCCTCTCCTCCAAGCCCAGCGACCGAGCTCCCGGCCTCCACCCTCTCTGTCCGCCGATCGAGCTCCCCTTTCTTCCGTCTCTTCTGAGCCAAGCCCGACCTCCTTCCTCTCTGCCTGTGCCGATCTCTGGTATAAGCCGAGAGAGAGAGAGAGAGAGAGAGATAGATAGAGAAGTTGAAGACTTTACTTGAGCCGAACCCCAGCTCCCCCCAACTTTCCCTCCCTGTCCGATCGCAAGCCAGAACGGGAGCTCGCTTGTGGAGAAGGTAACTTTCTCCCTTGCACGGCCTTCTTCGGCCAAATCAAAAATTTTTATTTATTTATTAATTGTAATAATTATTAATTATTTTTAATTATTATTTAATTATAGATATAATTAGTTAATTAATTATAATTAATTAAAATTAGTTATTAATTATAGATTATAATTATCTGATTAATTATAATTAATCTTGATTAATTATAATTAGTCATTAGTTAATTATAATCATAATTATTTTACTAATTATAATTAATAAATAATTAATAATTAATTATAAATTATAATTAATTAATAGTTAGCTATAATTAATATTAATTATAATTAATAATAATAAAATAAATATAATGCTTGTGTCGCCCTCCTTGCCTCAACACCCGAGCCTTCACCGACGACCGCCGGTCCACCGGCCCCGAAGGTATAACCCTCTGAACTCAGGCTTCCGTCCTCGACGTGTTCGACGGACCGGTAGACCGCCTATACACGCCTTTATTGCGCGTGGTGGGATAGAACCCCGGTCCGACGCCTACGACGAGGCGGACAGTCGCCTCCCCTCTCGCTCTCTTACCTCGTCATGCGTGGCGAGTCAGTGGTCTACCCATACACGCCTTTATTGAGCGTGGTGGGAGGGGCAACTGGCGCGACACCTACGATAAGGTAAGCGAGCAACCTTCGCCCTCTCATCTCGACTAACGTGTCGGGTCGGCGGTCTACCTATGCACGCCTTTATTGAGCGTGGTAGGAGGGGCAACCGGCACGACACCTGTGTTGAGGTAAGCGAGCGACCCACGCCATCCTGTCTCGACATGCGTGTCGGACCGGCAAACCGCCTAAGCACGCCTTTGGTGGCCGTGGTAGGAGGGAAACCGGTTCGACGCACACGGCGAGGCCAGGCGAGCCTGGTGTCCCCTTTTCTTTGCGCGGCCGGAATGATTTATAAGTACCCCCGGGCGGGGGGAAAGCAACTGCTCTTTTCTTGTAACAGGTACCGTCAGAGCCCTATACACGCCTTTATTGGCCGTGGTGGGAAGAAAAATCACGGCCGCGGTGTCCTCGAAAGAGGGCACCTACCATACACGCCTTTATTGCGCGTGGTGGGAAGGCCCAGTTTTCTCGTAGTTTTCCCCTAAACGGGGGGAGACGCCGGGAGGCTGCCAAAATTTCGGGTGAAATACTACTACACGGACCTGTTTTGAACTCAAAAGAACAAAATATTTGAACCAAACGAGAAAGGGCAGTGAAATTTTGAACAAGAACAATGGCTTGTGAACTTTGAACATGAACATGAACAGTGAACTGTAGATTTGTGGACCTGGCTCAGAACAAATATCAAAATGATTTCTAAAATTCAAATCCAAATAAAATCAAGCCAGAACTGAAGATCAAACTCAAATAAAATGAAATCAAATTTGAACCAGATTCAAGTCAATTTGAACATGAAATTGGACATGTAAAGACTTCAGAGGACCCGAACACAGAACTCAAACTCAAATGAACCCTAACATGAATTGAATAAGATTACTCAAGCTCACTACTTGAACTCAAACTGGAACAAGATGTGGAGAGTAGGGAACTCAAATTGAATTCAAGTTGGATTCAAATTTGACATGAGCAATAAAGAACTTGAAATTTCAAGAGCAACACACAAGACCCAAGCATGAGTTGAACCTTAAACTTGGGTTCAATGGAATACATAGAAATGGGCTTTGGATGAATGAACAAATCAAGATCTAAGTGTACAGTCGTCCAAGCTAACAACAAGTTGCAAGTAGGAGATGAAATCTCGATGCACACGAAAGATGAATGCAACGAACTCCTACGACATTCCCTACAACGCCTGTTGATTGAGAAGGCAATGCGGGAGACCAATGATGGAGGATCCGCCTTTCTACAAACCAGTACAATCAACAAGCCCACCTGAGATTGGTGAAAGGTGGTTTCAATGCAAAAACAAGGGTCTCCTACGAATATTCCTAAGAATTCGTAGCAAACACGACGGATCCTTACAAACCAATACAAGTAACTTGTGGATAACAACAGTGGATATATCGTAGGCACGGCGAACCACTGTGGGCACAAGTATGAATATCACTTATGACAACGGTGGTCAAGATCTACAAGTATGTCGGGTACAAAGGCAACCCGATGTACGAAAAAGACACCTCCTGACAGAAGGGAGAAAATATTTGAACAAATTAGAACCAAAACTCCCTGGTGTTCCAAGATTTCTTTTCTTGAATATATATATTCAGGGAAAAGACGATATTCACATCTACGAATATCAAAGTCCAGAAGAATTCCCCGGTGAATGAGAAAGGGGGAGTCAATATCAAGTCCAATACTCCAGAGTTCAAAAGAATCCTTCCCCGGTGATTGAGAAAGGGGGAGTCAACAGATATCGCCACCGGATCTGCAACATCCATGAAAGCAGACAGAAGGCGTCTACGACCTACAACGCCACGCCACCGGATCTGCAACATTCGTACAAGCAGACAGAAGGCGTCCACAACTATTTCAAAATACCCCTGCACGTGCACTATAAATTGTATACACATAGGTACACTAAAAGGGTAAAAATACAATCCTAAACCCGCATGGGCCCCGGCGAGCGTATTATTGGTACATACGTGACGTCTAGGGATGCTGCGCGGGTTGACAAGTGAATTCTAGTTCGAACCCGATCCTCCTATACGGGTCAATAGGAGTCGACAGGGTTCGAACCATTAAGCAAATATGTGGCCGTGACGACCAGAATATTTGTTTTAAAATATTCATATTAGGCCTTCAAAGCCTAAAATCAAGAGAATTCACTCCCAAAGGCTCAAAGCCTACAAAACCCGATCCTCTGTCGACAACCCGACAGAGTTGACAAGGTTCGATCCATAAGGAGAAATGGCTCCGAACACCCCGATGATGGCCGTGTTGAATGCAGATCTCAACCGGAGGGGTTCTCCAAATATTTTCAAATATCTCCCAAAAGTCCACACAAAATCCAAAGCTCCACCCAAATACTCACAAAAATCCCAAAATTCCAAAAATATTTAAAATGAAATAAATCCATCAAAGACTTAAAGCAAAATCCATCCGCCCTCCGCAACAGTTTGTCGGGGCGGACAAATTAAAGTTTACTTCAGCTCACAAAGAGCCAAATGCCTAGTCGAAAATATTACTAGGATCCATTCTCAAACAATCTCTTGTCAGTAAGGACGTGGTACGTGTCCTCTAACCGGCAGTTTCGCCGCCAAATGGCACTGCAGGTAAACGGTTATGACCCGGGGCCCTCTGAACCGAGTGGTTTTGCCGCCAAATGGCACCACAGATAGCGGTTATGGCCAGAGCCAATACGCTCCTTAATGGCGTTAAATCCTTGAGATATGAATCAATAGGATATGATCGATAGGGCACAAAGCCCTCTGTAAGCTAAGGTGGATTCAAATTTGTCCCCTTAGACAAACATCAACCCCGGTCTACAAGGTTCCCTTGAACGAAGCAACCCATGGCTGCCGACAAGGATCCTTCTGTCAGGTTGGGTCGACTACCTCCTCTGACTAAGTAGACCAGGGACCACGATGGCCCGGGATGACGGAACCATGGGATCTTGATCGGGCCCATCATCCATTCCCCCATCATCCGCTTTAAGTGCAAGATGGTGAGATTTCTATTTTAAATATCAAATCTTTCAACCAAAAATCCAAAAACCCAATTCTTCAATTTCCAAATCCAAAATCTTCAAAATTTTCAATTCCTAAACCTATGCTGCTACTATATGCCAGATGCACGTATTTCTATACGTATCTGATTGACGACTAGCCTTAATCGAAAGTTCTCTCTCGTGATCGGGAGAGGTAATTAACTATAGGGGCTTGCGCCTATAGGAAACCAGAACTCAGATCATAAAGTCCTCACAAAATGAGGGCGAAATCTCTGGGTAGTGTCTTATCTACAAACCCATCTGCCTTCCAAAATTTACCTCGGAACTTAGCTCGTTAAAACTCCCTCGTCGAATAAGAAGAGCGAGCGGATGCCGGGGCCGAATTTTCGGAGCCCACAGTACCACGCCCTTACTGGCAAGAGATTGTTTGAGAATGGATCCTAGTGATATTTTCGACTAGGCATTTGGCTCTTTGTGAGCTAGAGTTTATTCGAATTTATCCGCCTCGACAAACTGTTGCGGAGGGCGAATGGATTTTGCTTTAACTGCGTTGATGGATTTATTTCAATTTTAAATATTTTTGGGATTTTGGAGTTTTGAGATTTTTTCTGAATTTTTTTGGGATTTTTGTGGAGTTTTGGGATTTTTGTGCAGTTTTGGCATTTTTGGTGGATATCTTAGGTAGAGTTTGAAAGTATTTGGAATGGACTTTTGGGAGACAATTGAAAGTATTTGGGGACCCCTCCGGTTGAGATCTTCATTCAACACGGCCATCATCGGGGTGTTCGGAGCCATTTCTCTTTATGGACTGAACCTTGTCAACTCCGTCGGGCTGTTGACAGAGGATCGGGTTTCGTAGGCTTTTCGCCTTTGTAAGTGAATTCTTTTGATTAAATGGTTTGGAGGCCTGATATGAATGTATTAGAACAAATATACTGGTCCTCTCAACCGTGTATTTGTTCGAGAGTTCGAACCTTGTCGACTCCTATCGATCCGTATAGGAGGATCGGGTTCGAACTAGAATTCACTTGTTAACCCGCGCAGCATCCCTAGACGTCACGTGTGTACCAATAACACGCTCGTCGGGGCCCATGCGGGTATTTGATTATTTTTACCCCTTTTAGTGTACCTATGTGTATACAATTTATAGTGCACGTGCAGGGGTATTTTGAAATAGTTGTGGACGCCTTCTGTCTGCTTATACGAATGTTGCAGATCCGGTGGCGATGCTTGTGAACCTACTTTTATTTGCAAGAGGACAATGTATATTTACTCATATGTTTAATATACACATCAACCTTCCTCATCTTTATATGGTTCATAAGATGTTCTTTTGCATATATTTGAATGATCACAACTTTTGACATTTCCATCTAGATCTTGTGCTCGTTGCTTCAAGGTTGATTCTTCAAAGTAAATTATGTTTGGAACTTTATTTAGTAACAATCTCTTGCTTGTAGGAGACTGAGATATTTGCTAGTAATTTGATTCAATGGTTGTAAAGGCATCTTGGCCTCTAGTAGATCGTAGGGACACTTCAATATTTGCTTATATATGAATGTTGTTCATCCCCATTTAAGATTTGATTTGATTGAATGTTCAAGCCGCCATATCACATTCAATCCCAAGCTCCCTTGTAGTTCATTTGAGTTTGATCTTTTCTTTGATGTATCTTCTTTGAGTTGGATCGTTTTTGATGATAGAGATGAAGAAGTTTCCTTCTATAAGACTCAAGTTATATATTTTTTGTATGAGTTTGAGTCCAAATTCCATTCATGCCTGAGTTCAAAACTCAGTATGAGTCTTCTACAATTATTCAAGTTCTTCGTGTCATAGTTAGACTTGAATTTTCATGGATCGTCGATTTTCAATTGAGCATAGTTCATGCTCATTCTATTCTCAAACTAAGCCAATGTGATTCGGGTCTTTTTTGTTCAAACTCAAGTCCCACTTAGTTCAAAATTTGGACCCTTATTCATCACACATTCGTTGCAAGTCCATCTCATATGGTTCAAACCAAGTTCATTTTGAATCAAGCTTTGAATGAGGTCTCTTAATTAATCATTCATCTTTGTATTTAGTCAAGCAAATTCAAACAAAGTTCATTGTGATCTTGGCAAGCTTAAATTCCAATTTAAATCGCTGCTTGAATAGTCATATGTTCCATGTCATTGCGAGTGCCATTTCATATCCAAATTGTTCAAGTCTTTGATTGCTTGAGTTTGAATTTATTTGGTTTAAGCTTGGATTTAATCTATTGCATATTTAGTTTCAATATTCAATGTCAAAGTCCTCTGTAGTCTTGTTGAGTTCCAATGAGAGTTCGATGTGCAAGTTCAAGTCCGAGTCCACCATTTTTTATTTAAGTCCTTGGATTTTCAACCCAAATTTCGGCAGCCTCCCGGCGTCTCCCCCGTTTAGGAGAAAACTACGGAAAAACTGGGCCTTTCCCACCACGCTAAGAAAAGCGTGCATGGTAGGTGCCCTCTTTCGAGGACACCGTGGCCGTGTAATTTTGATCCCCCACCACGCTAAGAAAAGCGTGTATGGGTATTTTGAAAACATTTTGCAAGAAAATCATTTTTTTTTAAGTATTTTTGCAAGAATGGCAGTTATTTCCCCGTAAACGGGTACTTATGGGTATCCCCGCTTCGTCGTGCGCATCGCACCGGGATCCCTTCCCACCACGCTAAGAAGAAAAGCGTGTATAGCGGGGTTTCCAAGGCGATACGAACTTTGAAGAAGGAATTTGGGTGATTACCCGCTTCGTCGCAAACGTCGTGACGCACTCCCTCCCACCACGCTAAGAAAAGCGAGTATAGGTGGTCGTTTTGTCTCGACGTATGCGATGAAATCAGGTTCTCGGAGTTTTAGGGTTTAGGAGTTATACCTGCGCGGGGTCGACGGTATGAGGATCGAGGTAAGAGAATGATTTTGCATTTCATTTTTTTTTTATCTCCTCCCTTCCTTTCTCACTTTCTTTTTTTTTTTTAAAAAGCTCCTTTCATCATTTTCATTTTTTTTTGCTTTCTCGTACACATATACATACATATATACAGTCATGACAAAAATAATATTAAATAACTAATACAATGTAATAAGCTAATAATAATAATAATAGTAATAATTAAGACATCTAATAAGAGAAGAAAGATAAATCATATACAAGAAAAGAAGCTCAGTCCCCTTTTTTTTTGCTGTTGGATTAAGGATGGGCTTTTAAAAGGGTTAATGGGCTTTTAGTTTGAAGGTGGATATGAGATGTTTAAGTGGGGTTAAGAAACCAGGTTGCTATTTGGGGTTAGTGGGGCTGTTTTGTAGTGGAGGTTTGATGGGCTTTTGAGTATGAGAATTTTGGCTTTTGAGTTTAAAGTGAGGAAGTTTAAATGGGCTGTAAGAAATGCCAACTTGCTGTATCAGAACAAGGCCCATTTAACACTAAGTTTTACTTGGAGGAGAATCTTGCTAGGACATCCACGTGAGCAAAAAATCAAATGAGATGATTACTAAGAGCAGGGTGGGACGGCTTTAACAGAGAAAGGGAATAGTTTGGCTTGAGATGAATAGACTTCAGCTGATTAGAAAATTCACCGTGAAAGGTAAAGTTGTCTTCTTATCGTTGCCTTTTGTTTGTTTGTCGTTGGAGCTGGAGGGGAATAGAAGAGATCGTGAGCTGCTATCAGGTCAGCTAAGAGGAGCGTCGGCTTTAGGTTTCAGAAGGATCGGAGAAACTAGAGGGGAAGAGGCATTGGTCTGGGGCCGATTTTGATCGGTGGAGGGGTTTCGGCCAGATAGAGGAAGAACATTTGCGGCTTTGGCTTGAGGATTTGATCGGAGATAGTGGTGACTTCGGTTCTGTGTGGAAGGAGTGACGAAGAGAGGAGGCGGGATGAAAGAAGAGGGGAAGCAGCGAATGGGAGAGGGCTTTTGTGTGTGTTGGAGCTGGAGCGGCTAAGGAAATCGAGAGACAGAGAGCAATCGTGGAGTTCGACCGGAGAGAGAGGTTCGGCTTCTGTATCGGAACGGGAGATAGAGACGTCGGGAGTGGTGAGTGTGGAGCAGCGAAGAAAGGCTTCGTTTGGGTCGGTATTTAACGATGGGAGCGTGACAGAGATCGAGAGCGGGATTTCCGCAGGGAATACGGAGAAGCGACTGATTCGGCGCTGAACAGCGGGATTTTTGCGGGATTTCCGGCCGGTTTCGTGGATACGAGGTTTGATCTGATTTGATTTTTTTTTTATTTCTTTTTATGCTTTACACAGAGGTCAACAAATGCCCCCCAACAAATGTGGTACGCGTCTAGAGCGAATCACATTTGTTGTGAGTTGTTTGGCCTTGTGGATCTCTAGATATTTATTCTAGATGTCACACTAGGATTTCCGTTTAGTGGATCTCCAAAAATTTGTTTGGATGTCACACTACGATTTTCATTTAGTGGATCTCCAAAATTTTGCTTGGATGTCACACTAAGATTTTCATTTAGTGGATCTCCAATGTTTTGCTTGGATGTCACACTAAAACTTTCCTTCTCCATAAATCTCTTGGATATATCAATAGATGGCTGAGATATTGATTTCTTTTGCCCTATGCTTTGTGCTGCGGACAATGATGGAGAATTTCCTGATTTGTCTTTATTGATTTGTCAGGTGATTTTTGTACCTTCAGCCCTATGCTTCTTGCTTTGGCGGGCTTGTTGAAGGAGTAGATGCCGACGACCTAAACCTTCTAGGTTTGTTTCAGGTCAATGGCGAAAAGTCATCGGTCCAGAGCTTTGTGCGTAACGGACTTGTTGATGACGAAATCCACTTAGTTCAGCCTTTAGCTTTGTGTGAACTTTGGGATAATTTTCTTCGGTCCTTTGCTTTGTGCTTTGGTGGACTTGTTGAAGAGAAATTCCTTCGATCCTCGCTTTGTGCTTTACGGATTTGTTGAAGGATTTGCAGGTTATGGATTCAGTTGATAGTACCGAATGTAGGTAGTATCTTGATCCTTAAACCACTTGAGAAGACTTTAATCTGAATCACTTGAGTTCATCAGACCGGGAGAGCTAGAATTTGATAGCTCCTCGTCCTCTGGTTGCTGAGATGGGGGTTCCTCTACTACGGCCTTTCTTATGGCTTGTTGAGTAGACGGAGCTGCCAGCGATCCGGCCATATTTGGGCTTGTTGGATCCGACCTCTTACACCCATTCAGGCTTCAGACTTGAGCTATGGGAATTGCGCTCCCCAATGCTGATTTTGCTGAAGTTGGTAGATTTGGAGTCATCTTTTGTGGTTGTAGATTTTGGAGCCTACGAACATTCAGTAGTTGTTCGAGACTTATCCTTCTACTGGAACTTTGATTCTCCAGTCATTTAGGAGAATTTTGTAGACTACGATCACTTGAACTTATCGAGTCAAATTTGCCTTCGTTCTTCCTACAGTCCCTACTAACGGGTTGACGAAGTGGGGGTTCCGCTACTACGGCCTTTCTTATGGCTTGTTGAGTAGACGGAGCTGCCAGCGATCCGGCCATATTTGGGCGTGTTGGATCCGACCTTTTACACCCATTCGAACCTTAAGCTTCAGGCTGTCGAAAGACTTTAAGCTTCTTCGGCTCAATTTTGTAGGAGTGTGTAGCCACAAAAGTCACTTTCTTGACCTTTGAGTCTTGGTTTGTTGTAGAAGGTGTTGTCTCTAACTCTTGAAAGACCACCTGCATAGACTTTGAAAAAGAAATCTTGTATTCTTTAGCACAAAAAGAATATTTGTATTGATAATTTTAAATATTTATTCGGGGATCTCGGCATGCAGCGCGATGTCGACCCGAATAAATATTTAAAATGCCCCCTGTCTCGCAGGGACATTTCAGAATGAAATAGATTTTGAATATGAGATTTTAAATATTCATTTGGGGATCTCGACGTATAGTACGATGTCGACCCAAATGAATATTTAAAATGCCCCCTGTCTCGTAGGGACATTTTGGATAGGCTTTTTGTCTTTGAGATTTTAAATATTTATTTGGGGATCTCGGCACGCAGCGCGATGTCGACCCAAATAAATATTTAAAATGCCCCGTCTGATGGGGGATTTTGAAATGCGTTCTTGCTACACAAGAGAATTTCAAAATATAAGCATGCATTGACAACTATGTATATAAAATATTGTTCATCACAAAATACATTAGTTATGGAATTTTTTTTCAAGCATGATATTTCTTTAAATGTCGACCGTTTATAGGTGGCATAGGCCTCTGACCATTCAGATCAATCAACTGATAAACTCCTCCTTGGTACACTTTCTCGATGACGAAGGGGCCTTCCCAATTGGATACGAATTTGCCACCAATTTTTCGATGTGGGATGATTGGTCTTCTCAGCACCAGGACAAGCTCCCCTTCTTGAAATGATCGAGGACGCACCATTCGATCAAAAGATTTTGTCATTCTTGCCCGGTAGATTTCCAAATTTTGTTGGGCTTGTAACCTGCGTTCATCAAGTGCGTCGAGCTCCTCCATTCTGAGGTGGGCATTTTGTTCTTGAGTAAGCTCATTCTGAATTGCTACCCGGAGTGACGGTAGTTCAATCTCCAATGGTAATACGGCTTCAACACCGAACACTAGAGAATAAGGAGTGGCTTTTGTTGGCGTCTTGTACGTTGTACGGTATGCCCACAGTGCTTCTGCCATCTTCGTATGCCATTCTCTTTTGTTTTTGGTGAGAATCTTCTTCAACAATTTCACTAGCGTCTTGTTGAAGGCTTCCGCCAATCCATTTGCCCTTGGATTGTATATAGAGGAATATCGCCAATCGATTTTGTGCCGATCAACGAACTTGTAGATTTTTGTACTTTTGAATGCAGTACCATTGTCTGAGATTATACGGCGCGGCACACCGAATCTGTAGACGACATTATGGGTAAAGAAATTGATCACATGCTCGGATGTGACCTCTCTGAATGGAGCTGCTTCTGCCCACTTGGAAAAGTAATCCGTCGCTGCCAGAATGAAACGGTGTCCCGCTGATGATGGCGGATCTATTGGCCCAATTATGTCTGTGCCCCAACATTCAAATGGCCAAGAAGCTATTGTTGGGTGTAGAGGATTTGGCGGTTGATGTATAACATCACCGTGAATTTGACATTCGTGGCACCTCTTTGCGTGGTCAATACAGTCTCTGACCATTGTCGGCCAATAATAACCCATTCTCTTGATTTTGGCGGCCATTTTGGGACCTGACTGATGTGCTCCACAAAGTCCTTCGTGGACTTCTACTACCACTTTATCAGCTTCCTTGGTCCCTAGGCACCTTAGCCACATTTGATCAAAGGCTCGTCTGTACAACATGTCATTGACAAATGCGTAGCGCAACGCCCTTTTTCGGATTTGTGCAGCCATAGATTTTTCTGTCGGGAGTTTGTTTTCCTTGAAGTAGTTAATGAATGGATGTCTCCAATCATTTTCGACTTCAATATCTAAACAATGCCACCACGATTCTGAAGCTTGACTGGCTTTACGTCTCTTGGCCATGTGATGTTCTTCTAGATAATTCTCCATGACGATCTGATGGAGAGGTTGAGGGTCAACTGGAGTTTCATCCTGCTGACTTGAATCTGGAATTCTTTCTGCCCTTGGGAATTGTAGTAGAGCAGGTTCCAATACTCTACGAGTGTAAACCCCGATGAATACAGGCCTTTCCTCGTTGATGTTCGCCATTTCTTTGGCCAACTTGGCCAAACAATCTGCTTTAGCATTCTGTCCTCGAGGAACTCGAGCCATTTTGACATTTGGTACTTGCTTCAGAAGCTCGAGAACTCGTCTGTGATAGTGGGCTAATTCAACTTTGCCAACCTTGTAAATTCCAAGTACTTGATTTATTACAAGTTGAGAATCACCAAAGATTTGGAGATGTTGGATTCTGACATCGATCGCAATCTCCAGCCCTGCTAATAGAGCTTCGTACTCGGCTTCATTATTGGTCCGAGGTTCAGTCAAACTGAATGAAAATCTCATTATACCTCCCTCCGGTGCTACGAAAATGAGACCGATGCCGGCTCGGGCTCTTGCAATATTTGGAGGTCGGACGGGTCTAATTGACGATGCCCCGTCGAAGTACATTTCCCAGAATGGTAGCCTTTCATTCTCCTCGACCTGCATAATCTGCTCATCGGGCAAATCATCATTTAGCGGAGAATCAGCTGGGATTGGGTGTGCAGCAAGAAAATCTGCCAAGGCCTGTCCTTTCACCGCCTTCTGTGGCATGTATATGATTTCAAACTGCAATAACAATACTGCCCACCTGGCTAAGCGACCTGTCAACGCTGGTCTTGTCATCAAGAACTTCAGCGGATCGATCTTTGATATCAGTGTGATTTTGTGGGATAACATGTAATGGCGGAGTTTCTGAACTGCAAAAATCAGTGCCAGGCAATGTTTTTCAATAGGAGAGTAACGGCTTTCTGCTCCAATCAACCTTCGACTGATATAGTAGAGCGCATTTTCTTTTCTTTCTTCATTATTCTGGGCCAATAGTGCTCCGAGGGACTCTTCTAGTGCAGCTGTATACAGTATAAGAGGCTTCCCCGGAATTGGCGCTGCTAGAATGGGCGGATTCAACAGATATCTCTTGATGCTATCAAACGCCTCCTGACATTCTGTATCCCATTTGAAACGGACGTCTTTCTTCATTAGTTTTGAAAATGGCTGGCACCTACCCGATAGATTTGATATGAATCTCCGAATGAAAGCCAGTTGTCCTTGCAATGATCGGAGCTGTCGAAGGTTCCTTGGCGGTGGCATCTCCGTGATTGCCTTAATTTTGTTGGGGTCGATCTCTATTCCTCGATGACGAACAACATACCCCAGGAATTTGCCGGAAGAGACCCCAAAAGCACATTTGAGAGGATTCATCTTCAGATCAAACTTTCTGATTCTCTCAAATACTATTCTGAGATCTTTTAAGTGATCATCTCGGCCAAGGCTTTTAACAACAAGGTCATCTACATAACACTCGACCTTCTGATGTATCAAATCATCAAATATGTGAGTCATCGCCCGCTGGTAGGTGGCACCAGCGTTCTTCAGGCCAAAGGGCATGACTGTGTAGCAGAAAATGCCGATGGGTGTCCTGAACGATGTATGTTTTTCATCTTCGGGCGCCATCTTGATTTGATTGTATCCTGACGATCCATCCATGAAAGAGAACATGTCGTAGTTGGAAGTATTGTCCACCAGGAGTTCGGATACAGGGAGTGGAAATTCGTCCTTTGGGCACGCCTTGTTGAGGTCCCTGAAGTCAATACAGACACGAATTTTCCCGTTCTTCTTCTTCACTGGGACGATATTGGCAATCCAGTCGGCGTATTTTTCTTCTCGAATAAAGCCTGCATCTATTAGCTTCTTCGTTTCTGCGATCACCTGTTCTTCAATTTTCAATCTCATTCTCCTTGGAGCTTGTTTGACGGGTGTTACATCCGGTTTGATGGCTAATCTGTGAACTGCTACGTCAGGGGATAAGCTAGGCATCTCAGCATATGTCCAGGCAAAGCAATCCCTGAATTCACAGAGAAGTTCTTTTATTTCTTCTATTTGTTCCTCGGGTAGAAGAGAACTAATGAAGGTTGGGCGAGGGTCCTCCTCAGTTCCCAAGTTGACTTCTCTTAGTTCATCCATAGTGGCTGCCTGTCCACCATCTTCAAGCTCTTCTGGTGCAGGCTCGGCTTCTACGGGCTGTTCATCATAATCATCAGTTTCGTATATCTCTTCAGCATCACCATCTTCGGATTCAATTTCCACGCATGTGATGGCGCGACAAATCTCTTTCCGGAGGAATTTTCGCTTGATGAATCCGATACCTTTATATGCGTCTGTATCCTTCTGCCGTAACGGACGCGGACTCCTTCCATACCAAAGGCCCAGACTTGTACGAAGTTGTCGTTTGGTGGTAGGAATATTGACTTGTTTTCGTAGCATTCTCTGGATATTTTTGGTATTGAACGTAGGTAGCCTTGTAGGAAATAATTCCTCGGAATCGAGGATCATGCAATCCCAGTCATGATTCTCCTCTTCACGAACTCCCGTGAAATATAGCACATTCTTTGGCACAGTTCCATTTTTACGGGGAGGCAGATAGAGAGTAGCGAGTTCTTCAACCTTATGCACTTCGCGTGAGATGATTTCTTTGAAGTGTTGCAAGGGAACACGTGTGACTACGAGTACACTATCTGAAATTGATAGGCTGTCAATTCTTCTAGAGAACACATTCTGCACCGTGTTCATATAGATAGGATCGTAGTCATAATCATCATTTGAAAATTCTACATGCCTACTCCATTCATCCGTAGACTGGCATACTTTTCGAGATTTGGCAGGAATAATATCGTCTTCATCTGTGTCACTTCCCAGATGAGGTACAAATTTCTTCTCTTTAGGAATGGTCGGTGCTTTGGGAAGAGTCGGCGCTGCCTTCTTTCTCCCCACCTTCTTCTTCTCACCTTCTTGTTCAGGTCGCTTTGCAGTCTTTGAATTTGATGCTCTGGCTTCGAGAGAGCTCGAAAACTTTTGCTTCTTTGGCATGAAATATCGTGCATCTTCATAAACTGTTGCTTCATGAACTGTGAAAGGCTGAATGTCACCAGAGATCCTGAATTCTTCTCCATCTTTGAGATATTTCATACACTGGTGTAATGTTGATGGGACAATGCCATATTCGTGCAACCAGGGACGACCCAGCAGCGCCTTGAACGAAGTATCCGCATCGATTACATGAAACTTAGCTTCTGTATGGAGCTCTCCAAATACAAGAGGGAGCATAAATGATCCGAGGGTTTTCTGTCCTTTTTCGTTGAAACCATGCACCATTAACTTATCTGGCCCGAGGTGTTCCACATCAAGACAGAGGGATCTCAGTGCTTTCAAACTTATCAGATTTATGGAGGATCCAGGATCGATCAAGATTCGACTGATGATCAGCTTATCGCTCTCTGCAGTAATGTACAGAGGACGATTATGGTCTGCAGTTCCGAGCATCATGTCCTCTTCGGAGAAAGTAATGAATGGTTCATTTCGAGCTTGCAGAACCTCAGTCAAACTACGTTCAGCGAAATACGCCTCGTATCTTTCGGGATCTTTGAGAGCCTGAATCAGAGTCTCCCGAAGGTCTTTAGACATCACCAAAGCATCGTATATGCTGAGCTGTGCTGGAATTTTTCTCAAATGAGATAAGATGTTATAATCTATCCCATTGGCTGAAGTCTTCTTTTTCTTAGGATCTTCAGGGATAATATCATCGTTGATAATTATTTCTTTTTCCTTATCTCTATTAGAGACCCCTTTCTTCGGTGGAGGCGGTAGTATTTTGCCGCTTCTTAACTGCACTTGAGCAATCTCCTCCGGTTCAGAGTCATTTAACTGTACATTTTCTTCAGAGTCAGCCATCGTTGCGTCTAGGGACTCATCCGTTGATTCAGAATCACCACCTAGGTTTACATGTCCCATCCGAGACGCTATGCTAGGGTCTAATTCGTCTCCCTCTGGAAAAATATAATCCCTCCTCCGAGCTGTAATCCATTGGCAAAACCATCATACAAGATTCAGAGGGTACTTCTTCTGTGTATTCTTCTTTCATTGAGGTACTCGGCGCCACTGAGATGACCCGACATACTTCTTTGGGAAGAGAATTCTCATCATTTTCTTCGGCTTCATCTATCTTAAGCTCCGACATGAAGTCAGCGAGCTTGACAGGTCGCCTCACAGTCTGGTAATATTCATCCAAACTGTTGATAACTCTCTGAGTTGCAGTCATTTTCTCCTTAGGCTTTTTCAGCTTGGTTTTCTTCTTGGATGATTTCTTCTTTTTTCAGTCTTTGAAGAACCAACTTGGTTGGAAAACTGTTTTGAAGTAGAAGGTCGTACCACTGGCAGTGCCTTCAAATCTATCATTGGCTCAATAGGAGATTTCCACTTTATACCTGAAACTCCTTCGAGTTGCTTCAACATTTTTACAGTTTTCTTGGAGACCGCAGTCTCCCACTTTTCTTCTTGAATTGGCTTCTTTTCATTTCTTCTTTCTTCAACCAGGGGTACGGAAGAGGACGTGACCACGCGAGTTGATTCTTTTCTAGGGTGAGACAACACATTGTCGGACAAAGTGAGTTCCCCTTTTTGATATTTTCTTTCAAGCCAATCTTTAAAGATGTAGCAATCTTCAATAGGATGGCTGAGTACACGATGATATGGGCAATAATTTGGGTCACCAGTGTGCTTCGACTCTTCGGGTCTCTTGCATTCAGGCAGTTCTAAACCCGATTTCAACACTTGTCGAAATAATTTGGCGACACTCTCCCTCCTGAATGAATATTCTTTATTCATTTTATCTTTGAGGGATTGGAACATTCTATCACCAGTTCCTATTGCCTGTCTCTGGCCTCCAGCCTGATAAGTCCGTGGCTTATCATTTCCCCCTAATATCAGCTTTTGTTGGGGGTTGGAGTTGTAGACCTGTTTGGGCTTTTCTTGATATTGCATCGACTGTTTGCCCTTGTCTACATTGTAAATCACCTGCTTTTCTCTATCAGCTCTGGAGAAGAATGTAGAGTCAGCTTCACCTCTTCTAGCACCCGGGGCTTTAGCCTTTTTGGACTTATCAGAGTGATTTTCTGATCTGGAGAAATTCAACTTCTCGAATTTGGCCACTCTGTCGAGCAAGTCTTGAAATGTGTTTATTGTAGCCATGCACAGGAAGGGTTGCATCTTGTCATCAATGTTTCCCATTAACAACTGTACGGCATGTTCTTCCTCTAACTGCTGCTCACATTTCATGCTCAAATTTCGTCAGCGAGTGATGTATTTAGTCACTGATTCTTCTCTTTTTCTTTTATCCAGAGCGAGGTCAGCGATCGTTATCTTCTCAGTTGCACTAGCGAACCTCTTCACGAACATATTTTCCAATTCTGCGAAGGTTTTCACAGAATCATTCGGCAGTTCAGCATACCATTCGAAAGCAGTCGCTGTTAAACTACTAATGAACTGTCGGAAGAGTAGGGCGTCATTTCCTCCTGTATTCCCACAGGTGGCTTTAAACTGTGCCAGATGTTGTCTGGGGTTGTTATTACCATTGAAAGTGTTGAACTTTGGGACCGAATATCCTTTTGGGTACGGTACTTGGTCGTATTCAGCAGGATACGGACGACCTTTGCCCACTAATTTTTCTGCTTGATCAACGGCTATGATAGCCCTGATCCTTTCTGTTATTATTCCTTCCAACTGTGCAGCGGTCACAGGTTCAGAAGTACTTGCAACATTTTGTGGAGTGGGCTGACGGATGACATTATGAGCCTCGTGACCACCTTCAGGAATACCTCGTACTCCCGAGACTTGAGGCATTTGAAAATTTGGAGGATCCGGAGGAGGATTGGGCATGGCGCCAACAGCAACAGTTCTCTGCATCATCTGCATCATCGCTCCCATCTGAGCCATCATCTCAGTCATCTTCTCATTTAACTGAGAGATTTCTCTATCTTTGGCTCTCATCTGTCGCCTCGTTTGTCGCCGCATTTCAGCGAGCGTGACATTTTCGGCCTCAGAAGGGTTTTCATCTACTTCCTCCACTTCTTCTTCTTCTTGAGAATGACGACTTCTGCCAGTGGTGGACCCTTCTCTATGACGACGACGGTACACTTGCCTGGGTGGCGGTTGCCAACGCTCTTCATCTTCATCATCATCATAATTGACGCCATCATCAATGTCTACATGTGTCACCATATAGACAACTTCCATGTCTAGGGTGTCATTTATTTCTTTGATTTCTTCTTCTAGATTTTCCTCTAGAAATTCATTAATATTTTCTTCTAAATTTTCTTCAATGTTTTCATCCCCTTCGAGGTATTCTTGTATATTTTCATCCTCTTCAAGGAATTCCTCATCTTTTATATTTTGATCATCTGTATTTTCTTCCAGTAGTCGGATCTCCGAGCGACGACGCCATTGGATTTCCGGCTCTTGATTAGGCACGGGGACTTCTTCGATTAGTGGGCTGCGATCGAAGTTAGTCTCTTCTTTTGGAGGAGATGGAGGGCGACGGGATCCCCTGGAGGATTCTCCAAGGTGTCTACCGTCTGGAGGAATGTCATTATGGGTCCTTTTTGGGGCCCACTTCTGACGTTGTTCGTAGATGGGGGCGGATCTCCGGGAAGCTTCACCGGATGTCACGCCCAGATCAATCCTCCTTCTCTTCTTTCTTTTTCATTTCTCCGAGGCTTTGGCCTCCAGACTTGTTTCCCTTTCCACCGGGACCTTTCAGCGGCGGATTTTTGGACATAAGGACCAAATGTCACATCCTGATGTTCACCGTACAGAATTCAGTATAGATTAGCTACTACTATAGCATATAAGTGACTAGTCAGAGATGGAAAGAGAAACAATTCCCCAGCGGAGTTGCCAGAAATCTGTGGGCTCCGAAAATTCGGCCCCGGCCTCCACTCGCTCTTCTTATTCGGCGAGGGAGTTTTAACGGACTAAGTTCCGAGGTAAATTTTGGAAGGCAGATGGGTTTGTAGATAAGACACTACCCAGAGATTTCGCCCTCATTTTGTGAGGACTTTATAATCTGAGTTCTGGTTTCCTATAGGCGCAAGCCCCTATAGTTAATTACCCCTCCCGATTACGAGAGAGAACTTTCGATTAAGGCTAGTCGTTAATCAGATACGTAGAGAATACGTGTTATCTGGCATATAGTAGCAGCAATGGATTTGGATGTTGGTAGAAATTGGATTTGGAAATTGGGTTTTGAATTTGGGAATTCGGAAAGGATTTGGAGAGTTTAATATTTAAAGTAGAAATTTCACCATCTTGCACTTAAAGCTGATGGTGGGGGAATGGATGATGGACCCGATCAAGATCCCATGGTTCCGTCATCCCGGGTCATCGTGGTCCCTGGTCTACTTAGTCAGAGGAGGTAGTCGACCCAACCTGACAGAAGGATCCTTGTCGGCAGCCATGGGTTGCTTCGTCCAAGGGGACCTTGTAGACCGGGGTTGGTGTTTGTCTAAGGGGACAAATTTAAATCCACCTTAGCTTACAGAGGGCTTTGTGCCCTGTCGATCATATCCTATTGATTCATATCTCAAGGATTTAACGCCATTAAGGAGCGTATTGGCTCTGGCCATAACCGCTATCTGTGGTGCTATTTTGGCGGCAAAACCACTCGGTTCAGAGGGCCCCGGGTCATAACCGTTTACCTGCAGTGCCATTTGGCGGCGAAACTGCCGGTTAGAGGACACGTACCACGCCCTTACTGGCAAGAGATTGTTTGAGAATGGATCCTAGTGATATTTTCGACTAGGCATTTGGCTCTTTGTGAGCTAGAGTTTATTCGAATTTTATCGCCTCGACAAACTGTTGCGGAGGGCGAATGGATTTTGCTTTTAACTGCGTTGATGGATTTATTTCAATTTTAAATATTTTTTGGGATTTTGGAGTTTTGAGATTTTTTCTGAATTTTTTGGGATTTTTGTGGGAGTTTTGGGATTTTTGTGAAGTTTTGGCATTTTTGGTGGATATCTTAGGTAGAGTTTGAAAGTATTTGGAATGGACTTTTGGGAGACAATTGAAAGTATTTGGAGAACCCCTCCGGTTGAGATCTTCATTCAACACGGCCATCATCGGGGTGTTCGGGAGCCATTTCTCTTTATGGACTGAACCTTGTCAACTCCGTCGGGCTGTTGACAGAGGATCGGGTTTCGTAGGCTTTTCGCCTTTGTAAGTGAATTCTTTTGATTAAATGGTTTGGAGGCCTGATATGAATGTATTAGAACAAATATACTGGTCCTCTCAACCGTGTATTTGTTCGAGAGTTCGAACCTTGTCGACTCCTATCGATCCGTATAGGAGGATCGGGTTCGAACTAGAATTCACTTGTTAACCCGCGCAGCATCCCTAGACGTCACGTGTGTACCAATAACACGCTCGTCGGGGCCCATGCGGGTATTTGATTATTTTTACCCCTTTTAGTGTACCTATGTGTATACAATTTATAGTGCACGTGCAGGGGTATTTTGAAATAGTTGTGGACGCCTTCTGTCTGCTTATACGAATGTTGCAGATCCGGTGGCGATGCTTGTGAACCTACTTTTATTTGCAAGAGGACAATGTATATTTACTCATATGTTTAATATACACATCAACCTTCCTCATCTTTATATGGTTCATAAGATGTTCTTTTGCATATATTTGAATGATCACAACTTTTGACATTTCAATCTAGATCTTGTGCTCGTTGCTTCAAGGTTGATTCTTCAAAGTAAATTATGTTTGGAACTTTATTTAGTAACAATCTCTTGCTTGTAGGAGACTGAGATATTTGCTAGTAATTTGATTCAATGGTTGTAAAGGCATCTTGGCCTCTAGTAGATCGTAGGGACACTTCAATATTTGCTTATATATGAATGTTGTTCATCCCCATTTAAGATTTGATTTGATTGAATGTTCAAGCCGCCATATCACATTCAATCCCAAGCTCCATTGTAGTTCATTTGAGTTTGATCTTTTCTTTGATGTATCTTCTTTGAGTTGGATCGTTTTTGATGATAGAGATGAAGAAGTTTCCTTCTATAAGACTCAAGTTATATATTTTTTTGTATGAGTTTGAGTCCAAATTCCATTCATGCCTGAGTTCAAAACTCAGTATGAGTCTTCTACAATTATTCAAGTTCTTCGTGTCATAGTTAGACTTGAATTTTCATGGATCGTCGATTTTCAATTGAGCATAGTTCATGCTCATTCTATTCTCAAACTAAGCCAATGTGATTCGGGTCTTTTTTGTTCAAACTCAAGTCCCACTTAGTTCAAAATTTGGACCCTTATTCATCACACATTCGTTGCAAGTCCATCTCATATGGTTCAAACCAAGTTCATTTTGAATCAAGCTTTGAATGGGGTCTTTTAATTAATCATTCATCTTTGTATTTAGTCAAGCAAATTCAAACAAAGTTCATTGTGATCTTGGCAAGCTTAAATTCCAATTTAAATCGCTGCTTGAATAGTCATATGTTCCATGTCATTGCGAGTGCCATTTCATATCCAAATTGTTCAAGTCTTTGATTGCTTGAGTTTGAATTTATTTGGTTTAAGCTTGGATTTAATCTATTGCATATTTAGTTTCAATATTCAATGTCAAAGTCCTCTGTAGTCTTGTTGAGTTCCAATGAGAGTTCGATGTGCAAGTTCAAGTCCGAGTCCACCATTTTTTATTTAAGTCCTTGGATTTTCAACCCAAATTTCGGCAGCCTCCCGGCGTCTCCCCCGTTTAGGGGAAAACTACGGAAAAACTGGGCCTTTCCCACCACGCTAAGAAAAGCGTGCATGGTAGGTGCCCTCTTTCGAGGACACCGTGGCCGTGTAATTTTGATCCCCCACCACGCTAAGAAAAGCGTGTATGGGTATTTTGAAAACATTTTGCAAGAAAATCATTTTTTTTTAAGTATTTTTGCAAGAATGGCAGTTATTTCCCCGTAAACGGGTACTTATGGGTATCCCCGCTTCGTCGTGCGCATCGCACCGGGATCCCTTCCCACCACGCTAAGAAAAGCGTGTATAGGCGGGGTTTCCAAGGCGATACGAACTTTGAAGAAGGAATTTGGGTGATTACCCGCTTCGTCGCAAACGTCGTGACGCACTCCCTCCCACCACGCTAAGAAAAGCGTGTATAGGTGGTCGTTTTGTCTCGACGTATGCGATGAAATCAGGTTCTCGGAGTTTTAGGGTTTAGGAGTTATACCTGCGCGGGGTCGACGGTATGAGGATCGAGGTAAGAGAATGATTTTGCATTTCATTTTTTTTTTTATCTCCTCCCTTCCTTTCTCACTTTCTTTTTTTTTTTTAAAAAGCTCCTTTCATCATTTTCATTTTTTTTTGCTTTCTCGTGCACATATACATACATATATACAGTCATGACAAAAATAATATTAAATAACTAATACAATGTAATAAGCTAATAATAATAATAATAGTAATAATTAAGACATCTAATAAGAGAAGAAAGATAAATCATATACAAGAAAAGAAGCTCAGTCCCCTTTTTTTTTGCTGTTGGATTAAGGATGGGCTTTTAAAAGGGTTAATGGGCTTTTAGTTTGAAGGTGGATATGAGATGTTTAAGTGGGGTTAAGAAACCAGGTTGCTATTTGGGGTTAGTGGGGCTGTTTTGTAGTGGAGGTTTGATGGGCTTTTGAGTATGAGAATTTTGGCTTTTGAGTTTAAAGTGAGGAAGTTTAAATGGGCTGTAAGAAATGCCAACTTGCTGTATCAGAACAAGGCCCATTTAACACTAAGTTTTACTTGGAGGAGAATCTTGCTAGGACATCCACGTGAGCAAAAAATCAAATGAGATGATTACTAAGAGCAGGGTGGGACGGCTTTAACAGAGAAAGGGAATAGTTTGGCTTGAGATGAATAGACTTCAGCTGATTAGAAAATTCACCGTGAAAGGTAAAGTTGTCTTCTTATCGTTGCCTTTTTTGTTTGTTTGTCGTTGGAGCTGGAGGGGAATAGAAGAGATCGTGAGCTGCTATCAGGTCAGCTAAGAGGAGCGTCGGCTTTAGGTTTCAGAAGGATCGGAGAAACTAGAGGGGAAGAGGCATTGGTCTGGGGCCGATTTTGATCGGTGGAGGGGTTTCGGCCAGATAGAGGAAGAACATTTGCGGCTTTGGCTTGAGGATTTGATCGGAGATAGTGGTGACTTCGGTTCTGTGTGGAAGGAGTGACGAAGAGAGGAGGCGGGATGAAAGAAGAGGGGAAGCAGCGAATGGGAGAGGGCTCTTGTGTGTGTTGGAGCTGGAGCGGCTAAGGAAATCGAGAGACAGAGAGCAGTCGTGGAGTTCGATCGGAGAGGGAGGTTCGGCTTCTGTATCGGAACGGGAGATAGAGACGTCGGGAGTGGTGAGTGTGGAGCAGCGAAGAAAGGCTTCATTTGGGTCGGTATTTAACGATGGGAGCGTGACAGAGATCGAGAGCGGGATTTCCGCAGGGAATACGGAGAAGCGACTGATTCGGCGCTGAACAGCGGGATTTTTGCGGGATTTCCGGCCGGTTTCGTGGATACGAAGTTTGATCTGATTTGATTTTTTTTTTGTTTCTTTTTATGCTTTACACAGAGGTCAAAAACAATAAGAAAATTTCATTCATCAATAACTACCAAAATACAATGACTAGGCCTCCATATATAGACCTTCCAAAACAAAACAACAAAGACAAAATTGCCCTCGGGCTACAACATTCAATGACTCCCTCATAGGGATACAAATGGAAAAACATAAAATATAAATAATATGATTAAAATAAAACATCAGAAATAAAGACTATGAATCATAGCCGTCACTCAACGACCACTCCGATGGTAAGTGTGCCGAAATCTCCTACGTATGTCCTCATCATTCTCCCCAGGTGGGAGAAAGCTCGACCCTGTCGAGTAGGGGTCCTGAGAACTCTCGTACAGCTCCAGAAGATCAGGGTCCAGTCTCTGTATCTCGACACAATCCAACCATGTATTTTCCGTCTCCAGATTTCCTTTCCATTGAACTAGGTATCTTCGGCGCCCGCCATCCTTGGTGAAAATGATTTCATCATTGAGTATAGTTTCTATCTTCTCCGCATTAGGTATTGTAGGAATTTTAGGGAGTGGAGGTAGGCTCGGGATCTCACTTTGTATGGACACAAGGCTCAATAATTAGTGGATTTTCAGGGTTAAAATCAGGTCCTTCGAAGGCTACTAGATCCTCAATGTTAAACATAGGATTCATGTTGAAACCTTCTGGAAGGTCTAATACATAAGCATTAATATTTATTTTGAAAGTTATTTTGAAAGGCCTGGCGCTTTTAGCGTGTAATTTCTTAACGGCCCCTAACGGGAACCGCTCCGGACGAATCCGGATCATGACAGTCTCCAACCTCGAACTCCTTGAATCACCTTTTAAGATCAACATTAAGTTTATACATATCATTACTTTGTTCAATTCTTTTATTAATCTCTTTATGCAATTCCTGGAGGTGAGATGCGAATGCAGATGCAGACTCTGACACTCTAAGCTTAGGACCCATGGAAATTAAATCTATTAGCTACCTAGGTTGGTACCCGTATACAATTTCCACTGGACTCATGCCTGTGGTTCAGTTAACGGAGTTATTATAAGCAAACTCGGCAGTAGGCAACTTAGAATCCCACTCTATAATATGTTCGCCTACTAAAATCCTAAGGAGGTTACCTAGGCTCCTATTAACAACTTCCGTTTGACCATCCGTCTGAGGGTGGAAGCCGGTAGAGAATTGCAGTTTAGTACTCATCTTGAGCCATAACGTTTTCCAAAAATGGCTAGTAAATTTTGCATCTCGATCCGACACAATAGTCTTAGGGAGCCTGTGAAGTCTGGCAATTTCATCAAAGTACAAATTAGCAATCCTAAAAGCATCAAATGTTTTGGAACATAGGAGAAAATGTGCCATCTTAGAGAATTTATCCACTACTACACATATTGAGTCATGCTTCCTGATAGTCTTGGGTAGCCCTAAAACAAAGTCCATGCTAACGTCCTGTCATCGGCAGTGGGGTACGGGCAAGGGTGTGTAGAGGTCGGTATTTTGTTTTCTTTGCTTGGCTAATTGGCATGTGTGGCATCTCTTGACCAACCTAATTACATCCCGCTTCAAACTGGACCAGAAGAATCGATGTTCAACGACAGCAATGGTTTTAGATTGACTAAAATGCCCAGCTAAGCCTCCAGTGTGTAATTCCCAAACGAGGAATTCTCGGAGCGACGAATTGGGAATACACAACTTCTGCGATTTAAATAAGTAACCATCTTCCAAAAAAAAGTCATCTACAATTCGCTAGTCCTTAGTCGATAGTGATGAATATACTTCTTTAAAATCAGGGCAGTCCAAATAATCTTCTTTGAGTCGTTCAAATCCGATTACTTCGGTTCTCATTTCTCGGGTAATCATTAACCTTCGACTTAGGGCATCCGCAGCTTTATTCTCAAATCCTGCTTTATGTTTAATTGTATAAGTGTACTCTTGCAAAAACTCAATCGAACGACCATGAAGGGCATTGAGTTTATTCTGCGAATTAATGTATCGTAAAGCTTCAAGATCCGAGAATATCACAAATTCTTATGGCAACAAGTAGTGTCACCAATACCTAAGGGATTGAATGATCGCATAGAACTCCTTGTCGTAGGTAGAATACCGTTGACGGATATCATTTAACTTCTCATTAAAATACACAACGGGGTGTCCTTGTGATTAATCTCCTCCAATACCTATGCCAAAAGCGTCACAAGTTACTTCAACGACCTCTAGTAGACGCATTACAGGAGCCTCTATCATTTTCCTCTTAATTTCCTCAAAAGCTCTAGAGGCATGTGTAGTCCAATTGAATTCTCCCTTCTTGAGGTAATCAGTTATAGGAGCTACGATAGTGCTGAAATTCCTAATGAATCTCTGATAAAAGGTGGCTAATCCATGAAAACTCCGAACATCCCTAATATTCAACCCACTCATTAATCACACGTACTTTCTCAGGATCAGCTGATGTTCCTTGGGAGGAAACAAAAAATCCGAGAAAAGTAACACTATCTGTGAGAAACGTACACTTCTTAGGGTTAGCATACAACTGTTCATTTCTCATGACTTCACAGACTTGTTTAAGATGATTTAAATGCTGATTCACCGAATTACTATAAATCAATATATCATCAAAATAGACGACCGCGAATTTTCCTAAGAATGGGCGCAAAATTTGGGTCATAACCCTCATGAAGGTGCTAGGAGCATTACTAAGACCAAACAGCATAACCATCCATTCATACAACCCATCTTTTGTTTTGAAGGCCGTCTTCCATTCATCACCAGGGAGGATTCTGATTTGATGATATCCGCTTTTAAGATCAATTTTTAAAAATAGAGTTGCCCCAGTCATCATGTCTAACATGTCGTCCAATCGAGGGATAGGAAAATGATATTTCATAGTAATCTTGTTGATAGTGCGGCTATCAACACACATACTCCAAGAACCATCATTTTTATGAGTTAACAGGGCAGGTACCGCACACGGACTTAAACTTTCTTTGATGAAACCCCTTTTGAGCAAATCATCAACTTGTTCTTTTAACTTAGCATGCTCTTCAGGATTCATGCAGTAATGAGGGAGGTTGGGCAGTGATGCACCTGGTACCAGGTCGATAGCATGTTGGATATCCCTTAAAGGGGTAGATGGTTGGGAAGATCGTCAGGGAATACATCAGCAAACATTTCAAAGAGGGGCTGAACTTCAATCGGTATGGGGGTTCCTTGTTCTTCATTGGCTTCGCGTGCTGCAAGGGCATACATAAGAGCTCCTTGGTTAAGTTCGACTTCTACTTCTTTCGCAGTTAAGAAGTGTATTTCTTTGCTAGGTTTGACGGGAGCAGTCTTAACTTCAGTTTGAAGGGGTTTAGGTTGCGAAGGTATTAGCTTAATCTTCTTGCTATTATGCTCAAACACGCAGGTGTTTGTCCTCCCATAAATATGGACATAGTTGTCAAATAATCATGGGCGACCAAGAATAATTTGACCCACATCCATAGTCAAAGCATCACACCAAATCTTCTCTTGATATCCAACAAATTCTAGTGGAATAAAGCTCCGATCTTTAATCTCCATGGCAATCGAATTAATCCAAGCGACTTTATAGGGGTTCAGGTGTGGAGTCGTCTTTAGATTAAGTTTGGATATAATCGTGGAAGAGACCGCATTGATGCAACTACCACTGTCGATGATGAACTTGCAGTTCTTGTCCCCTATTTTAGTGAAAGTGTATAACATTGAAGTCCTACGTCAATCATCACTTGGTTTTGGTTGGGACAAGGCGCATCTAACTACTTGTAATTCTACGGGGTCCTCATCACGGAAAAAATCTTCTTCATCGTCTACATGATGGATTAAATCAGTATCAGTTTCTTCCTCTTCTTCATCAACCTCTTCAATTATGGTGACCTTATAGAGACTAGAACATTGCGAGGCAATGTGTCCATACCCATGACACCTATAGCATTTAGTTCCGAAGGTTATCTTAGGTGAATCACGATCATGAGTCTTTCCTTTAAAGTCGGGACGGGATTGAGGTTGACTCGCCGTTGGTTGGTTAACTACGGGACCAGCAGGTCAGGTTTGAGGTTGACTGGAAGAAGCTCTACATGGACCTGAGCGAGAGTCTGGATGCCTAGAGTGAGAATGGGTCCTACACTCTTCAAGGTCGAACACTAAACTACAAGCTGCTTCCAAAGTGTTAATTCATCTCGCAAAAAACTCATTTCGGAGGTCCTCTCTTAAGCCGGCTCTAAACATTGAAAGGATTTGGGTTGGGGTAGTGGTCTCCTCACCACTACAACGAATCAGGTAGTCATCAAAGGCAGAGATATAATCCTTGACAGGTCTACTCCCTTGGGTCAACCTATTCCACTTATCTAAGAGCTTAGGGTAATAGGAAGAGGGGAGATATTTTCTCTTGAGCTCCTGTTTCATCGTTCTCAAATCGGTGATGGGGTGTTCTCCTCGGGCTTCACGCATTTTCTCCAAGTTTGTCCAGTAATGGTTGGCTCGGCCCGTAAGTTTCATCTCCGCGAACCTAACTTTTCGTTCCTCTGAGATACTGTACCATTTGAAGTAAATATCCATTCTTTTGATCCAATCTAAGAAAATTTGAGGGTCGAGGGTACACCATCATAGGAAGGAGCGTCAATACGGATGTTCTTCAGCAGCTGAGCGTTGTTATCTCTGCCAGTGGGTTCATTTCCTACGGTGTTCGGATTGGGTCTAGGGTTATGACGATAGTGATCTCGCTGTAGTCCATAATCAGTCCAGGTGTCATCACCATAAGGTGAATGCGGCCTAGAAGGGGGTTTAAATAGCGGGGTTTCCTAGACGCTCAATGTTATCAAGTCGCTCACCCGTTTGGCGCCTAAAGTCTGCTAAGTCATTCTGAGTGTTTCGGATTTGCTGTGTAACCGTTTCCCAGTTGACCCACCATGAGGTCCAACGTTGCTTGAATGCTTTCCGGGTCCATTGTTGGTACTAGGGGACACTAGGGTAGGTAAATGGACAAAGGACAGCACCTAGACACTAAGTTATATGCTCCTAGCGCCTCTAAATGATGCCGTTTAGAAGGGGACAGCAAACTACAGCAAGGAGATGAATGATCAAAGTGATTAGGGAGGTTCCTAGGGTGAGGACAGCACTTAAAACCTAGGTTAGAGACACCTAAAGCTCTCTAAAAGGTGCAGAAATTTTCTGGACAGCAAGGGAACACTATGAAATAAATTATTTAAGAAATGCAATGCATGCAAACAAGTGAATTGTTGGTTAGGTAAGCCCATAGGATGCTTTCTAGCATGTGTTACCTATGTCTACCATGCTCTGATACCAAAATGATGTGAAACTAGGAATTGTTTATAAGATTAATAAGAAATTGGTTAGGCAATGATAAAGTTTAATCTTAATGTTCACCCAAATGAGATTCAAAGTAATTCTTGAGAAGTAAACTACAATTAGGCAATCAATCACAACTAAAGTTATGGGAACTTTTAAAATAACAATTCAAAACAAAACGATGCAAAGATTAGTTCAACTAGAATCCACTGGTTAACAAAGCGATCGTCTCACCTTGAAGTCCGCAATCACTCTTCTATTTCTAAGGTTGGCGGGAGAAGAAGAATGAAACAATGATGGTGATCACCACAAGGTGGAAGGCGCAGACGATCCGTAGCGAGGGCGAGGGAACCGGCGGCGGTGGGGATGGCCGGCGGCTTATGATCGTCCAACGGTCGGGTGGTAGGTACTCTTCAACTGACAGCGCCAATTGATACGAGATGCGGTTGATGTATCTGTCTATTGTAATATCCCAACCCGTATAGGGATCAAAGAAGGGCAATTGTGAGATGTCGGTTCTCCCGTTGGAATCCTCTATGAATCCGTGATCAAATTCTGGATCCGCCATTCATGTTCGTAATGAATGAAGAAGAGAAGAGAGAGGGAGAGGGGAGGTGGAAGTGGCGGTTTGGGAATAGAGGGGCTTGGCCGTGAGCTAGAGGAAGAGGGAGGGAATAAACCTGAATTTAATTTCAAGTTACCATTAAAAGAGGGGTTTAATTTCAAATTCAGAACTTTAAATTTGAAATTAAGCTAGGAGGGAAGGGGATTAATGGTGTATTAATGGGAGAGAGAGAGAGAGGGTGGGGTGGCCGGCCATGTAAGGAGGAGAGAGGGGCTTGGGAATTAAGTAGGTGGGGCCCAAAGGATAGGAGTTAAATTCTAATCAAAACTGATTTTAATTTCAGATTTGATTAAATTTGAAACAACTTCCTAATTTGGTTTATAATGAGAGGGAAAAGGTTTGAATTTCAAAATAGACTTAAATTCCCTTGAATGACTTTTCTAAAAGGATGAATACTAATTAGGAAATTAATTTAATCAAGGGGAATTTGAAATTCAAAAAGGAATTGGGTCAAGGGGAAGCCGGCGGCAAGGTGGGAGGCCAAGGGGGCGGCGGATGGAGCCGGCGGCCTGGCAGCCGGTCGTGGGATTTGGGTGGGCCGCTGGTAGTTGGGCTGGTCAAGGGAGGCCGGCGGTGGAGCTAGTGTGGCAGTGGGGGATTGAGAGGGTGGTGATGTTTCGATTAGGTAGGGGAAGAAGAAGAAGGGTGTAAGGGAAAGTGAAAATTTAGAGAGCTACAAACCTCAAGTACCACCTCTGCAAGAACTCACAAAGAGATCTTGGAAATCTCACGAACTCACAAAGAGATCAACAATAAGAAAATTTCATTCATCAACAACTACCAAAATACAATGACTACGCCTCCATATATAGGCCTTCCAAAACAAAACAACAAAGCGAAATTGCCCTCGGGCTACAACATACAACGACTCCCTCATAGGGATACAAATGGAAAAACATAAAATATAAATAACATGAATAAAATAAAACATCAGAAATAGAAACTATGAATCATAGCCGTCGCTCGACGATTCCTCCGATGGTAAGTGTGCCGAAATCTCCTACGGATGTCCTCATCACCCTCTTCTTTGAGTTGTTCCCAAGTCTTTGCCTAATATTTTGCTAATATGCAATCCAAGAACCAAATAATAGATCAATAAAGTATGTTGATATATCCGTAAATCTAAAAATAGCAATAATATTTCTATCCCATGATTCAAGCAAGTATTTAAGAATTATTGGCTTTCTCAACATTAGAATATTCTTATTCAAGTGCATGTAATGAGGTGATAATTTTCGTAAACATTAAGTTTCCCAAAAAATTGTTCGTAATCATGAAAAAATAAATTTATACGTTACTTCTCCACCTCATCAGTACCTTACAAGTAACACATTATCCCAAATTTCTTTTTCAACTTTATATGTAGAAATATGAATATAGTCAGATTTCAACGCAGAAAAAAAAAAGTAGGACAAGCATTTTGAATATAATTGTGTCGGTTCATGATCTTTATGCTCCCACTCATCAAAAAGACTGCCAGTAAATTTTTTGTTCACAAAATTTTGCACATGCTTTATGGTGCAGAATGTTAGCCATTAAAGGAGAAACATAATATTAAGTTAAGTGTTACAGAGTTGATGATGCTCAGGTGGATGAGTTGCTGTACTCTTAGAGACAGAATTCGAAATGAGCATTTACGTGAAAAAGTTGGAGTAGCTCTAGTGGAAGATAAGATTAGAGAGAGTCGCCTTAGATGGTTTGGTCACATAAAACAGCAACCTTCAGATGACCTAGTTATGAAAGTAGATGTATTAGATTTGACTTATGTTAAGAAAGGTAGAATTAGACCAAAAAAACTTGGTTAGAAAATATTAAAAATGACCATTCTTTTTTAGATTTAAATGAGAATTTAACTTTTAACAGAGCACAATGGAGAAAAATGATTCATGTAGCTGACCATATAGTGGGAAAATGGCTTGATGTTGTTGTTGTTGTTGTATATTTGCATGAATGTAAATATCCTATCAGTACTAAATTTCAAGCATAATTGTCAATGGATGAATAAAAGTAGATAGTCTAACATTCCATAAATCAAACAGAATATCATAAAATAAATATGGTTGGTTAATAAAATACCTTTTGGTGATGCTATTATTCTCAAATGTGTCATACAAATCTACTTTGTATAGTTAAAACTTAAAACAAAGAGCCTCTCTGATATCAATTGATTCGTATGGCACACCCAAGATGTGGATAGATTCTTGTAATTTTGAAAATAATTTTAAAAGTTAATAATTTTTCTCTTTTAAGATAATAAAAACATGAAAGTAAATTTTTTTTATTGAAAAAGGCAAATATGATTTTTTTATATTAAGGAAATACTTATCAGAATATTCAAAATTCTTCCCAAATACAACAAAAGGTTTTTGTAATTTTTATTTTTTTTAACATTCAAAAGCTTTTTCTCACATCTCACATCACAAATAGGCACAATTCATAATTTTTTCAAACATCATCACAAAGAATTGCAACAAGTAAAAGAGCTGAAAAAAAATTAAATGCAAAGAATGGCAAACTTAAGTACAATAGGTTGGTCCTCAATGGCCTATGTCTACTCCCCAAGTGTTCTTCTTATGATTTTTCACAACTCTCTCCTTTTATTACCGCAAAGGAGAGCATGTACTGAAAAAACCCTACCATCCCTTTTACTCCAAAAGAAGCACCAAATACTCATAGCCCCACACCTCGACACATAGAATTTTATAATAGTTTCGAGATTCAAGATATCACATGATAAACAAATAAAGACTCTCAACAAAGTATATTTCAAATTTAATCGTATAAACCATTTCAAATACCATGTGACTTAATTGAATTTATTTTAGGTAATTTATTGAGCAGTATTATGCATTTCGTAATGGACAATTAACCCAAATTTTGAACAATTAAAATTAAGGCAAATTGATTCTATCTATTTGATTGAGATAATCATGTTGATTGTTCAATACAATATACACATATAGCACAATTAAATTAATTTTTAATTATTTTAATTAACATAAATTGATCATATTAATATTATATCAAAATAAAATTGTCAGTATGATATATACATAGAGCACAATTTTAAGCTTAATTTGCATTACTTAAAATATATTTCTTATCTAAACTAAAATATCTCATATGTAATTTTGAAATCAAACATAATTAAACAAAACAATCCATGATCGAATAGTTCAATCAAATTAGTGAGAAATTTTAGTCGTAATTGATCATACAGTACAACACATGATCGTACACTACAGTCATTTAAGAAAAAATTTTAATAATATTGACTTAGAATTTATCTACTCTAAATTCTCTTGTGTGCACGTCGGTCAACTTGTCTGCCTCAATAGCTAAGAAAAATAATACAAGATGAAAAATATAACACTTTAGAACTTGAAGCATAGGTCTTGAAATCTCTCTGCCTAACTTGAAATACTCGAACTATAGACATCTTTTAAGCTACGTATGCGCTTCTAAGTGCCTTTATCTCATGAATTGCTTTTCCAACTTTTACCTAAAATGTTAGAACTCATTCCTACACGAATCTTATTCAAATTTTGTTTAGCTCATATCATATTATGTTTGTAATCATTAAAAATTAATCATGTCATGTAGGACATAAACTTTTGACAATTTCAAAAGATAAAACTATTTAAATTAATGTTGGTAACCGATAGAATTAATTAAAGCTTTAAATGAAGGTCAGAAATATTTTCTAAGTGTTGCACTGAAGGATTAAATTTATTGCACTTCACAATTCCTAACTGATGAATTTCAAAGAAACAACCATCATGAAATGCAAGATTGCTTATGTGTGCATCTTGCCATTTGAATCAGACAATTTCAGAAACAAACAGGAACTGGAATATAAGGAGCTGCAGTTATACCTCATTGCTTTTCATTATGGACACTTGGAGGGCATCTTTCTTAGAATTAATAGAGATGGGCCTTAGCCAAACTTGCCCGCATTTAGATGAAAGAAAACCTCCCATGAAAAATTTTACCATCTTCTCCTTTCTAAGAACGTGTAAGTCCATCATTTCTGTTTGCAATAGCAAATTAATATCAGAAAAAAAAGATCAATTTGACAACATATAAATTGGCTGAGCTAGAAAAGTGACATGAAAATATATAACAAAGCAGTGAGATGCAGAATATGTTGATATGCCCTGAATAAGAGGCATACGTCTCTGCAATTTAGGGCTGCTGAAATAAAAGAAAAAGAAAGCTGAAATAAGTTAAGGTGTAAGGATGCTAAACCTTGAACATGCATACCAAATCACACAGAAACAATAAAGCCAAGCCTTGAAGATTCTCCAAACATGTATACCTGAAGTATCTCATCTGACGACTTATATGTTAATGCCTATAGTACAAACCATTTCCTCCAACGAAATGATAGCATCTTCAAACTAAGAGAGTGCGCAGTACAATACAAGTAATTATATCTATTGATTTTTGCATGTTAAGTTAAAATATATGAAACACACAAAAATTATTAACAAATTCTAAACAAAAGCTTCAAAATACTGTGAGCAAGTACCTACTCTACACTGCCAGTAATCAAATTAGAAGCTTATGGTTGAAGAATCAAGCACAACTTCTGCTATGTCATTATAGCGGGTAATTCATGTCACAATCAAGGATTCAAGCACCAACTTTTCTCCAAATTAACAAGAAAAGAAGGTCTTTGGAAATGATTTAATTGCATATGCAACATTCGCCAGCTACGCTCTAACTTTGTCCATTGCTAGTGCTAAAACTCCAGGTCCAGAAGCAAGGTCTTTGAACATATAGTTAGACAAATATGATGCCTAGGGGTGTCAATATTTTGCATGACCCGAAAGCCCGACTCAAAAATTTCGGGTTACGGTCAACCCATTTCTCAAACGTGTCGGGTTCGGGTTCCCGGATTCAACCCATTTGGAAAAACAAGTCGGGTTCGGGTCGACCTGAAAATCGGAACTCAACCCAATTTAACCCAGGAAAATCGTGTGAGTCACGTCCATCCCGTCCCGTCCGTCCCGTCCCGTCCAAGCCACTGCCACAGTCCCGTCCTGTCCCGTCCAAGCCGTTGTTGTAGTCCCATCCTGACCTCTAGCTGTCGCCATCCTGTCCCATCCCGTCCAAGCCGCTTCCGTTGTCCCGTCCCAACCTCCGGCTTTTTTAGATCAGAAGTAAAGAAGAGACAGGTTGGCGGGTCGTGTTGGGTTGACTCAGGTCCAAAGTGGGTCAGGTTCGGGTCCGAGAAAGTGGCCTGTTTGAAAAAATGGGTTGGGTTCGAGTCCGGTGAACTTGTGTCTGGTCAGTTCCGGGTTGGACCAGAACCCGACCCGTGACCCGATTTTGACAACCCTAATGATGCCACAAGACATTTTGAATTCACTAACATATCTTCTCTCAAATGTAATGCTATAGGCTAGACCTTGTAATGAAAAAGATGGAATCCTTTTTCTCTAAAGTTTGAAGGATTTTATTTAAAAAGAAAAATGTAAAGACGTCGGCTGCTCTTATGACTGACTAGGAGCTCAAGCTTGAAGTTACATGTGTTATAATTGATATACATAGAAGTATTCAGTTTTAAAATAGGTTCCACTGAGTTCTATGCACAGTCTCTTCGAGTAGGCTGTGTAAGTATGTTTTAAATCATTCCAGAAACTCTACTTGAAAATTATCTAATCTTCCAACCCAAAATTTCATATAAACCTTCCAAAAAGCTAGCAAACATGATTGACTACTACGTCTGTTTGCCGCATTCTGTCAGTTTGTTCAGCTTATCAAGATCTGCATTGATAACAATATTGGCCATATGTCGCATGCAATAATAGTTGTGGAGGTAAGTAGAGCTTGATCAATATTATTGAGTTCATTTTATTTTGAGTCCTTAATGCTATATAATAAGGCAACTGGTCAACGTATCTAGCATTCAAGTTATAATATTAACTTTTTATATGACTTCCTTGCTTTTTTTAAGAGTGGAGAGAAAACACTACCCATCGTAACCATCATTAGCATTATCCTAACTATGCGGGGTTGGCGTGGGGTTGGCGTTATAAATTTCCATTCTCCATTCCTTAAAATAAGTGTTCCGTGAGAAGCAAACAATGATACATGGATTCAAAGCTAGAAATAACCGTGGTGATTGTGAAAATAAACCATACAATGAAACAAACAAGGAAAAATAGAATGCAGCGGAAAGTAAAGAACACTAGGATTTAATGCAGAAAAACCCGAAATCGGGAAAAAAACACAGAGCCACACCACACCAAGAAATCCACTAAGAAAATTAGGAGAAAAAAAGTACATATCTATCTTCTCTCTCACTCTCTCCTTGCTTACCAAGGGGACACCACCTTTGAGAAAAACGAGAAAAAAAACTGTACAGTCCACCTTGAAGAGTTGCGGCGACAGTTTGGAGGCTACAGAGCTCTAACCTCTGTCAGTTGATCCGTCTGACAATGTTGCGGTGTCGAATATACAACACTACATCGCTCTATTCTCTGTTGATTTTGTAGAAAAATGTCCAGCGAACAATGCAGAGCCGAGGTGCTTGAGTATACAGCGTTGGGGGCTCGGGTATACAGTACCGAGACGTACGTAAAAAAAAAATTCTAGGTGCAAAGCACCCGAGCCCAAGCAGGGGGAGTTCATAGGGGTGTAAGCGAGCAGGGCGCAAGCTGGCTTGAGCTCGACTAGTTAACGAGCTCGCGAGCTGATCTTATTGATCCATGAGATCGAGGTCGAGATTGATGAGACTCAGCTCGTGAGCTCGCGAGCCAGCTCGAATCACTATTAGTTTTTTAAATAGTTATTTTTCAATATTTTAAAATAATTTGAGATGCAGTTTTAATTTAAAGGAATTAAATGTGTATAGCTTTTAAAGGCATTAAAAAATATAAAATATTAAATTAATGTTTTCAAGGTTGCAATTTTCATTTCAGGGCATTAAATGTGTACAACTTTTAAGCATTAAAACATATAAAATATTAATTTGATGTACAACTTTCACTTAAAGACTGCAACTTATATTTTCCAAAGCTGCAGTTTTCGCCAGTTCTCCTTCTTCTGCCAATTCTTCCTCTTAGGCCCATTCCAAAGCTGCAGCTTTCTTGCCTCTACATTTTTTCAGCTTTCGTCTGCTTCCGGAATTCAAAATCCCGTGCATAATTAAAAGAAAATACCGCATGTGACGCGCGTTGGACTTCGCGGACCGGCGCTTTGGAATTGAAAGTCTGGCAAACGACGCGGAACATGCAGACTATGCAAACCAATGCCGAGGCTCGTGAGCCAGCTCGAGCTCGTTTATAATGGGACGAGCTCGAGTTTGAGCTCATCTTTCGAGTTCGAGCTGGCATTCTAACTAACGAGCCGAGCTTGATAATGCCATTACTAGACTCGACTTGACTCGTTTACACCCCTAGGAGTTCCCCCCCCCCCCCCCAGTGAGCACAATAAACTAAAAGACACAATCTGATTCCACATAGATTAACAATTTCCTACTTGAAACTAATTGCAATCAATCCTTCTTCCAATCTGCAACATCAATTATAATACATGTAGCGTGGCTTGCCCTTGCTCATCCCTCATGAAGACCAACGGAAGCTACATATAGCTTTAATTTATCAACTATCATCATCTTCGTTAGCATGTTTGAAGGATTCTCTATCGTGTATCTTCTTCAAAGATAACTAATAATCTTCTAGAAGCAACCTGATGAAATGATACTGAAGCTAAATGTGGTTCCTTCTGGCATGGAATATAGCATTCTTGACTAAATGAATAGCACTCATGTTGTCACTATGCAACTTCCCATTCATTTGCCCCTTTGTCGAGTTCTGTCAAGAAATTTTGAAACCAAATCATCTTCATGCTACCCTTAGTGATAGAAATATACTCGGCTTCTGTGGTTGAGAGCGCAAAAATCTTCTATAACTTGAAAAGCTAACTCACTTTAGTCTTTCCGAAAGTGAAGATATAACTTGTTGTGCTCCTCCTGCCATCAAGATCTCCAGCAAGATCAAAATCTACATACCCCTGATCAACCCATGGACCTCCAAAGCAAAAAACTTTGTTAATTGATCCTTTAAAGTACATGAGAATCTACTTAAACATTTCCAAATAAATTTTGTTTGATTTACTCATAAATATGCTAACTACTCCCACAGCATATGTTATATCAGATCTCATACAAATCATAGCATACACCAAACTTTCAACTACTGAAGCATATGGAGTCCTCTCCATCTATTCTTGCTCTACTTCATATTTATGCGATTATTTCTTAGATAGCTGAAAGTGACAACCCAAGGGAGTGCAAACTGGCTTTGCCTCTCATGTTGGATCTTTGAAATACTTTTTTCAATATATTCAACTTGAGACAACTTCACCATACATTCACTTTTATCCATACTAATTCACATACCGAGAATTTTGTTAGCCGAATGCAGATCTTTCATTTCAAACACCACTGATAATTGATCCTTTAGACATCTAATCTTTTTAATATCTAATCTTGCAACCAGCATGTCATGCACATACAAAACTAGAATAATATAATCAAAATATTTGAAATAGCAATAGTGTTTTGTCTAGTACTTAGTCTACCCATTGTCTGACATAAACCTGTCAAATCTCCTGTACCGCTGTCTTGGTGTCTTCTTCAGCCCATACAAACTCTTTTTGAGCTTATACACCAAATCTTCTTTATCTGTAAACTCATATCCCTAAGGTTGTACCATGTATAACTCTTCTTCAAGTTCACCATGAAGAAATGTTGTCTTTATATCTAAATGATTCCACATAGACTAACAATAACTAATATAACTGCATAAAAAATTCAAAGAAATTGAAACCTTTTGACCACAACTTTTGTTTAGTATATGAACATATTGAACATAATGTGATTCAAATATAGAAGCACGGGATAATAAATTCAATGGATAACTCTTTTCAGTAGTATTTTCATTATTTTCTTTCCCCAATACCATCTAGCAATGAACTAATCTGAACAAATCACATATCACAGATGGTTGAATCAATTACAAGGATTTACCTCTGAAACAAATTGAACATCAAGGATGAAATAGAAATAGAGAAATGGTCCATAACATCTACTAAGATTTGCATTCCAAATCTGAAACAAATGATTCCTGTACACACTATAAGCATGACAAATTCCCAATTTTAACAAATTAAAGTAAAGCTTGTCCATGCTTCACTTGTCAGTATTTTTTTAACAAAAAAAACGATAAATTAACATTATAAGGTGTCTAAATTTTCTTATGAACACAGCTAAATAAAGAATAACGGCACGTAGGAAAGGACAACAATTTCCCCGCAGTAGCCAGCTCAGTGGTTGGAACCTCATTCTCATGAACTATCTGGTCCTAGAAAAAGCCTCCCTTGCGAAACTTTTAAGAAATGGCCGCCCATTGATTGTAGAAAGAAGCTCTTAGCACAGAAAAGCGAAGCCACCAAGCAAAGAGTACAACGTTAAACCCTAAACCTTTTAAAGGAAAACAGTCGGGACACAGAATTCTGTCATATTACTGATTGTTATAAGATCAAATCGGTGTAAATTGAACTAAGTATTCAAAATAAATAAGCGATCAAAGAGTTATTGCTCGAATAGAAAAGAAAAACATGCAATGAATGGAAAAACAAATCAAAAAGGCTCAAATAGCTCACGGGAGGATAAAACACCTCTGCGAGATCCATCCAGCAATAACCGCGAAGCCTTGCCTCGACTCGGTGTCAGCGAGAGCTGGTACCAGCTGTGGGACGCTTCCATCTTCATTAAAATGAACTCGTAAGAAACCTGGAGGGGCTTTTAGCTTCAAGGAGGGTTTATGTACATTTAATTGAAACTTATTTGACATGACAAAGGTTAAAGTTAGGGGTGTCAATATTTGATACGACATGAAAATCAGATTCAGACCCGATTCGGAATTTTCGGGTTAGATCCGGTCGGGTTCGGGTTGACCCGGCGGGTTGCCGGGTCAACCCGCAAACCCGTTTGAAGCCCTGCCAGCGTCGCTGCCCGCGACTGCCTCGCTCGCCCGCGACCACGACCTCGCCCGCGTCGCTCGCCAACGTCGCACCGCGCGCCCACATCTCTGCCCGTGACCGGGTCGCTCGCCCGCGACCTTGTCGCACCGCTGGCCCTCGCGCCGTGTCGCACCTCGCGCACCGCGTCACCCGCGACGCTCGCCCGCGTCGCACCGTCGTGTTGGGTCAACCCGGCAACCCGCCAGGTCGGGTTCGTGTTCACATTTCCGACCCGTTTACCTATCCGGGTCGGGTTAGGGTCGACCCGTTTGAACCCGTGTCAGTTCCGGGTCCGACCCGTGCCCCGAAATTGACACCCCTAGTTAAAGCCGATTAAATTTTGATAAATTAAATAATTATTTATAATAAATTTTATTTTTTTATTTAAAATAAGATTTTAAAAATTATTATTAATGATAAAATTAAAAATTTTTATGTAAAGTAATAAACAAGATACTGATAGAGCATTTAATCTATTAAATTGATCATTAATATTATTTCGATACTTATTTTTAAAGTTAAGAATTTTTTATGAATGTAATATTTTATTAAATATCAATTTATTACGATATTAAAAAAAAGAATTTATAATCAAATTAGCTTACAATAATGATAAATTGATTAATTTAATATTTTTAATTAATTAATCTTAATACTTAGATTTGTTTAATTATATCAAATTAATATGATTGAATATTACTAATTTTAATTTAAAAAAAATTATCACCATTAAATAGACTAATTAAATCATATTTATCATATATTAATATCCCATTTAAGTATTAATTAATGAAACCCAAAAACTCTATTAAATATTGAGGAATAGATAGAATGTAATTAATAGTAACATAGACATGGATTTATAATAAAATAAAAATAAAAATGATAGAGATATACATTTACAAAATAGCATAACAATTGGTGAAGTAAGCAAAATTATAAATAACAGTAGCAGCATTCAAGCACTCAAACAACCAATAGGATTGGCAACATACACAAGAAGGAGAAAAAAGAAGTCTTGGTTTTCTCCGAGAAGGATGGAAGAGCCGGATGATAGGAGCTCGCAGCCACATGAAGAAGGTTGCCATCACATTTCTCTTGTGTTTAGATTTGCTAAATCATATTAATCGGTCAAACTCTCAAATTTAGTAAATCAAGGATTTAATGCAAAATGGAGAGAGAGAATTTAAGATTCTAGGAAATTTAAAATTGTCATTTTTATTGTTTGACAAAATTTAGGTAAAATTGTACTCCCAAATAGCCCCAAAATATGATTGCATGTTGTAAAAATCATGATAGGCTCAAAATAAAAGAATAGAAAATATTTTTAGGGGTGAAGGGGGTGCATTGTGTTGCAAATCAGGAATCAAGATTGAGATTGTGATTTTTTTATGATAACAAAATATTATTGTTATAATTTTATTGTTTTTTTCTAACATATATTAGATATTTCAGTTTGTTTTTGTGTGTACTAACATTTCAGGGAAATCATATACTATTCCAGATTTTTTAAGACTTCAAGACAAGGTGGAACATAATTTCATGTAATAGAGTATGTATATCTTTATTTTTTATTTCTTAAGTAAGCATGTGTGATTGTAATTGGATATAGGGAATCTGATTTTTTTTATATAAATTGTTCATACTATATGATATCTAATCGTACTATACGATTTGATAAGTATTTTCCTCCAGAATGCAGTTAATCAAATCATGGCTTGAATTTTTGAATTGTTCATACAGTACGATGTGAATCTGTATAGACGGATGATAGATTATGAAATTAGGTTAGTACCAGATCGTGACAAATGAAAACATTCATTTTAGCACTATTCATACAGTACGATCTTAATTCGTATAGACGACTAACAAATTATGAAATTATGTTTGTATAAGATCGTACCGTACGAACACATTCATTTTTGAATTATTTATACAGTACGATGCAAATTCAGACAGATAAATAACATAGTACAAAATTAGGTTTGTGCCAGATCGTACCGAATGAACACATTCATTTTTTGAACTATTTGTATTCTATGATCTTAATTCATATAGACAACTGACAGTGTGCAAAGCTGAGCTCGTCGAAGGTCGTACCAAACAAAACCTTGATTTTTGAAATGTTCATATCAGACGATCCACGACAGTTCTCTTGGAAAAAAAATTCAATTTTTGGATGATTTTCACATGTTTTTTGTATAAAGAGTCATAAAAAATGTCTAATAATCCATTAGCAGTGAAAATCTCTTGAGAGTGAACATTTTAGGTGTCTTTGGGAGAAATTTTGAGAGTGAAGAGTGAGAGATCTAGTGAAAGGGAATTATGAAGGATTCACAAGGTTGCTGAAAGTGAGGAGATATATTTGTCTTCTTCAAGTTATTGTCCATCTTCTTTGGAGGCTCTTAGGAGAAGATCTTCAGCATTGGATATGAGTACTCTACCTTCACCAAGAGAGTGAAAAAGGGTGTGACGGTACACTTCCATCACTTGGAGAGTGTAAAAGACGATGGTTCTCTACTACACCGGGTTGATGGAAGAGAGTTTTGAAGGGCTTCTCTGCCTTGTTTTTAGAGCAAAAGGAGAGCCACTATTGTTTAGTGCAATACCTTAAGAAGAAGTTTCCAAGGAGTGGATGTAGGTAAAGTTTGACCGAACCACTATAAAATTTGGTGTTCTTCTTTTATTATTTATTTTTCTTATATTTTTATTTTTTTACATTTAAAATTTTATGGTTGAAAAATCATGGGATAACCATTTATTTAAATAACTGAATATTTTAGAATCATTGATTTAATTTTCTAAAAAGGTTTTCAAAATCCAAAAAAATTTAAATAACCAATTCACCTCCTCTCTTGGTTAGCCTTGAGACAGTTCTAAAAGGTTTAACGACCAACACGATCTTTCAAGTGGTATCAGAGCCAATTTCAAAAGTTAAAGTTTAGATTACTTTTTGAAAAAAAATGATCATGGCTAATCTTGGAAATTGCAATACTACTATAGAATATTTGATCACTATACCATCTTTATTTGATAGCATTTCTTTTAATTTTTGAAAAACTCATATGTCTACTTTTCTGCTATCAGTTAATTTTTACATATGGATTTTAATATATGGAGGTTATACTAAACCTACTAGAATTATTGATGATATTAGAATTGAAACATCATTTACTGATTAGACTTTAAAAGAAAGAGAATTAGCATAGTTTAATGCAAAATATTTAAATAGTTTTTTTATCTTTCAAAATCTAATATTATATGGTGTTTCTACTTGCAAGACTAAAAAAGAAATTTGAGATAGACTTTGCATAACTTATGAAGGAACAAATGAGGTAAAACAAATTAGTTTGAATATTTTACTATATGACTAGAACTATTTTGTATGAAACCAAATGAGTCATTTTTATATGTATACAAAGTTTACTCATATTGTTAGTTCATTACATATTTTAGATAGAGATATTACAAATTTAGAAAAAGTTAATAAAATTTTACGTTGTCTACCTTCTGTTTATGATGCAAAGATAAATGTCATTACTGAGTCTAAAGATCTGAATATATATTCTATTGACAATATGTTTGGATCTTTTATTGCTTACGAGTAAAGAGTGAATCAAAGACAGGTTGATATATGTGAAAAAAGGAAAGAAAGAAATATAGCATTGAAAGTCGATGATTCAGAGAGTGATCAATTAATGCTAGAGGATGAAGAAGATATTGCACTTATGACTAAGAAATTCAAAAGTTTTCTTAAGAGAAAGCAACGACGACATCAGCATTGGAACAAATGTAAGTTTAATAAGACATCAAAAGTTTCTAATGAAGTAATTTGTTATAAATATAGAAAGCCTGGATATACAAAGAGTGAATGCTCGAATCTCAAAGTTAATCCTAACAAGGAGAAAGTTCAGGAGAAAACTAACATTAGGAAGGGTAATAAAAGAATGCAAATAACTTTTTGGGCTTACTCGGCTTTAGACTCTTCAAAAAAGAAGCATAAGAAGAGGTTACAAATTTGTGCTTAATGGCATATAAACTTGATCATTTAGATCAAGAGGATGTATGTGACATATCCTATAATGAATTATGTGAAATTTCTAAGAAAATTTATAATGCATATATTAAACTTAAAAAATTACAAACTAATCTTAGTATTGAAGATTTGAATTTATAAAAAGAGCATGAAAATTTGAAGAATGATCATGCAGACATAGATATCAATTGCATGGCTTTGCTAGGAATTTGATGATTTGAATAAGAAGCATAAACTATTGTAAACATCTTATACTGGGATTGCAAATGATTTTAAAGTTTTTATGGGTGAATTTAATAAAAAAGAACATGATTTGAAGATTGAAAATTCAATTTTGAAAAATACAAATTCATATCTTCAAATAAAATTGAAAGATTTTAAGGAAAATAAATCAGCTCCCACACTTGAACAATTTTATAATCCTAACCAAAAGCATACAAGTTTAAAACCTAGGAAATGATATTATAACTCATATAGATTTGTAAACAATTTTCCTAGTGTTAAATATTCTTCATATGAAATGTTGTGGAATATTTTTCACACTTGCACTATTCATAATATAATACATTTAGTATAGAGAACTAAGATTCATCAATCACAATATATCAAATATACATCTATATTATAATTATCAAGAGGTGAACCCAAATTTATTTGGGTTCCCAACTTTAATATTTAATTATTTTTTAGAAATGCTCTCATACAAGCCCTTTTGAGAGTATTTGGTACTTAGATTATGGATGTTTAAAATATATGTTTGGAAATGCAAATCAATTTATATTGCTGAAGGCCGAGATTGGAGGAAAAGTGACACTTAGATATAGCACCACTAAGAGAGTGGTAGAATCAGGTATGATTGGTAACACAAAAAATATTCTGATTGAAAAGGTCTTATTGGTAGAAGGCCTGAAACATAATTTGCTAAGTATTAGTCAACTTTGTGATAATCATTTTAACATAATTTTTTTTCCTACAAGCTATATTATAAGTCAAAATGGAGTTGTTGTGTTGCATGGAGATAGGGTAAATAATATTTACATGCTTGATTTAAATTATGTTAAATCTTTTAATACTTTTTGTCTAAAAACTATTACTTATAAATCTTGGTTATGGTATAGAAGACTTTATCATGCAAGCATGAAAAATCTTAAGAATATTACCCAAAAGGAATTGGTAAGAGGCATACCTAAATTAGACTTCACTAAGGATCACATGCGTGATGCATGTCAATAAGAGAAATAAGTCAAATCTCCTTTCATTCAATTAAATATCTTAGAACTAATAAACCCTTAGAAATTCTTCACATTGATCTTTTTTGACTTGTTAGCACTATAAGTCTAGGAGGGAAAGTTTTTGGGTATATAATTATTTATGATTATTCTAGGTTCACTTGGATTAGATTCTTATTACATAAGAGTGAATCATTTGATGAGTTTAAAAAAAAATTACTTGAATTCAAAGAAAGCTTGGCTGTGAAATTCTTGCAATTCATAGTGACCATGATGGAGAATTTAAAAATAAAAAATTTAAAGTTCTTTATAAAGAGCAAGGGATAAATCATAACTTTTTAGCTCCTAGAACTCCTCAACAGAATGAGGTTATTGAAAAAAAGAATAGGACTTTGGTAGAAGATGATAGAGTTATGTTAATTGAATATTCACTTTCTAAATATTATTGGGCTGAAGTGGTTAATACAACTTGTTATGGTTTGAATATGATGAATATTATATCTAAGTTGAATAAGACATCCTATGAAAATTTTAAGGGAAGGACACCCAACCTCTCACATCTACATGTCTTTAGATGCAAAGTGTTCATTCATAATAATGGCAAAACTCTTTTAAAAAAATTTGATCTTAAATTTGACGAGAGAATTTTTCTATGATATTCAAATGTTGGCAAATTCTTTAGAGTTTTTAACAAAAGAACATTAGTAGTAAAGGAGAACACTTATATAGTTTTTGATGAATTTGATAATTCTGGAGGGTCTAGGTTGGAAGAAGAAGATGTTGAAGAAATTAACCAAGGAATTGAAAATACAAATCTTAAGAAAATGGTTAGAATAGAATATACATTGCCTAAAGAATGAAAGTTTTCTAAAAGTTATCCTAAAGAATTTATTTTACGAGACCCAAGTGAAGGTCTAAGAACTAGGTATGGACATTGGCAAAGAAGTGAACAACTCGGCATTTATTTTAATGATTGAACCCACTAATATAAATCAATAACTTTTTGATGAATTTTAGATTCTGGCTATACAAGGAGAGTTGAATCAATTTGTTAGAAATAATATTTGGGAGTTATTGTTGGTTGTTTTGAAAATGGGGTTTTGAAATATTTAATCTTACTTGAAAAAATTGATATTAAATTTACAATCTCAAAATCGAACGACTCATTATAAATAATATATGGCCCATTAAGGCAAAGATATCATTTGCTAATAGGTTCATATGATGAAACTAAAAGTTGTCATCCTTATTGTAGTAGTTGAATTCAAATAAGAATCGCATACGATCTCGAAGGGTCGAAGTGAGATTCTATTAATATTCAACCACTATAATCCAGATGATAAATCATTAATTTCATATTCCATATCAAAATAATGAATGATATATCCCTCCAATGAGATAAATAATCACTCATTATTGATCGATGGAATACAAAGATAATGATCATTGCCATCTTAATTTTCCCAAAGAAAAATAATTTTGAGCTTTGAAAATTTTATTTTGAAAAAGATGGATGTAGATTCTAAATTTCTTATGAGTGTAAGCCCTCGTAGTTAACTACATCATAGAAAATTGAAGTTTCCTACAAAACTCTCAATTAAAATAATGGAATTTTTTTTCTTAGAGATTTTTTATGAGTGATATCAAAAGAGGTGAAAATGGAATTTCAAATGGGATTTGAGTAAATTGTGCACTTATTTTTGGAGTTAAAGAAAGAAGAGTAGGGGACACTTTGGGATTCTGCAATAATCCAGAAGTATCCCAACCTAATCTAAGTATTGTGATTTAAATTTTAGATTAAGAGAAAATTTAGTTTAAGTTGAGCATTTTATTAGAAGTTTGGGATTATATTCCTAGAGATTAGGGTCTTATGATTCAAAATAATCCCGTATCCTAAATCTAAATTGGGCAATAAAGGTGACCTTAACCTAACTAATATGATGCAAAATTTGGACTTACCCATAGCCTGGATTTGGGAGCTAGCTAACCACCTAATCGATTTAAAATACATGAGTCATGTCATTTTATGAAAGAGTGGTATGGACATTTTATTAAGGTTTTAAAGAGTTGGGGCTGACATCTAGAGATTGTCCTAAGTGGCTCCTTGATTAATATTGGGTGAAGATGCTAAAGACAAATGCAATTAGAATTTAGACTCTTTTAAATATATTTCTAATGTTATACAGGCTGATTGACTCGATAAGTATTTGAAATTGGAATGAAGCAGCTTTAAAAAGACATAAAAATAAGTTTTATCATAGAAATTACAGAGATTCCCCTTTACAGATCTGCACCCTTATAGGCTAGGTGGTTTGCCTAAACTTGAAGGCAGAGAGGTGCCTAACAAAAGGAAGAGAAGAGTGCAACAAAGATGTTATACAAACTCCCAGTGGTCCCGGTCTTATTTCTTAGATCATTAGAATTTATATGTTATCTTAAAAATTTTATTTAAATTTTAATAGAAAACTTTTTTACACACCCTCATGAACCTCTACGTACCAAGGCTAAAACAAAAAAATGGCACACAATCACCAAAAAACTAAGAAAAAAAGGCATTCATATATACAATCAAGTCAACTCAAACATATCAATATAATTAAACTAATTAATAAATATCCATATGCAAATTACCTTAATTATTACAAACTAGAAATGCAAAAATTAGAAGTGGCAAGGCACCACTAACCACACCCCTGGATTTTAATCCTAGTACAAACACAAGTGTCTTTGAGTGGGATAGTTTTTATCTTTGATTTCTCGATCTTCTCTCCTTCGGGCTCCTTGGATTCTTCGTAGCTGAATACCCAAATGGGAAAGAAAACTCCTCCCCTAAGGGGATGTTATTCTTTCTACTTTAGGTATCAAAGTGATCCAAACTTGGGCTTCTAAATAAAAGAAGACTATTCCCCTAAGAGGTATCATTTCTTCTTTGGAATCCAACTTTGGATCTGTGCATCCCAAACTCAAAGTGCAACTTTCATAACTCAATACTCAAATAAATTACATTAATATAAAATGAAAATTTTAGACTCTTCTACAGGGTTATCCTAAGAATTTAAATATAAAAGAGTCACAAGTAGTTATATATATATATATATATATATATATATATATATATATATATATATATATATATATATATATATATACATACACACAAAAGTAAACAAACTTAGCAGCGCTCCTTTTTATTTTGGGGGTTAAGCACCTGAAGCACCTATAGAAGTTATATTTATTATTTATTTAGCCCTATTTATTGTCCCGCATGAGCATGACCAATTGCAAAAAATTTAGTGACCATCCAAATCATTTCTAACCTAAGGATAATCTAATTGTCAATCACATCATCAATCCACTGAGTGCAATAAAAGTAAACAAATACATCAAATAATTTCAATCACAACATACAATAAAATCTCAAAAACTCAGCATATAATAGAAAAGTAAACACTACCCTAACGTACATCTAAAGTCGGTTGTCCTAGTAAACCATTTAAAGTGTGTGTAGAAGGTCATGTGGCAGGTGTAGATCCTAAACTGTGTTGTTTGTTGAGATTATTTAATGTTTGAGTTTGTTAAAGGTTGAAGGAGAAATTTATGTTTGAGTTTAAGTATTAAAGTATTAAAGCTTGATTTAGTTATATTTTAATTGTTAAATGATTGCTATCTTTATTGCGCATCGAGGCTGTAAACTTTATTTCACCTTCCTTGGGGCTAAGTTAATAGCCTCGTAGGCCTAGGTTACTTAGTAGCAATCGGGGTTGATTTAGTTGGTTGGAAATTAAGGGTTAATTAATCTTAATTAATTTGATAAATTACTAATTTTAAAAGTTAAATTAATTTATATTTTCTATCAATAGGGTCGTGGCATTATGCCACCAAGCTCGAGGAACTAGGCCTCCTTAGGACATGTATTCCCGTAGCCAAGAATAGTCCATCCTAAAAACCTTGTTGATGTAGTTAAATTAAGGATTTTAATTTGGTTAAATAATTAGAAGTAATTTAATTTTCATGTTTAACAATTCATTGAATCCATTCATAGTGTTGTGCCACCAAGCTCGAGAAACCAGGCCTCTTTAAGACACGTAGCCCTACAGCCCAAAGTAGTCCATCCGATAAACTTCATCTCTGGGGTAATTGTTATGTATTAGAATGTTAGTTAAATAATTTTATTATTCAAATTAAAATTTTATGGAATTTTAATTATTATTGAATTTATTTAGATTTATTAGAATTATTTTAATGTGTTAATTAATGGGTTAAAAATTAACTTTCAAAATTAAAGTTAATTTTGAAAGTTTTAGATTTTTAATAAATATTAGGTCTTATAATGGTAATTAGACCTTTAGTTTGCTGATCTTGGAATTTTCAATGATTAATTATGATTTTTCAAAGTTTAAGTGTATTTATTGAATTTCTAAAATTGCCTTAATAAAGGGGATTTTAATGATTTTGATCCAAATCAATCCCAAATCTCTTGGAATCATCCCCAATGGTTAGAAATAACCTAAAGAAAAATTTCTAAGCATTTAGGGATTTTTTTTGGAATTTTTAATTATTTTAATTAATTATTTAAATCAATTATTAACTTACCTTAAAATTTGAATTAAGGTGAAATTAAGGGTTAACTGATTAGAGTCTTATTTTTCTTAGATTGAGAGTTGAAATATGGTCAACTAGATTCATTAAGTGAATTTTTTGGATTAAATGTGAAATTTTAATAAATTACATAAGGTTCTAGATTAAATCTAAGGGAGATTTTGGGCTTCTAATTGGTGGACCAAATGGGCACTAAATCTAGTGAAATTTGGACCGTGAGAACACTGATCTCAAGGTCCAAACTCCCTGAATTTGAGCCCAAGTGGACCTAACTAAGGTGGATAACCAAGCTACCCAAGATAACCTCTAAGTTAATTTAGAAAATTCCTAGTTAATTAACTTAAGGTTGGATTAGGGCAAAAGTAGTGGCCCTAAACTCCTTATACTAAGCACTATCATCACATCAAAGCAAAAATCCTAATTCTCGTTGGAGAGATCATAACTCCAATTTGAATTTAAGGGTCAAACTAAGACCCTTGAACCCAAATTGGCATGAACTTGCCCTTAGACTTTTCAAATAAAGGGGAAAAAATTTGTACATGTCAAAAACATGCCCAAATTCATTACCCCATAATCCCAAGCTATGGTGACTTTAATCAAGCATACAAATGCAATAATAAAGAAAATAATCAAATTAAAATTAACACTAATACAGATGTAATCACAGATTGAGACCATAAGGGCTTTTGTAGATCTCCCTGACATCTTTCAAATGAGCCTAAGAACACATAAAATGGTTAAGTGTAGAGGGAGATATGAATTTTTGAAGATCCCAAGTTTTTATGAAATTGAAAATCCATTTATCCAGTCAGCCTTGTGCTTTCCACATAGTGTGTCCTGATTAGAGGGAAAATGATTATAGGATGACTGGATAATATAGATTAAACATGGGTTGTTTGATTAAGGATTGAATGATCGAGATTCAAAGCGGTCCAAGACTATGGGATATAATCATAGCCGTTGATTATGATCAACAGATCTGATTCTATCTTCAACATCCCGTGGGTCTATGTAACTTCACGCCTTCTCCGGCATGATTCAAACAATCCTACTGGCAAAAGCTCATAAAATTTTACAGAGAGGATCAGGATGATCAGAGCTTTCAATAAAATGGTCGAAATCTGTTGGATTGAAAGTTCTCTTCAGACTTGACCACAACTATCTATCTAGGGGGTCAGGAAGGAGTTTGTACCTTAGAGAAGACCTTAATAAATGAGCTTCTTGAAAGTTCATTAGGGATGTTAAGTCCTTATCAACTAGCCCAAGGCTAACCAAGAGAGAGGTGAATTGGTGTTCTAAAATTTTCTTAAACTAAAGATAAAGATCTTTTGAAATATTTTAAAATCACAAACCAAAAAATCATTCACCACAAGAATAAAGTGCGGAAATTAAATGTGGAAATATAGTAAGAAAGAACACACATAATTTTATAGTGGTTCGATCAACTTGACCTACATCCACTCGTCAGAGCCTCTCCTCCGAATATTGCACTAAACTCAGTGACTCTCCTTTTGCTCCCACAGCAAGGCGAAGAAGCATGTACAAATCTCCTTTCCACCGACTCCTATGAGGCAGAGAACCCGACTCCTTTTACTTCCTCTTGAAGCAGGTAGAAAACCTAATTCCTTTCACTTCCTCCTGAAGTAGGTAGAGAACCTCAATCAATTATTGAAGTAGACCTCTCTAGAACATCTAAGTAACTAGGGATGATAATCGGAGAAGACGACTTTCTTGGAGAAACCTTTGTGAAACCCTCACAAACTCCCCCTCATAAGATCCTCTCTCCCTCTCCCTTGCTCTCTCTCTCCTCTTGGCTCTCTTAGGTCAAAAACAAAAGATGTAATCTTGGGTAAACAAGATGTCTTATATAGAAGAGCTTCAAATTTGTACTTAATTATAACAAACCAACATAGATCATCCAAGATGATTGACAGATCATCATGTACGATCAATACAAATTCAGTTCAATTAGCCAGGATGATTTTGGAGAGTATTGGCAATTAAAAGATTTATTTGTTCTGATCGTCCAAGATAATAGAACATCATCCTGTATGATTAGTTCAAAATCATTAAGTATTGTCCAAAATATTGCCCTGATTGCATGTCTTGATGATAGAAAGCTAAACCGATCATCCAAGCTAATTTCAAGATCATCCAGGATGATTAGTTCAAAATGTCAAATATCATCCAAAACATCACCCTGATTGCATGTTTGGACGATGGAAAAATAATTAATTGTCCAAGCCAATTTGGGATCATCTTGGACAATTAGTGCAAAATAATACACATTGTCCAGAACATTATTCTGATCGTCTAGGAAGAAACTAAGTTTTGTTTAACTGATTGTCCTAGGCGATCCTGCGATCGTCCAGGATGCTTTGATTGAGCAATCAAATCTTAATAACTATTCTTAATTACTAAACTAATTTAGCCATAATTGTAGTGCATCGTCCGGATGATGTACCAGATGATATGCAAAAATAAAATATGCCTAAAAGGATTTGGCAGTTGAGACTTTCTATTTTGAGCCTATCGTCCAAGATGGTGCTAATATCATCTAGGATGATTTATTTAATTGCGGCTGTCTTAACCAAGACGCCCTAATTAGGGTTTCTATTTTTACTAATCATCTAGGATGATTTGAGATCATCCCAAATGATGTGATAAAAAATAGAAAATACTAAAAGCAGATAGAATTTTTCCCTAAGTGTGTGTATGCAAGGTTACTTAGCATCAGGACCTACTTTGTTATAAAAAAGGTAAAAACTCCTGACGTGTACTTACATACTGACTCACTCCTATTCTACTTAATCTTGAGCTAGCTTGATTTGCAATTTGATCTTATGGACCTAAAATGTTAGTATGTAAGGCAGTCATAGAAAAAATAGAAGTATCAGAAATGTTTGTTATTATCATAATTATAATTCCTGAATCAATATTCGTAACAATCTCCCCCTTTTTGATGTGACAAACAAAAATAATTTAAGCAGTTTAATTGAAACATCATGAGGAAAAAAATAATGTGAATCAAGAAGTTCAAATTTTACTAAAAACAAACTTATGGTACAAATACTAAACAAAAAAAAATAGTATAACAAAATAACATAAAACACTACCACTACTCCTTTTGACATCACAAAAGGAGGAGGGAACTATAATAGAAAAAATAGAACAAAAACTACAAAAAAGAAACAAACTATATCACTAAAAAAAATAATACAAGAAAATAAACTATAAGTAGGATGGACCCTTATCATTAGAAGGAGGTGGTTGTGGCTTAAAAAAAGTGGAGGTAGCTGCAAACTGCTCCCCAAACAAGGCCATATCGTGGTCATAATGCTGCTGCTGGTGAGTTATATATGAGTTAAATCAAGTAACATCCTTCGCATGCCACTGCTCCTATGTAATAACGTAAGTGTCAAACCGAGCCTCCCACTGGTCAAACTGCTCCACCAGCTAATCCAGCTGTGAGTTCTGGCAGAGCAAAGTAGGTGCAGGATTCACCTCCTCCTCAGCTCCCTCAGCTTCCTCGTGCTTCGGGTGGAGACGAATACTGTGAAGAACGTGAAATGAGCTATTGGTGTAGAAGATAGGCTGAAAGTTGATGGGGAAGGATATTAAAGGTTGTACTTAGATTTCAGAACATAGGCTATGATGTGTCCTAAGGAAAGATTTGGCTTCCTTCTGTGTCCTGGATCCCTAATACTAGTAAGGTGCTCAATATAGCTGAAAATAAGATCAGTAGCATTGAATTATCAATGGGCCATAATGTAAAAAGTGGTGATCAGAAGGAGTGTAGTAATGTGGACATAATCACTAGCTTTGGGAATAATAGAGGTTCAAAGCACATGTTGGATTATCCTGCATCCTTGACTAAGGTACTAGAAGCCCCATTATGATAGAAGATAAACATATTTCATAAAAGGTGATTGGCCTGAGTCTAGTCAAAATCAGGGTCTTGAGATAAGAGGTGAAGCTTCTCTCTAGTGGTGGTTAATTGAAGGAGCTCATGATAGTCTTGATAAGTGATATCAACTGGACATTTGTTGATGTAAGATTGAAGTGCAATGTACGAAGAGTTGATTCAGAGGCTAGCAAAAAATTTAAAAAGTTGTTCATAATTAAAAGGGATGGCAAGGGTAAGGATGAAAGTGAGTGAGGTGTGCAGAAAAAGGTAAAGAATATGGTAAGAAAGCGTATGTAGATTGACAGTTCGGGACAAGGTGATCCCGGCTATCTTGTAATATATGTAGGCAGCTTGGTCAGCCGCCTAAGTAAAATGAGGGTCAATATTGGCCCTCGAAGAGCTTCAACCCGGCATTCGGGATCGCTTTCCTCCAGCCATGAACAAGAAAATTAGATAAAGAGTGAGAGAAATAATGAATGGAGGAATTTGGTGTGATAAGAAATATTTGAAGGTTGTTGTTTATAAAGAAACAGGCTGATCATCCAAGATAATTGCAGAATCATCCAAAATGATCAGGCATAATTATTATGTTTAGGACAATTGGTCAAAAAGATGATTATATCATCCATGATGATCAGACATCGTTCGGGATGATTAGACATAAGAGATTATCCAAGATGATTTAAAATAGATGGAAGAAGAAGGGTGGTGTGAAGATATCGTCCAAGATAATAGGGAAATCATCCAGGATAATGTGATAACAAATTAAAGATTTTGTGGATGGATAGAGATGATCAGAGAAGGCCCAAAAATAAGAAAAATAGTTAAAAAATAAAAAAATAATAATAAAAAAATGTTAAAAATGGGAAAAAGTATAAAAATAATGTTTGTTTATTTTTTTTAATTAAAGCACAAATATGATAAATTTTTTATGTGATTGAAATAAAAATTTTTAAGAATCAATGAGTTAATATCGTCGAAATCTAAAAAATGGTAGAACAGCTAATCCTGTTAGCCCTACATCGGACTTCTTACAGGGCATACCATCTTTTGAAAATAAAGATCTAACTCAAAAAAATCAATTAGATAAGAAAAAGAGATTTGTTTAAAACTTGGTACTAGAAAAATATCTTATAGAATAATATACCAAGGTAATTAGTCACAATCATAAAATTTGAAATCAAGCCTTTGAAAATATCAAGTGACACATAAATTCTTCTAAGATTTAAAGGTTTGAAAGAGAAGGAAGCTTGCTTTCTTATGGGCTCGTTTTATGCCAGTTGTTAGTTGGTTGGCGCACTTTGCACATCTTTTGATTTTTAATACATTTTGTGTATCTTTTTTTTTGCGATTATTATGCATCTTTTTAGTTTTTCTTCTTTTTGGGCTCATTTTATGCCTCTTATCATTTTTGCAAGTCAGATCCCTTTCAAAACTTTTAAATACTCTCAATTGTAAAAATATCTTCCAAATATTATAGAAGAAAAACTCACTTTCTAATATATGGAAGAGTAAACCATAAAGTAGAATCAGATTTATATGATAAATGCAACGATAAGATTATAAAAGCTTGAAAGAGATTTAATGACTTTAGACATTATATATATAAGATAGATTACTGTAGCAAGATAGAAAATATTTCAATCACAAATTCTAGTTATTAATTTAAGATAGACTTTATTTGGAAAAGAAGATTACACCATAAAAAGAAATTAGAGGAAGGGAAATAATCAACGGTGTTTCTCCCTTTAACTGATTTAGGGATGTCAAATATTAACTATAAATTTTTAAAATAAAAAATAAGACATAAAACATCATTTCAGTAGTAACCAAATAAAAAGGAAAAAGAAAAAGAAAAAGGGGAAAACTAAAACAATAGAAATGAAAAACAATAACACATAAAAAGTATTTTGAAATAAATGAATGAGTAAAAAATAATGATAAATAATAAAATATAAAATTCAGAATTCAGTAAATATCAAGTTCATGCATTTATATCAATCACACCCAATCTGGTCCTTAAGTTGCTGAATGTATCAAAGGCCAGTGGTTTAGTAAAGATGTTAGTCAGTTGAGTCTTAGTTATCACTTGGTGTAACTCAATATCTCCTTTGGTCACATTAACTCTAATAAAGTGATGCCTTATGTCAATGTGTTTGGTCCTTAAATGTTGGATAGGATTCTTAGAGATACATATGGTACTAGTATTGTCATAAAGGATTGAAATTATGCCTACAGATAATCCTAAATCTAAATTTGGTTGCTTCAACCAAAGGACTAAGGCCACACAACTTCCTAAGATAATATATTCAGCTTCAGTAATAGAAAGTGCAACATAATTTTGTTTTATATTGAACTAAGAGACTAAAAACTATCCTATGATTTGACAAGTCCTATAAGTGCTCTTTCTATCCACCCCACATCCTACAAAATCAGAATCAAAATATCCAATATTCTCAAAAGAAGTGTTGTGCCTAGGATATCAGATTTCTATGTTTTGGGTCCCTAAAAGATATCTAAGAATTTTCTTAACTATAGTCAAGTGAGATTCTTTTGGATCGGCTTAAAATCTAGCACAGAGATAAATACTAAACACTATTATTTGATTTAAAAATATAGTTTTGAAAAATATTAATTTTCTTTGGAAAAATATTAAATTCTAAGATTTCAGTTTTAAAATTGAACTCTTTATTATGAATAATATATTGTCTTGGGAGGCAATAATATCATTCCCTAATAGGTTAAAATTATAAAACTTTGAATTCATCATGATTACCATAGTCAAATACAGGAGTGAATTACTTATGACATCAGAGGGTCAAAATGAAATTTAATTGAGTGTTTGATTATACTAATCTGGATAAAAGGATCATTAATTTCAAAATCAAAATTATAATAATATGATGACATATCTTCCCAAGGAAAGAAAATATCGTCCATTATTAATCATTTGAAAATGATGATAATGATCATCAAATTTGATTTTTCCAAAGATAATTAATTAAAGTTTTGAAAATTTTGATTTTGAAAATCTGGTTTGGGTTTCTAAATCTCCTACGAGCGTAAGCTCTCGTAGTTAAATTACATCATAGGAAACTAGGGTTTCCTACGAACACTCTCGATTAAAATAGCAGTATAAATTTTATTTAAGATTTCAAAGCTAGATGTCAAAGGAGATAAGGGTTGGAAATTCAAATAGGATTAGTTCAAATTTGAGCACTTATTTCTAGAGTTAAACGAAGAAGGGTAGAGGTGTTTTGAGATTCTGAATTACCTCAGAAATACCTCAGCCTATTCTAAGTGTTGGGCTTGAATTTGATTGAAAGTGATATTTAATTTAATGATCAATCCGAAGGTTAAGGTATTATAGCCCAAGCCAGCCTCAGAACCTAAGCCTAAAGTGGGTGCTGAAAAATCAGTAACCCGAACCAAGTCAATGCAATGCAAATCTAGACTTACCCCGGCCTGAATTGGGGAGCCAGCTAAACCACCTAGGCGCTTTAAAATCATGAGTCTGGTCTTTTAATGTTGAGTGGTAAGGATGTTGTTTAAGAAAAGTTTTTGAGAATATGGCCAACATCTAGAGCATATCCTAATTAGCCCTTTGAGTTATGTTGGGTATTTGATGCTTGAACTAAAAATGCAATTAAATTTTAGAGATTTAATTTGTTACTAATGCGATGCATGCATATCGACTTGATTAAATGCTTAAATTTGAAATGAAGAAGTTTTAAAAAGGCTTAAAAATAGGTTTTATCTTAAAGATGCATAGATTCCCCTTGAACAGATCTGCATCCTCATAGGCCAGGTGGTATGCCAAAACCCGCAAGCGGGGAGGTGCCTAACAAGTGGAAAGAAAAATGCATCAATTATGAAATGAGAACTCCCAACGGTCCCGGGCTTACTTCTTAAAAAGTTAGAGTTTCTATGTTGACTTAAAATTTTTAATTTGATTTAAGTAGAAAATTTTTTAATAAATCCTTAAGAGCCTACAATCGGATTACAGACCAAATCAAACACGACATATAAGCAAAAATACTAGAAAAATAGGTAGTTCTACTGCGCAATCAATTAAATAAATCAACTAAATTAATTACTCAAATTGAATGTCCATGTAGCAAGTGCCACTTAATATTATAAACCAGGGTCTGCAGAAAAGTAAAGTGGCCGGGCACTACTAACAACAACCCGGATTCTATTCCTAAGACTCAAGTGAGTTTGAGAATGGGTCTTTTCGCTATCCACTTCTTTGTCCTTCTGTAACTCCTTAGATCGTCGGGTCTGGATATCCAAATAAAAAGAAACTCCCCCTTAAATGGGGTGTTATATTTTCTCTTTAGATATTTGAAAAGTCATCCAAATTTGGAGCTCCAAATGGAGTGGGACTCTCCCTTAAGGGATGTCCCTTCCTCTTTGGATTCTAAATTGGATGTTTTAACATCCCATTCTCAAATCACTTAAATATTACAACTCAAATATAATCAAATTATATTTAATAAAAGAGAAAATTCTAGACTCAACAACCTGCAGGGTTATCCTAATAATCACATTTAAGTAAATAATCCCAAGCAGTTATAATCAATCTCAGGCAGTTAATATTTGAAATTTAAAGTGCTAAATTACTTTTATTGAATTATAAGAGCTACAATTCTGCTTCTAGTGATAGAATATAGAGATCAATAGGATTTGAAAAGGATTGAATTTTGCTAAATGCTTGAAACTATGATTTTGAAATTAAAGAGTCTTTTGTAAATTATGAAACTTATCATGCTAGATATTTGTTTGCATGCGAGTTTGCAACAAATACAAGAGAATTTTGGCTTGACTCTTTTGCTCTACCAATCAAGTTGGAGGCAAAATGTCAAAGCCCAACTTAGAGGGAGGTTTCCTACACTCACCTCTCTTTTGACATGTCTTAATTGAGTTGGCCACACTCACCTAAGAAAGAAATGGGAGAGGCACCAACGGAAAGAAATCTAGTCAAAACTACCGATGCAATAAAATTTATATCGCTATTAAAGATGGAGAGTGAGATTTTTCCCCAGTGAAGTCGCCATTTTTTATTTGATTTAAAAATGTAGTTTTGAAAAATATTAATTTTATTTCAAAAAATATTAAATTCTGAGATTTTAGTTTTAAAATATTATGAATAATATATCTCCTTGGGAGGTAATAATATCATTCCCTAATAGGTTCAATTTATAAAACTTTGAATTCATCCTGATTACCATAGTTAAACACATAAGTGAATCACGTATGACCCCGGAGGGTCAAAATGAAATTTAATTGAGTGTTTGACTATACTAATCTTGATAAAAGGATCATTAATTTCAAAATTAAAATCATAATAATATGACGATTATCTTTCCAAGGAAAGAAAATATCATATATTATTAATCATTTGAAAATGATGATAATGATCATCAAATTTGATTTTCCCAAAGATAATTAATTTAAGTTTTGAAAATTTTTATTTTGAAAATCTGGTCTAGGTTTCTAAATCTCCTACGAGCGCAAGCCCTCGTAGTTAATTACATCATAGGAAATTGAAGTTTCCTATGAATACTCTCGATTAAAATGGGAGTAAAAATTTTATTTAAGATTTTAAAGCTAGATGTCAAAGGAGGTAAGGGTTTGAAATTCAAATAGGATTAGTTCAAATTTGAGCACTTATTTCTAGAGTCAAAGAAGGATATAGGTGTTTTGAGATTCTGAATGACCTCAGAAACATCTCAGCCTATTCTAAGTGTTGGACTTGAATTTGATTGAAAGTGATATTTAATTTATTGATCAATCCGAAGGTTGAGGTCTTATATCCCAAGATAGCCTCAGAACCTAAGCCTAAAGTGGGTGCTGAAAAATCAATGACCCGAACCTCGCTAATGCAGTGCAAATATGGACTTACCCTCGCCTGGATTGGGGAGCCAGCTAAACCACCTAGGCGCTTTAAAATCATGAGTCTGGTCTTTTAATGTTGAGTGGTAAGAACGTTGTTTAAGAAAAGTTTTTGAGAATAGGGTCGACATCTAGAGCATATCCTAATTGGTCCTTTGACTTATGTTGGGCATTTGGTGCTTGAACTAAAAATGCAATTAAAATTTTAGAGATTTAATTTGTTACTAATGCGATGCATGCATATCGACTTGATTAAATGCTTAAATTTGAAATGAATAAGTTTTAAAAAGGATTTAAAATAGGTTTTATCCTAAAGATACACAGATTCTCCTTGGACAGATCTGCACCGTCATAGGCCAGGTGGTCTGCAAAAACCCGCAAGCGGGGAGGTTCCTAACAAGTGGAAAGAAAAAAGCATCAATTAGGAAATGAGAACTCCCAACGATCCCATGCTTACTTCTTAAAAAGTTAGAGTTTCTATGTTGACTTAAAATTTTTAATTTGATTTAAGTAGAAAAAATTTTAATAAATCCTTAAGAGCCTACAATCGGATTACAAATTAAATCATACATTACATATAAGAAAAAAGACTAAAAAAATAGGTAGTTCTACTGCACAATCAATTAAATAAATCAACTAAATTAATTACTCAAATTGAATGTCCATATGCCAAGTGCCACTTAATATTATAAACCAGGGTCTGCAGAAAAGTAAAGTGGTCGGGCACTACTGACAACAACCCGAATTCAACTCCTAAGACTTAAGTGACTTTGAGAATGGGTCTTCTCGCTATCCACTTCTTTGTCCTTCTGTAACTCCTTGGATCGTCGGGTCCGAATATCTAAATGAAAAGAAACTCCCCCTTAAATGGGGTGTTAAATTTTCTCTTTGGATATTTGAAAAGTCATTCAAATTTGGAGCTCCAAATAGAGAGGGACTCTCCCTTAAGGGATGTCCCTTCCTCTTTGGATTCTAAATTGAATGTTTTAACATCCCATTCTCAAATCACTTAAATATTACAACTCAAATATAATCAAATTACATTTAATAAAAGAGAAAAGTCTAGACTCAACAACCTGTAGGGTTATCTTAATAATCACATTTAAGTAAATAATCCCAAGCAGTTATAATCAATCTCAGACAGTTAATATTTTAAATTTTAAAAGCTCAATTACTCACAACACTTAGTGCAATAAATAAACAAACAGTCACATCAATTCTAAGCTAGCAAACAGTATGTTGTTAAAACTCAAAAATTTGGCACAAGAAAGGTAAGCTCCGGCCTAATGTAAGACTAGAATTGGTTGTCCTAGCAAATCATCTAAAGTGTGTGCAAAAGGTTGTGTGGTTTGGATATGTCCTATATAGGATATTTGATTAAAGTTGCTTAAGGTTCTGATTAGTAGAAAGGCTTAAGGGAAATTTAATTGAAGTTTAAATCTTAATGACTTAAGATAAATTTTAAAATAGATTTTAAAGTGTTAAATGGATACCACCTTTGTTGTTTATCGAGGCCTTGAAGTTTATTTCACCGTCTTTGGGGCTAAGCTAATAGTCTCGTAGGCTTGCGTTACCCAGTGGTATCCGGTAGGATTAAGTGATTTGATTTGATTAAGGATTAAAAATTAATGAAATTTAATTAAGGTTTGTTGATTGCTGATTTTAAGGTTGATTAAATATTTCTAAAGTTTAAGGGTGATTTTTGAGTTTTAAGGATTTTTTTATTATTATTTTAATAATTTAATTAATGAGTTGAAATTTTAATAAATTCTTAAGAGTCTACAATTAGATTCTAGGCTAAATCAAACAAGAAATGCAAGCAAAAAGACTAAAAAAATAAGTAGTTCTACTGCATAATCAATTAAACAAACAAACTAAATTAATTAGTCAGATTGAATGTCCATGTGGCAAGTGCCACTTAATATTACAAACTAGGGTATGCAGAAAAGTAAAGTGGTAGGGCACCATTAACAACAACATGGATTCTACTCCTAAGACTAAAGTAACTTGGAGAATGGGTCTTCTCGCTATCCACTTCTTCGTCCTTCTACAACTCCTTGGATCGTTGGGTTCGGATATCCAAATGAAAAAAAACTCCCCCTTGGATGGGGTCTTATCTTTTATCTTTGGATATTTAAAAAGTCTTCCAAATTTGGAGCTCCAAATGGAGAGGGACTCTTCCCTAAGGGATGTCCCTTCCTCTTTGGATTCCAAATTAGATATTTTAACATCTCATTCTAAAATCACTTAAATATTACAACTCAAATATAATCAAATTATATTTAATAAAAGAGAAAATTCTATATTCAATAACCTGCAAGGTTATCCTAATAATCACATTTAAGTAAATAATTCCAAGCAGTTATAATCAATCTCAAGAAGTTAATATTTGAAATTTAAAGTACTCAATTACTCACAACACAAAGTACAATAAATAAATAAATAATCACATTAGTTCTAAGCTAGCAAATAATATGCAGTGAAAACTAAAAAATTCGGCACACAGTAGAAACATAAACACCGGCCTAACCTAAGACTAGAGTTGGTTGTAAAAGTTCATTAGAGATGTTAAGCCCTTATGAACTAGTCATAAGGCTAACCAAGAGAGATGTGAATTAGTATTTAACAATCTTTCAAAATAAAAAATACAAACCCAGATTCACCATAAAGAAAACCAAAGTGCAGAAATAATAAAGGAAAGAACACCCCAGATTTATAGTAGTTCGGTCAAATCTTAACATACGTCCACTCCTTAGAGGCACTCTCTGAGTATTGCACTAAACTCAGTATATCTCATTTAGCCCCCAAAGTTAGGCGGAGAAGCCCTTATAAAATCGCTTTCACCTTCCCCGGTGTGGCGGAGTAGCCGGGTCCTTTGACACCAAAGAGATCTTCTTCTTCCTAAAACTTCCTTCAAGATAAGCCTTGAATCCGATGGTACTAAGGTGTAAGCTCACCGGAGCAACCGTGTGGAATCCCCCTCCACACTCCCTTGAAACCACTCCAAGGTTCTTCTCCCTCTCTCAAACTCCACCCTTTCCTCTCTCGCTTTCAAGCTCTCTCTTCAAGTTCCCTCCAAAAGAACGAAGCTACAATGGCTGCCAAAGACAATTACTAAGTGTCTTATCAAAGCTTAAATAGAAGAGCTCAAAATGAGCTCATTAATTGCAACTTACCGACTTTATCGTCTAGGCTGATATGTATATCGTCTTGGCCTATCATTATAAATTAAGCCCAATCAGCTAGGATGATTTGGGACGATCAGAAGAAATTTTTTCATATCATCTAGAACAATAATATATCATCCTGGCTGATCAATACAAATTGTGGAATATTATCCTGAACATCATCCTGAATAAGGGCTATCCGATGTCCAATCGTCCAGTGGATCGTCCCGGCCAATCCTGCGATCGTCCAGGATGATGTGGTAGTGTAATCAAATCTTAATTACTTTCCTTAAATACAAGAATAATTTAGGAAAAATTATGCTGGATCGGCCAGGCCGATGCCCGGGATGATGCTTGAAATGATGTCAAAAAATAAGTAATACCTAAATAGATATGGCGGCAGATTCTTTCTGATTTGAGGCTTTCATCCTGGCCGATACAAAATTGTCCAGGATGATGTGCTTAATGATGACAACCCTAACAAGGATGCCCTGATTAGGATTTCTATTTTTGAATCGATCGTCCAAGCCGATATAAATATCGTCTCGAACGATGTTACCAAAAACAACAAACTCTAAAAATCAGTTAAAAATTCTTCAAAAGTGTGTGATGTGAGTAAGGTTACTTAGCATCAGGAGCCACACCAATTATAATAGACTCAAGAAAGGGAAAAGGTACAAATTGACTCAGACCAAGTCTACCCAATCTTGAGCTGGTTCTAATTGTAGTCTAATCATGTTGACCTGAAATGTCAGTAGACAAGGCAGTCATAGAGAAACAAGAGTGTTTGATATCATCAAAATCATAATATATGAATTCAGATTCGCAACAATCTCCCTCTTTTTAATGATGACAAATATTACTAGTTGAATTTGCAAAAAAAAAAATATTTTCTCCTAATCTCCCCCTTACTAAAATAAAACTTTAGAAATAGGGGAAATAAAAAAAAATTGGTTATTTAAAAAATATAAAGATACAAATAAAATAGTACGTTCTCCACCTTTGACATTATCAAAAAGAGAAGGGACACGAAAAAGTCTTAAAAAAAATGAAAAATTTACCTCTTGATTTTATTCAAAAACTAAGTAATGAATGGATTGACAACACATAATCCAGAAAAGGTAAAAAATTCAAAAATTATTAATCAAAGCTCAACTTCTTTTAAAGGCTCAAAACTTTTTAATCTAATATCTAAATCAAGAAATAAATTTAAAAAAGAAATAAAAAATTTTCAATACTCCTATCATAAAATATATCTTATAGAAGATTAATGCAAAAATTGGTGAATTCGGAATCATAATTTTTAAGCTCAAGTATCGAAAATATCTAGGGTTTTCTTAAGCTTTAAGTGAACACATAAAAAGTAAGCATACTATTTGTGGGCTCATTTTATACCTCTTGTTAGTTTTTTGGCGCACTTTGTGCATCTTTTACTTTTTGATACACTTTGTGCATCTTTCTCAATTTGGCATCATTATGCATATTTTGATTTGACGTCATTTGCCACTTTTTTATTTGGCATCATTGGACATTTTTTTTAATATACTACCTTTTTAAAATTTTAAAAACAAAAATAAACCCATTCTATTGACACAACGAACTACTTGATTAAGAAAATTTTGAGGTAGATTCAACAAATTGCAAAATATTCCTATGCAATAGATAAAATATAGGGAGATGAAAAAGTTTAGTTTCAAAATCTAATTTAAAATATGATGAAGATTTTAAATCAATAAAAGAATAATCTCTTTTAGGAAATAGAGATTGAGAGTCAAAATCATGAGTTTTCTTTTTTTGACTATTTTTAGAGAAGTCAATCACAACTTACATAAGAATTTAAGAAAAATATGAGGTAGATTTTTCATTTTCATTTTTTTTATTTTTTTTTAAATATATAAAATATTACAAATAAAAAAAGGTAAAACTAAAATTAAAAATTTTAACAAAAAAGAAAAGAAAGAAAAAAGAAGAGTGAAAAAGAATAAATAAAATACATAAAATACACAAAAATGAACAAAACAGAAAAATAAAGCACATAAATAATGGTTTAAACATCATCTTGCTCCTGATCTGATGATTCAGAAGCTAGGTCTGCCCAAGAGATTTTTTTACTTTTCATTATTTGTCATTTTTATAATTTGCTTAGCTTTACCCTTTTCTTTTGTAAGAAGAGTTCTCAAATATGGGCACTAATTTTTCATATGTCTAGGCTTCCTACATCCAAGCAAACAGAGTCAGAAAAAATCTTAACATTCTTATAATTTTTACCTTTATTCCACTTTTGTTGATGCTTATGCTTTAGTGAGTTTTTTAATTTGCTTGATAAGTCATTGCTTTCGTCACTAAGTAAGCCTCTTTTCTCTATGTTTTAATCGTTTAACACTTTGACCCAAACTTTGCTCGTAGGAAATGAGTGAGCCAATCAAATTATCAATAGAATATTCATTCAAGTTTTTTGATTCAAAAATAACAATAACTTTAGCATCAAACTTATCTACTAGACAACATAGAATTTTATTAACTTTTTTAATATTTGAAAACTCTTTACCTAATGCATGCAATGATGTCACAATTTGAATAAATCTAATATACATGTATAAGATCTTCTCATAAGGTTTCATACAAAATAGTTCAAAATCATGCATTAAAATATTCAATATGGATTGTTTGATTTCACTAGTGCCTTCATATATAGTGTATAATTTATCCCAAATTTCTTTACCAGTAGTGCACGTGAAAACAAATATAAAATCTTTAGAATTTAAAGCACAAAATAAACAGTTTAATGATTTTGCATTCAATTGAGCATTGATTTATTCTTCTCTACTCCATTGATTAAAAGAAATATCAGTTTTAATTCCATCCAAAATACGAGACGGTATAGAATAACTAGTTAAAATCATTTGCCATATTTGAAAATCAATTGATTGCAAAAAAGTAGACATGCGAATTTTTTAAAAATCAAATATAATGTTTTCAAACAAAGGTGGTCTAGTGATTGAATAACCTTCTGCAATATTACGATTATAAAAATTAGCCATGAATCAAAATTCAATAATTTTCAAAAACTAGATTTTATGAATCCCACTCTGATATCACTTGAAAGTTCGTTATGGATGTTAAGCCCTTATGAACTAGTCCCAAGGCTAACCAAGAGAGAGGTGAATTGATATTTTAAAAATCTTTCACAATAAAAAATATAAACCATGATTCACCACAAAGAAAACCAAAGTGCAGAAATTAAATGTGAAAATAATAAAGGAAAGAACACACTAGATTTATAGTGGTTCGGTCAAACCTTGACCTACGTCCACTCCTCAGAGGCACCCTCAGAGTATTGCACTAAACTTAGTATCTCTCATTTAGCCCCCATAGATAGGCGAAGAAGCCCTTACAAAATCACTTCCACATTCCCTGGTGCGGCGGAGTAGCCGGGTCCTTTGACACCAAAGAGATCTTCTTCTTCCCAGAACTTCCCTCAAGATAAGCCTTGAATCCGATGGTACTAAGGTGCAAGCTCATTGGAGCAACCGTGTGGAATTCCCCTCCACACTCCCTTGAAATCCCCTCCAAGGATCTTCTCCCTCTCTCAAACTCTACCCTTTTCTCTATCCCTTTCAAGTCTCTCTTTTAGTTCCCTCCAAAAGAACGAAGCTATAATGGCTGCAGAAGACACTTACTAAGTGCCTTATCAAAGCTTAAATAGAAGAGCTCAAAATGAGCTCATTAATTGCAACTTGCCGACTTTATCGTCCAGGCCAATATGTATATCGTCCTAGACGATCAGTGTAAATTAAGCCCAATCAGTCAGTATGATTTGGGACGATCAGAAGAAATTTGTTCATATCATCCAGGACGATGCTATATCATCCAATTTTGATAATATATCTTCCTGACCGATCGGTACAAATCATGGAATATCGTCCTGAACATCACCCTGAATAAGAGCTGTCCGATGTCTAATCGTCCAGTGGATCGTCCCGACCTATCCTGCGATCATCCATGACGATATAATCATGTAATCAAATCTTAATTGCTTTCCTTAAATACCAGATTAATTTAGAAAAAATTATGCTGGATCGACTAAGCCGATGTCCAGGATAATGCTTGAGACAATGTCCAAAAATAAGTAATACCTAAATAGATATGGCAGCAGATTCTTTCTGATTTGAGGCTATCGTCCTGACTGATACAAAATTGTCTAGGACGATGTGCTTAATAATGAGTGCCTTAATAAGGATGCCCTGATTAGGGTTTTTATTTTTGAACCGATCGTCTAGGCTGATATAAATATCATCCCGGATGATGTTATAAAAAATAACAAACTCTAAGAACTAGTTAGAAATTATTCAAAAGTGTGTGTGAACAAGGTTACTTAGCATCAGGAGCCACACCAATAACAATAGACTCAAGAAAAGAAAAATATACAAACCGACTCAGACCTAGTCTACCCAATCTTGAGCTGGTTCTAATTGCAGTCTGATCTTGTGGACCTGAAATATTAGTATGCAAGGCACTCGTAGAGAAACAAGAGTGTTTGCTATCTTAAACATCATAATTCATGAATTCAAATTTGCAACACGTTGTCCTAGCAAACCATCTAAAGTATATGCAAAAGTCTGTGTGGTTTGAATATGTCATATATAGGATATTTTATTGAAGTTGCTTAAGGTTCTAGTTGGTTGAAAGGCTAAAGAGAAATTTAATTGAAGTTTAAATCTTAATGACTTAAGATTAATTTTAAATAAATTTTAAAGTGTTAAATGGATACCACCTTTGTTGCTCACCGAGACCGTGAAGTTTATTTCACCTTGATTGGGGATAAGCTAATAGCCTTGTTGGCCTGGGTTACCTAGTGGAACCTAGTAGGATTAAGTGATTTAATTTGATTAAGGTTTGAAAATTAATGAATTTTAATTAAGGTTGATTGGTTGCTGATTTTAAGGTTGATTAAACATTTTTAGAGTTTTAGAGTGATTTTTGAGTTTTAAGAATTTTTTTTGATTATTTTAATCATTTAATTAATGAGTGGTTGAAATTTAACTTTTTAATTAAGCTTTAATTATAAAAAGTTGATATTTTATTAAAATATTAGACCTTAAGATGAGTTGTTAGACACTAAGTTTGCCAGATTTGATTTTTTCAATATTTTATTATGAAGGTTTGAAGTTTTGACTTGAATTTTGACTTAAGTTTGACCCAAAGTTGACTTTTTCAAATTTTAATGATTTCTGGAAGTTTGATATTTTTAATAGAATGTCTTTGAATTTGTTCAATTTGGAATTTTCTGGAATTAGTTATGATTTATAAAAATTTGATGCATTTATTGAATTTTTAAAATTGCTCCAAGGTACATCCTCTTGCAAATGTCTAGTGAGAACATCCAAGACTAGAGAGGGAGTTGAAGGTAAACTTGAATTATGGAGGTCAACCTTAGAGTCTTAAGGTTTTCGCTTGAGTAGATCTAAAATGGAATATATGGAGTGTAATTTTAGTAGTAATAGACCTAGTGAGGGGATTATGACTTTGGGCAATCAAGTCATTAATAAGAGTATATGTTTTAGATATCTTGGATCTATTGTTCAGAGTGATGGTGAAATAGATGGTGATATTATTAGCAGAATTCATGTTGGATGGTTGAAGTGGAGGAATGCATCGGGCTTGTTATGTGATAGAAATGTACCCCTCAAACTTAAGGGAAAATTCTATAAGATGGTAGTGAGGCCTGGAATGCTTTATGGTGCCGAATGTTGGCCATTAAAAGAGAAGCATAATACTATGTTAAGTGTTGTAGAGATGAGGATGCTCAGGTGGATGAGTGGCTTTACCCTTAGAGATAGGATACGAAATGAGCATATACATGAAAAGGTTGGAGTAGCTCCAGTAGAAGATAAGATTAGAGAGAGTCACCTTAGATGGTTTGGTCACATAAAACGGCGGCCTTCCGATGACCCGATTAGGAGAGTAGAGGTATTAGATTTGATTTATGGTAAGAAAGGTGGGGGTAGACCTAAAAAGACTTGGTTGGAAAATATTAGGAATGACCTTTCTTTATTAGATTTAAATGAGAATTTGACTTTTAATATGACACAATGGAGAAAAAGGATTCATGTAGCCGACCCCACGTAGTGGGATAAAGGCTTGATGTTGTTGTTGTTTAATTAAGGGGTTTTATTGATTTTATTTCAAATCAACTCCCAACTCCTTGAAATAAACTCCAAAGATCAGGAATGATCTAAGGAGATATTTCCAAGTGTTTGGGAATTGTTTTGGAATTTTAAATTATTATTAATTATTTAAATTAATTAAATATTCAATTTCACTTAAAATTAAATTAAGTCTCAATTTGCTATCAACTCAAAGGTATTTTATTTTTCTTTGATTATGTTTTGAATTTTGGTCAGTTAGAGGTATTATGTGTATTTTTAGGTTTAAAATTGATTTAATAGTATTTTTGAAAGGTTTAAAGCTTAATTAAGGGTTAAACTTTAAGAAAATTAATTAAGAGGGCCTAATGATTTTTAAAACCAGTGAGAATTTTTCTTAAGGCTGTATATGTTACTATGTTCAAGTGTTCAAAGTTTTGAGTCAAAAGGATGTGTATCCAAATTATTAAATTTAATCTAAGTTCTCTACATAAATTCTTAATTATTATCCTTAATGGTGTCACTAAGTTAATTATGTTCAAATCAAAGTTTTTAAACCTTGACCAATATATACATGCATAAACACAATCACAATCAATTCTTAGATCTAGGAGAGTCTAAGCTAAGTGGTGTGTGATTCCAAAGCATGCAAATAGCAAGATAAAATTTTTTTAATTGAGAGATTATAACCAATGAACAATTAACAAAATAATTGCTCATTGATTAACCATCACTCCCCACTAATTTTAAAATATGATCTTAAAAAATATGTGTATGTATATATATATATATATATATATATATATATAAGTTTAAAAATAAAATAATAAAAAATAATATTAAAATAAAATTTTAAGGGGGTTGAGAGATCCACTGATTTTTCAAAGTAATTTGAAGATAAACTTTTAATTTTTAAAATAATTAATGTAATATTTAATTAAATATTAAAGATATCAAATAATTTTAAATTAATGAAAATAAATTAAGTTTTAAATTTTGAAAATAGATTTGAATTAAAATTCTCAATGTTCTAAAAAGTTTGATATATTATTTATATTTTTATGAATTAATAAGAATTTGTTTGAAATTTTTAAAATTTTAAAACAATTAAAGAATTTAAAATAATTCAAAATTATTTAATATTTAAAATAATATCTAAATTAAATTTAATTACATCTTAATTTTTTTTCTAAAATTTTACATTATTTAAAACAAAATTTTAATATTTTTAAAAAGGGAAATTTACATACATACCTCTATATTTCTAGCCATTTACATATCTAACACCTCAAAGATTAATATTACTCTTATACCACCAAAAACTCATACTTTGAAAGTTCGTTCGGGATGTTAAGCCCTATGAACTTAGTCCCAAGCTAACCAAGAGGGGGGGGGGGTGAATTGGTATTTTAAAAATTCTTGAGACAAAGAAATAAATTCACAAACCAAATCACACCACCAAACCAAATGCGAAATTTAAAAGTGCGGAAGCAAAAATAAGAACATAAGATTTATAGTGGTTCGGTCGACTAGACCTACGTCCACTCCTTGGAGGCACCCTCCAAGTATTGCACTACAAAACGTGACTCTCCTTTAGCCCCCACAGCTAGGCGGAGAAGCCCTCACAAGAAACTCCTTTTTGCCACCCCGGCAAGGCAGAGAACCTACCTCCTTTTGCTTCCTCCTGAAGCTGGCAGAGAACCACAACCAAAAGCAAAACTCCTTACCTCTACCGACCCTTCCACGGACGAGAAACTCCAGACGAAAGACAAGCAGAGCGATCCTTGAGCAACCCTTGTGAATCCCCTCACAAGCTCCCCCTCACAAGATCCTCTCTCTCTCTCCCTCTCTCTCTTTCTCTCCTCAAGGTCTTCTCAGGTCAAGGCAGCAGCCAAAGGTCACTTAGAAACGTTGAAGAAGAGCTCTTTAAATAGAAGAGCTCAAGAGGAGCTCATTAATTGCAAGTAGCCGACTTTATCGTCCCAGCCGATATGGACATCGGCCTGGCCGATTAGTACAAATCAAATAAGATCGGCCAGAGCACAGCCCTGGGAACAGTCCTGGACGATTGAAATTTGGCTTGATCGTCCAGGCCGATCTCACGATCGTCCCGGCCGATTAGTTCAAATCAGAGGTAAATCGTCCTGAGCACAGCCCTGGGAACAGTCCTGGCCGATTAAAATTTGGCTTGATCGTCCTGGACGATATGATCGTATCAATCATCCTTAATTACTCCCTTGATTTCCTGATCAATTAAGGCATAATTTGGTAATTTTGTCCAGGCCGATCCTGGAATCGTCCTGGATGATAATTTAAAATTCAGTATGCCTAAACTGTCTAAGGCGGCTATCTCTTTCTATTTTGAGCTTATCGTCCTGGCCGATACACGTATCGTCCAGGCCGATATGTTAATGTCGGCTGCCTTAATTAAGAATCCTTAATTAGACTTTCTGTTTTAAGCTGATCGTCCCGGACGATATAAATATCGGCCGGGCCGATGTGGGTAAAAACAGAATTTCTAAGCCTCTCAAGTGTGTGTGTGAATGGTTACTTAGCATCAGTCTTTTTTTTATAACAAGTAGACTCAAAAGGTGAAAAATAAAATTACAGACTGACTCAACCCTAAACCTACGCGATCCTGGACTTGGCTTCCTCTTGATCGTCCGATCTTCGATTCCTGAAAAGTTAGAAGCAACAAGTAGTCCAAGAGAGATAGTGTTTGTCAATCATCAAAACATAAGCCATGAAAATAGTTTGCAACATACTTCACATCACTTATACCACTCTATTTATATGGCACATAACGGCGTATATCTTCCCGCCAAACAGTGATCTGCTGGCGAATACACTCAATCGAAAAATACGTACATACATCTGGTCGCTGCTTGCGATCACAGCGCTACTGCTCGCGATCAGATCTTCGCGCGAATAAACTCCATCGATAATACCTACTACTCGCGATCAGATCGCTACTGCTCGTGATCGCTGAGCAGATCGATGCCAGCGTCTCTGGTTCACAAAACGAACTCTGGCCGGGGCTGCTTAGACACAGTTTGTTTTCTGGGTAATATACAAAGTTATTTCATGCAACATAGAAGATCAAAGCATCGGTGGCATATAAACCTATCTCTGGTGTTTGTATATCCATGGAGCTTCATAGCGATGACCATATATCAGCATCTTCTATATCAGGTTCAGACAATGAACATGGATTAACTAATGCTTTGGCTATCTTAGATGTTTCCGAATCCATTAAGCATTCTCCTGCAGAACACAGTACAACTGATGTTTGTGGTTCAGTGGGGCATGAACCACCAGAGATATAAAACAAAATGCTTACTGATAATGATGGGGATAATGTTGCAATAGACTTCATCAAAACAGATTTAACCTCCCATCATGAACGACGAATGAACTGAAGAAATAATGGGGAAAATAGACGATATGGTGGAGTTTAGGAGCAGATATTACCTTAGTTTTAGTTCCGGTGGTAAGAGACGAAGGAGCACGAGATTTTATCTGCTTATTGATCCTCAAGCATTCTGTGGGAAGAGCCGAAGGATTTTAACTGCTCATGCGGGGTAGCGTGAAACCGAGCAAAGAAGAAACGGAGTGAGACAGAGTGGTATTTCTGAGGTTAAGTTTGGGTTAGAGTGGTATATAAGAAAGATTTAAGTTTTGAGTGTTAAATATGTAATACATATATTATAAAGTGGTATGTATGTAAAAATCCCTTTTAAAAATTAATTCAACTTAATTTTAATTAAATATTAAATATTAATAAAATACTTAAAAATTTGAATAATTAAATAATTTAAAATTATATAAAATATCTTAAGGTATTTTAATTTAAAATTAAAATATTTTAAATTATATAAGTAATATTTATAATTTAAAAAAAACTTATTTCTGATAATATTAAATTAATATTTAACTAAATATTAATTAAATATTAAATAATAAATGTTTTAAAATTATTTAAAATATATAATATATTTAAAAATAATTTTTATTTTAAATTAAATATTTTGAAATTCTAAAAAATTTGAGGTATTTTATGGATTTTTTGAATTTAAAATTAATTTCCTATAATTTTTAGAGGAAATTTGAATTCAAAAATGATTTAAAATTAAATTAAAACATTTTTTATTAACTGGAGGCAAAATATCCACGTGATGTCGCGGTATTGGCCCGCCAAGCCGCAGGTGGCGGCGACTAATGATTGGCCATGATTACAGAGATGCAATCATGAGCTGGTGATAACCGTGCATGGGACCAACGCGGTTTCCCACAACCATGTAAGCGGCAAACAGCATCCGTCTGATCACCTGTTGTAACGATTGAATGGCTCTGATTGAGCCGGACCTTTGATTCAACAGAGAGGTGGACCAGGGAGACGGTTCAGAGAGTTGTATGATTCAATCTAGACTACTGATCATGAGATCAATGGTCTATAACTTTGCCCAGCCCATGCATGAACTAGACCGAGACCCTAAACTAGAAAATCGACTCGTTCTCTTTATTTAGTCAGTCAAATGGTTTGAAATCTTAAGCTTAGATTAAAAATATGAACATAATTAATGGGAAAGAAAAACCATAGTTTAAAAAGCACTTTTTAGAATTATATTTCAATCTATGTGTGCTAAACTAGGGTTTAGGATTATACCTCCTATAGTCAATGGATTTGGATGAACTCGAGCTCTTTGAACTTGTAGTTTTTCTAATTGTAGTCCACTAGAAGGAGTCTCCAGCTGAAAATGCCTGGATCAATCAGTTCAAGCCTTGGATAGACCTTGGCTTAAGCTCGCCAGAATCTGGCCACTAGCAACCTTCCACCGCCAGATTTGAACTTTGAAAGGGTGAAGGAGACTCCCTAGAACTCAAACAAAAAGATATTATACTTTGGGAAAGCTTGAGTGGAGAGAGAATGTAGAGATTTGAATGAGGCCTGAAAATGGACCTTTTACCCTATTCAAACGTCCTCTGTTTGAATGGAGGGCTAAGATCAATTTGGTAGGCTTCTAGGATGCTGCCAAGGGTGCTAGGGAGTGGTTGGGAGCAGGGAATCAAAGTACATAAGGACACATGAGGTGGAAAGGCCTCTTATGTCCTTTTAAGCACATGGATTAAATTAAGGCCACTTGATCCTGATCTAAGGGTTAAGAATAGATCTAGGAAGGTTCTATAGTCTATTTAAATGGCTGGAGTGAATTGGATTATAATGGGATCAAGTTTAAGAGAGTTTTTGGCCAAATTTGACCACTCCAAACCCCATGTTGACTATTTGACCAGTCAATATGCCACATAGGCTTGTGAGTTGGCATATGGAGATGCCTTGGGTGCTGGAGTGTTGAATTAGAGAAGGTTTGGTGATTAGGATTTAAGGTTTGAATGTTTGAAAGAAGAATTCAAGTAGTTTGACCAAGTTTTATTATGTTGACTTGGTCAACTAGACTTGACTTTGATCGACCAGGGATTGAGATGTGTTGAGCCCATAGATTAGAGTTGATTTAATGCTTGAAAGGGGTTTAAAATGTCAAACGGGTTAAAATAACTCTTTTAAAATATTAAGGGGTATTTGGGTCAACCTAGGTTGACTTGGTCAACTAGATTGAACCAGGACCCAGGTTTGGGCTCAACAGGTTTGGTTTGATATTTGAAAATTATTGGAAATGGTTCCAAATAATTTGGGGTTCATTATGTTTAAAAAGTGCATTCAAATCCTTAAGGGGTATTTTGGTCAAAAGGGTCAAATTGGCCAACCAGGCTTGACCAGGGCTAGGGCTTGAATCCATTGCATTCCTAGTGATGGTTAGGAATAATTGGAAGATGTTTTGAGGTTTGATTTGAAATGGATATATTGAAGTTTATGAAAACTCCAAAATTGTTCTTAAGGGGCATTTGGGTCATTTTGACCCCTGGCCAACTGGGGGTCAAAGTGGGTCCAAAAAAAAAATATAGCTTAATGTTCAATAGGTCATAACCAAGTGTTTGGAAGTGATTGGAGGCTTTGTAGAAAGCTCCAAGGTCAAAATTCATTAGGTGGCAGGTCTAGTGGCATAGGTAGTAAATATTTGAAGGTTTTACAACCTTTGGATTTCAATTTAATTTATGGGGTTAGAGACCTCAGAATATGCTCAAATTTGGAGGGTTTCCTCTAGAGATATTTCTTATCAATATAAAATTAATAGACTATGAATTAGAGGTCATTTGACTAGGTTTTAAAGTGCTTGAAAAATCCTTGAGAAAGGCTTTCAGGATGGATCCTTTAACCTTGGATTTTGGGTTTGAAAGTATGGATTTGATCATAGGGTCTGGATTTGTTCTAGTGACCTCATAAAAAATGAGATCAACAAATGAACCCCCAATATGTGTGATAGAATGAAGTTCTATTGCATATATTGGTGTTAATCAAATTGAAAGGTTGAGTCTTGAGTTTTTATCCTAAGGGAAGGAAAAGGTCTATCCACAGGGAATCAGGATTTGAATTTATACTAGGGTAGTGCCACGGAGGGCGTGCTCTACCACTAGTGAGTCGAATCCAAAGGGAAGGAAAAGTCTATCCTAGAGGAAAAGAAAGCTTAAGTGATTATATAGGAAGGTAGAACTCCTAACTATAGAGGATCAAGTATGAGTTTTGATTCTAAATGAAAGGGAGCCTAACCTTAGAAGATTGAATTTGGATTTGATTCTAAGAAAAGGGAAGACCTAACCCTACAGGATTGAGCTTTAAATTTATCCTAAGAGAAGGGAAGACCTAACCCTAGAGGATTGAGTTTTGATTTGGTACTAGGGTAGTGCCACTAAGGGCGTACTCTACCACTAGCATATATGGTCCTAAGAGAAGGGAGTACCTAAACCCTAAGGAAGAGAAGACTAGAATGATCGTATAGGAAGGATTAAATCCTAACTATAGAGGATCAAATTTGAATTGGTACTAGGGTAGTGCCACGAGGGGAGTACTCTACCACTAGTAGATCAAATCCTAAGAGAAGGAGGAAACCTAACCTTAAGGAGAAGAAGATTGAGTGATCTGATAGGAAGGAAGAATTCCTAACTATGGAGGATCGAATTTGAATTTTTTACCAGGGTAGTGCTACGAGGGGCGTATTCTATCACTAGTAGATCTAATCCTATGGAAGGGAAGAACCTAACCTTAAGGAGAAGGCTGGAGGACCCTGTGGGAAGGAAGCATTTCTTCCCATAGAAGATTTAATCTGGATTTTGAAACTAGGATGGTGCCATAGAGGGCGTGCTCCATCACTAATGGATCTAATGCTAAGGGAAGAAAGCACGATGACTCACATCTATCCTTATAGAAAAGAAGATGATCATGTGGGAAGGAAGCATTGCTTCCCATAGAGGATCAAATTTGGAATTTGAAATAAGGATTGAGCCCTTTAACCTTGGAGTTTAGGTTTGAAAGTATGGATTTAATCATAGGGTCTGGATTAGATCCTAAGGTCAGGATAGATCCTAGGGTCTGGATAGATCCTAGGGTCTGGATTGGTCCTAGTGACCTCATCCAAAAATAAGGTCAACAACTATAAAGTCGGGTAGCAGTCAAGTAAAGCAGTAATCCAATCATTCCTCTGTACTTGTTTTGATTAATAGATTTTCTATTTGAGTCATTATCCAACTGAACATTAGAAGTTATGTGAGTATTTTTTGGATTAGCTTTATCCATTTCATATTTCTTCAAGATATCCTTAATGTACTTTGAATGATTTAGAAAGGTTCCATCATCCAATTATCCTATGTTAAACCTCATAAAGTAGGACACCTCTCCCATCATACTTATCTAAAATTCCTTATTTATTATTTTAGAAAAATTATCACATAGCTTTTTATCAGAAGATCCAAAAAGTATACCATCAACATAGATCTGAATAATGAGCAACTCATTTCTTACTTTTCTTAAAAAAAGGGTGGTTTCTATGCTCCCCTTAATAAACTCCCTCTCTAGTAGGAATGTGCTAAGCCTCTCATACCAAGCTCTGGGTGTCTATTTTAATCCATATAAGGTCTTTTTTAATTTGTAAATATTATTTGAAAATTGAGAACTCTCAAAACCTGGGGGTTGCTCTACAAACATATCCTCTTTTATTACCCCATTTAAAAAAACACTTTTAACGTCCATTTGAAAAATCTTAAAACCTTTATAATAGGCAAAGGCTAGTAGCACTCTAATGGCTTCCAATCTAGCTACAGGGGCAAAGGTCTCCTCAAAATTAATCCCTTCTATTTGGTTGTGCCCCTTAGCCACCAATCTCACCTTATTGCTAACCACCACACCAAAAGCATTCATCTTATTCTTAAAGACCCATTTGGTTCCAATTACACTTTGTCCCTTTGGCCTTTCTACAAGCTCCCAAACATCATTCTTAACAAATTGATTTAATTTCTCTTGCATGGTTAAGATCCAAAATTCATCCGAAATGGATTAATTGATGTTGGTGGGTTCAATAATTGCGATAAACGTTGGTGGTTCACTTCCTTCCTAAGTCCATGCCTAATTCTAACGCCTTCAAAAGGGTCTCCTAAGATCAGTTCTTTAGGATGACTCAAAGAATATCTCTAATCTCTAAGCAAAGTGAGTGTAGGTTCTACCCTTTCCTCCATATTTATATTTTCTACTCCTTGGGTAATCTCATTTACTCCTTCAGTGTTTTATGGTTCTACCCTCTTCTCCAAATTAATAACTCCTTGGGTAATCTCTCTAACTTCATCTTGATCCTCAATTCTAGACTTCTTAGAATCAGATTCATCAAAAACTACATGAGCAATCTCATCCACCACCAATATCCTCTTATTAAACACCCTTAAAGATTTCCCCACACATGAATATCCTAAGAACACTCCTTTATTAGATTTTGGGTCAAGTTTTCCTAAGGGTGACTTACCATTGTTAAGAATGAAAACCTTATAGCCAAAGACATGGTGGTGGTAATGGTTGGGTGTCCTACCCTTAATGATCTCATAGGATGTCTTATTTAGTTTGGCTATAATATTCACCATATTCAACACATAATAAGCTGAGCTTACCGCTTTAGCCCAAAAGTATTTTGGAAGTAAATACTCAGTAAGTATAGCTCTAGGGGCCTCAACAAAGGTTCTATTATTTCTTTCAGCTATCCCATTCTACTGAGGTGTCCTAGGAGTTGAGAAGTTGTGGCTAATCCCTTTATCCTCATAAAAGTCTTCAAATTTCACATTATCATACTCTCCCCCATGGTCACTATGAATGATCAAGATTTTACAACCTAACTTTTTTTGAATCTATATGGAGAATGATCTAAAGTCATCAAAAGACTAACTCTTATGTGATAGTTTTTAAGAAAAATAAAGCAGCACATTTAATGATATTTAAATCAACCATGTAAACATTGTTAATGCACTTTTCTTGCAAAATAGTGCTATTATTCAAGCTAATAATGCATGTATTTGTCGAAAAAAATATGATGAAACCCTTATCCCACAGCTGACTAATGCTTAGTAAGTTGTGTTTTAGTCCATCTACAAGAAAAATATTTTCTATCAAAAGATTATTATAGTTTTCGATTATACCTGCATCCACCACTTTCCTGGTGGTGTTGTCTCCAAGAGTGACCTTGCCTCCAGATCTAACCTCCAGTGAAATGAATTGATCGGTGACTTTAGTCATATGCGTGAGCATGCGCTATTTAGGTATAATATGCTATGACAAGGTCTTTGGTGAGAGCACATATTATTAAAAGTCAGATTTAGGAACCCAAACAAGTTTGAGTCCCTTCTTATAGAAAAAAGAATGTGATGCATGTGTGTTATGATGTGAGTCATGCAATTTGGATTTCCACATCCAATATATACTATGATGAACAGTATAAATGTGTGAAATGTGTTCTAGCATGCCACATGAAAAATATCTAACACCAAGAAAATATTTTACTAATCTACTCAGGTTATAGTGCCTCTTCTTAGAATTCAAAATATTGGGCTTTGGATCAGGATTGAAAAATTATTCAGGTGTGGGTGTATTCCTCTTTTTCTCAAGTGCATTCAATTTAACTTTAAATATTGAGTTAGCACTTTCTAAAATGGCATTATCATCTTTTAAATAGTGTTTCCTATGCACAGATTCATCAATATATATTTTAAAATCATTTTCAAGTGCTATGTGGGATGCTTTCAATGAATCATGCTCAATGACCAACTTAGAATGTTTTTATTTAACTCATCAAACTTATCAAGTAGTGACATATGATTGTTATCAAGTGTAGAGTGATTTTTAAGTAAAACTTCATGCTCTTTTTTGCAAATTTTATAATTTCAATTTTAGGCTAGCATGTAATTTCTTAACTTTCATATATGATGCATTAATTTGTTCAAAAACTTTAAATAATTGACTGTAGGTTAGTTCACATATCTCTTCTTGGTCAGACTGACCAAGATGATTGTCCGCCATCATGCACAAGTTTGCATTCTCCTCCTCAGCTTCAATCTTAGAAGAGTCAGATGCAGAATCTACCTAGAACGTCTTTTAAAATCGCTTCTTGTCCTTCATGAACTTGGATTTCTCCTTGCCCTTCTCCTTATTTGGGTGAGCCTTAAGTGTTAGATAATCAGGTTTAACATGTCCAAGCTTCCTACATTCAAAACAAAACATATCAGAAGAATTCTTACAATTTTTGCTACCTTTACATTTGTTCCATTTGTGATGGTGCTTATGTTTCTTCCTTAGAAAGTTTTTGAATTGCCTAGTGATTAATGCGACATCATCACTTTCTGACATGGAAGAATTAGTATTCATATCATTAACTTTCAGCACCACAATTTTCTCCTTCTTTCGCTCACCTGCATCAAGTTGTCTTTGGTTCACTCCTTGCTCGTAAGAAATGACTGATCCAAGTAAGTTATCAACATAATAAGTATTAAAATTATTGGATTCAATAATTGTAGTAATCTTAGCAACAAAAGAAGAAGGCAAGCATCTCAAAATTTTATTAATTTTTTCATTGTTAGTTAGCTCTCTTCCTAAGGCATGTAGTGAGGTGACAATTTGAGTAAACCTAATATACATGTTAAATATCGATTCAGTAGGTTTTGTATGAAAATGTTCATAGTTATGCAGTAAGATATTCAACTTAGATTTCTTAACTTCATTTGTTTCTTCATAAGTAATATTCAATCTATCCCATATTCCTTTACTAGTTGCACAGGTTGAGACACACATGTAATCTTCAGATTTCAAAGCATACAAAACATGTTTAAGTATTTTACATTAAGTTATGTTAAATCATTGTAATCAAAAGTCCATTCAGTAAAAGTTTAGTTTTTATGCCATTAATTTCACGAGCTGGTGGTGAATATCAATCCTTAACAAGCATCAACATGCGATAGTCAACTGATTATAAAAATGTGGATATGTGAGTTTTTCAAAAACTAAAAGGTATGTTATCAAATAAAGATGCGGGTAATAGAATACCCTTCCTCAATATTATGATTATCGAAGTTAGTCATGGATCAAAATTTAAAAGTTTTCAAAAACTCAATTTTATGAATCCTGCTCTAATACCACTTGAAAGTTTGCTACAGATGTTAAGCCCTTATGAATTAGCTCGATGCTAACCAAGAGAGGGGGTGAATTGGTGTTTTAAAAATTTCTTAAATAAAAGATAAAGATCTTTTGAAATATTTTAAAATCATAAACCAAACAATCATTCACCATAAGAATAAACTGCGGAAATTAAATACGAAAATGCAGTAAGAAAGAACACACATAAATTTATAATGGTATGATCAACTTGAACTGCATCCGCTCCCCAGAGTCTCTCCTCCGAGTATTGCACTAAACTCAGTGTCTCTCCTTCTGCTCCCACAGCAAGGTGGAGAAGCCCTTACAAACCTCCTTTCTATTGACTCCGGTGAGGCAAAAAACCCAACACCTTTCACTTCCTCCTGAAGTAGGTGGAGAACTAAACTCCTTTCACTTCCTCGTGAAGCAGGCAGAGAACCTCGATCAATTAGTGAAGTGGACCTTTCTAGAACCTCCAAGTAACTAGAGATGACTATCGAAGAAGATGACACTGATCCTTACTTGGAGCAACCTTTATGAAACCCTCACAAACTCCCCCTCACAAGATCCTCTCTCTCCCTTACTATCCCTCTCCTCTTGGCTCTCTTAGGTCAGAATAGTAGCAAAAGATGCAATATTGGGTAAACAAGAGGTCTTATATAGAAGAGCTTCAAATTTATACTTAATTATAACAAACTGACATATATCATCCAGTATGATCGATGGATCATCCTGTAAGATTATGATAAATTCAGCTCAATCAGCCAGGACAATCTGAGAGGGTCTAGATGAGTAAAGGACTTATTTATTCTGATCATCAAGGATGATAGGACATCATCCTGTATGATTACTTCAAAATTATTAAGTATCATCTAAAACATCGCCCTGATTACATGTCTGGATGATGAAAAACTAAACAGATTATATAGGACAATTTCACGATCATCCCGAACAATAAGTTCAAAATATTAAATATTATCCAGAATATCGCCCTGATTATATGTCTGGAAGATGGAAAAATAACTGATTGTCCAAGCTAATTTGGGATCATCCCGGAGGATTAGTGGAAAATAATACACATCATCCAGAACATCATTCTGGTCGTCTAGGAAGAAACTAAGATTTGTTTAACTGATCATCCTAGACAATCCTGTGATAGTTTAAGATGATATGATCGAGCAATCAAACCTTAATAGCTTTTCTTAATTACCAAACTAATTTATGCATAATTATAGTGCATCATCCAGGATGATGTCCAAAAATAAATATGCTTAAAAGGATTTGGTGGTTGAGTCTTTTTATTTTGAGCCTATCGTCTACAACGATACTATTATCATTCAAGATGATTTGCTTAATTGCGACTGCCTTAACCATGAAGCCCTAATTTTATTTTTAACTAATCTTCCATAACAATTTAAGATCGTCCCAGACAATATGATCAAAAATAGAAAACACTAAAAATAGATAGAATTTTTTCCTAAGTGTGTATGTATACAAGGTTACATAGCATCATGACCCACTTTATTACAATTAACTCAAGAAAAGGTAAAAACTTTTGATGCAAACTTACAAACTGACTCACTCCGAATCTACCCAATCTTGAGCTGGCTTGATTTACAATTTGAACTTGTAGACCCTAAACATTAGTAGGAAAGATAGTCATAAAAAATAGAAGTATCAGAAATGTTAACTATCATCAAATTTATAATTCCTAAATCTAGATTCGTAACACTTCTCTATCAGGAAGCTTCAAGGGATAAAGGCAAAATATTTTCCTTCAGGTGTTGGGATTGAAGGATGGCTGGAAGTGTAACTTCGGCCGGACCATGGATGGGTTTCATCGGAGCTTGCTCGAACTACTTGCTAGAAGATGCTAGGAGACTAGGAAAAGGAAGAGGAGAACCTAGAAAACTTTGGGGAGGATTTTGGAAAGCCTGAATACAAATGCCAAAGTCTGGTGGATTACCCACAATTCAGGCAACTCTCATAAGATCGAAGGGTTGGGATCAATCAGGGGAGCCATTGGATGGCCTCCAGGTGGAAGGGGACATCCTCCTAAAGGTCTGTGAGGTTGAGGCTAGTGAGCCCAGGCTTTGGAAGCCTTTGGATAAGGCCCAAGATGGGGGGGGGGGGGACCATCGGAGCTCATTCTCTATTGGTTCTGGTCGCCGTCGGCCAGGACCCGGGTCAAATTGATCTAGAAAGGCCGATGGTAATGCGGTGAGTTTGATACTGAGGTCAATTGTGTATGGGGGAGTCCAATTCATTTAGATGGCTCAGATTGACCCAAACATATACTATTTGGGTCAGTTTGGGCTTGACCCTAGTCAAGCCAGACCATGGGTTAGATGTGGGAGGTGGATCTGGCTCTTGTGTACCCAATTCAAGTGACAATTTGGTCTAAATTGCCCTAAGGTAGAAAATGGCTTGGGTTAATGTAATTTGGACCACTTTGGGCTAGCCTAGAGGTTGACCCAAGTCAACCTAAGGGTTGGGTTGATTAGGGTAGGTGTATTGGACCTAGGGTATCCAATAGGGGTGTTGATTGAGTTTGGTGAAGCCTAGGTTGAGAAATGGTTCAACCTAAGGTGGTTTTGGTCACTTTGGGTTATCCTAATTCCTAATACAAGTTGACCTAGGGGTTGGGTTTGCGAGGGGAGGTGTATTGGACCAAGGGAGACCCAATGCCACCATTGGTTGGGTTTAATTGGGCTAGAGTTGGAAAGTGGCTCAAGGGGAACCCCTCTTTGGACACTTGGGTCAAGCCAAACGGCTAACCCAAGTAGGCCCAAGGCTTGGGTCTCCAAGGGAGGTCTCTTAGGAACCTAATGTATCACCCAATAGGTTTGGGTAGGCTTGACAAGGCCATGGTCAAAAGACTTGAATATGTAGGAGTGTATGAGAAGTTTGGTCAAACTTAGTTGACTTGGTCAACCAAGTTGACCTAGGGTTAAGGGTTGGGTTCATTATTTTTAAATTTACCATTTAAACTCAATGGAGATGGTCTCATTACAAAAAGAATTCATTTGGATTAAAATATTCATTTGATCCCTTAAGGGGAATTTTAGTCAACCATGATTGACTTGGTCAAAACAATCAAACCAAAGGGTGAGTTTGGGTCTAATGTGTTCCTAAAGTCATTTAAGATCCATTGGAATAGGTTTTGAGGATTGAGGAAGGAAGGCCATATTGGATTTTTAGGGAAAAGACCAAAAACCCCCTTAAAGGGTTGGTCATTTTGACCCCTAGTCAACACTGGGTTAAACTGGAAGTAAAAAAATTATTTTTGTGGTCAAGAGGTCATAATAAAGTCCATTTATATGGTTGGAAGGTTTGGAAGGGGTCTCAAGGTTGAATTCCACTAGATGGCATGTCTAGTGGCACATGTTGTAAATATTTGTAGGTTTTGCAGCCTTCAAAAATCAATTTGGCCTATGGGGCTAAAGACCTCCAAATGAGATCAAATTAGGAGGGTTAGTACTAAAGATATGCTTAAACAATATGTAATTAATATACCCTAAATCAAAGGTCATTAGCCTGGGTTCCATAATATTTGAAAATTCTCCTCGAAAGGGTTTTAGAACCTTAGTCCTTAGCCCTTGGATTTGATTTGAAATTTTGGAATTGGATTGGATTTTGGATTTTCATGGTTGTAAGTAAATTATCAATGTCATTAATAATCAAAGAGATTTTTTTTGATGATTGGATGGGATTGGAGTGTGATTAAAGGTTGATAGGAAGCTAGATAAGGGATGTAATTGAAGGGTGGAGTTAAAATAAGGATTGAATTGGGCCTTACCTAAAACCTATATAATAAGGAAGTAGAAACTTTCCAACTTTCCAATCATTAGGTCTCTAGGAATAAACCCAAGTGGTTCTTAGTAACCTCATACAAAAATGAAGTTGACAGGAGTTAGTAGAGAGACCTAAAAATTAAAGTGTTATTGCAACTAAGTGGATTTTCAAAAATAAAATGGTTCATTCAGATGTTGTGGTTAGAAATAAGGAAAGATTGGTGTACAATGAGTATAATCAAATAAAATGAATTAATTTTGAGGAGTGTTTGGCCCCTATAGTCAGACTTGAAGAAAAAAGGGTGCTTCTAGCCTTTACCTATTTTAAAAGATTTAAGTTATTTTAAATGGATGTTAAAAATTCCTTTTTGAATGGGTTGATTAAATAGGATGTTTATATTAAGTATCCTCCATATTTTGAAAACTCACAATTTCTTAATCATATAATTAAATTGAAGAAAGTATTATATGGACTAAAATATGCACCTAGGGCATGGTATGAAAGGCTAAGCACATTCCTACTAGAAAGATCATTTTCTAAAGGGATTGTAAACACCACTCTCTTCATAAAAATAGTAGGATATGATATTCTCATTATTCAAATTTATATTGATGATATTTTATTTGAATCCTCTAACAAAAATCTTTATGATGACTTTTCAAATATAATATTTAGGCATTTGAAATGAGTTTGATGGGAGACTTGAGTTATTTTCTTGGTTTTAGCAATAAAATAGAAAGAGGATGACATATTTCTTAGTTAGTCAAAATATAATAAGGATATCCTTAAGAAGTATGAAATGGATAAAACTAAACTAATAAGTACACTAAAGAGTTTCTCAATTAAGTTAGATGAGGACTCTTAAAGCAAATCTATTGATCAAAAGAAATTTAGAAGGACAATTGGATAATTACTTTATTTAACTTCTAGCATACCTGATATTTTATTTAGTGTTTGTCTTTGTGCTAGATTTCAAGTTGATCCAAAAGAATCCTATTTGACTGCTGTTAAAAGAATTATGATATATCTTTTGGGAACTCAAAATTTAAGGATTTGATATCCTATGAGCAACACTTCTTTATGTTTGAATAGTTGCTATTTGAATGAGTTATATTTATGCAACTTATGTAGTTTTGATGATTCCAAACATTATTGTTCAAATGTATAGTTATCTCCTAACAATTTCAGAAGATTTGCACTTGCTCTTGTGTGTACTAACATTTCAGGAAAATCAGACTCCAGACTACGAAAACTTCAATTCAAATTCAACATGAGATATTTTGTTTAATTGATGTTTGTCTTTTCTTTGAATTAATTTTGAAAGGGAGTGATTGTAATTGAGTGAATAAAATCTCACACACACAAATAAGGAGATCTTGAAATTCTATACTGATCGTACAGGACGATATTTATCGTACTGGACGATCTGTCAGTTATCTCCTATAGAGCACTTGGAACTAATAGGAACTTGCTTTGAAAAATTTTCTAAGTCCTATTCGTCCAGGACGAAATTTATCATCATCCCAGGCGATGGGTTCACTGCAAAATTTTCGTCCAGATGAATTTTACCATCGTACGAGGCGACCAGTCCTCTGGAAAATTTTCGTACAGACGAAAATAAATATCGTACAGGACGATCAGTTCTCTGCAAAATTTTTCGTCCAGACGAAAACAAATTATCGTCCGCGGCGATTGGTTCTCTGGAAAATTTTCGTCCAGACGAAATAAATAATCGTCCAGGACGATCGGCTCTATGGAAAATTTTCGTCCAGACGATCACATTTTCGTTCAAACGATAAACCGACTTAGAATAGTTTTCAGCAGTTTCTAGAACCGACCTTGTAATAACCGTTCGTACTGGACGAACCATGTTCGTACAGGACGATCAGCTGTACGAAGTCAGTTCGTACAAATATACAAATTGGGTCGTTTCAGATCGTTTAAGTAAAATCGTACAGGACGATCCAGGATCGTACAGGACGATCCACTGCGTACAGAATTGAAAATTTGCAGTTTTTGGGCGGTTTCACTTGTCTTTTATATAAATAGTCCAAATTAGACTGCCACCCAATCTTTTTGTCATTTGATCTTCGTACCTCTTGGGAGAATAGCTAAGGAGAGAGTGGAAGAGAGCATTCAAAGAAGGATTCCTACCACTGGAGCGAGAAGGCTTCACTTGGATTGCTAAGGTAAGAGTCTCTACTTGTGAAATTGGATTTCTTCACTCTTTTTCTTTTCTTCCTTCTAGATTCTTGTGAGAAGATCTGTCAAGGAGATCCGGTTCTCTGCCGACACTTGGAGAGTGTGAACAGCCGAAGGGTTCTCTGCCGACACTTGGAGAGTGTGAACAGACGAAGGGTTCTCTGCCCACACTAGGAGAGTGTGAAAGGACGAAGGTTCTCTGCCTACACTTGGAGGGTGTGAAAGGACGACGGTTCTCTGCCAACACTGGGTTTTGTGTAAAAGGACGGACGGTTCTCTACCGCACCGGGGAGTGGTGAAAAGAGTGTGTTGTAAGGGCTTCTCCGCCTTGCTGTGGGTGCAAAAGGAGAGTCACTATTGGTATTAGTGCAATACTCAGAGGGTGCCTCTGAGGAGTGGATGTAGGTCTGGTTATAGACCGAACCACTATAAATCTGGTGTCATTTACTTTATAGCTTTTACGTTTCCGCACTTTAAATTTCAGTTTAAACAACTCTGTGGTTGAAAAACATTTTTCTACTAACTTTAAAAGAAAATTTTATTTCGGTTCAACTTTATTATTAAGAGGGTTTAAAATTTTAAAAACTACCAATTCACCCCCCTCTTGGTAGCCTTGGGACATTTACTTAGGCTTAACAACCTAATTACTGGACTCAACACTTTAAAAATCATTGAATATTATAATTCAGATTTTGCAAGATGTACGGTTGATAGAAAAAGTACTTCTAAAACTTATTAATTTATTAAAAACTCTTTAGTTTTCTGGTCTAACAGAATATATAATTTAGTAGCCTTTTCTACAACTGAAGCTGAATATATAACCTTAAGAAGTTGTGTGGCACAATTTCTTTGGTTAAAACAACAACTTACGAATTTAGGTTTTTTAATTGATACTATTTCAATTTTCTATGATAATATAAGTGTCATTTGTATTTCAAAAAAATAAAATCTTACACTCCAAGACTAAGCATATAGACATAAGGCATACTTCATTAGGGACCATGTCACTAAAGGAGAAATTGAGCTATATCATATAGCTACTAAAAATCAACTTGTAGATATTTTCACAAAATCATTAGTTTTTGAAACTTTCAGCACCTTAAGAACCAGATTGGGTGTTATTAATATTCATGCTTGAAAATTATAATTCTGTAAAATGTAATTATGTTATTTTTCTTGTATTTATGATATTCATTTATTCTTTGTTTATGGTTTTGTTGTTTATGTTTTTTTTCTCTATTTTTGGTTTATTCTATTTATACTTCTCTTTTTTTCTTTGATTTTTTCTTTGATTGTTTATATATATATATATATATATATATATATATATATATATATATATATATATATATTATATGATCTTATTTGATTTGTTTTAAAAAAGTATCTTAATCATCATGTGAAAATCTAAAATTATTTCCATTCATATTGTACAAATCCCTTTTTTACTATACAAATTCTTCAGATTTATTATGATTTCTTTTCAGAGTTAGATAGAAAAAAATTTGATATCTTTATATGGTAATCATATAGTACAAACACCTCATCATATGTATGAAGCTTCAATTATTCATATGTATGAATATGGTGGGCTTTCAAGAACGAATTAACTTATGGCTTAGAACGGTTACTATTCAAACATTATCCTGGAAGATCACCTATTCGTCTATTCGATCCTATTGTTAGTTTATATGTTGACAAATTCAATCGGTAGGTACGATCATTATTGATAAAGTTTTCTTATACGAACTCTTGTTCGTCTGCGATCAGATTTAGTTAAAGGTCGTACGAAATGACTCATCGAGAATGTAACTTTACAAAAAAGACATTTCTCTATAATAATTATTCTGATCATTTTTATTCGTATGTACGAACCCAAGTTCATACTATACGAAGTTCAAAATTAGATGTATAAACTCAATTTTATACTATACAAAATTGTCTGATTTCTATAAAATAGAAGCTATTCTTTGAATTTCTTCACAATCTATTCCACATTCAATCCTTATGTTCAACCCTTTTCAAAGGGCACGCGAAAGCAAGCGAGTATGTTAGACCAAAGGGAGTTCATCTCATACTGAACGAGATGATAATTTTCTTTCAAGAGAAAATGAACAAGCCTACAATTAGTTTGTTCAAGCAAAGATTACTCCTTTCCATTTTCTTATTCAAGAAGACATAAATTTTCCAATTATGCCTCTCTTTGATTCCATGTAGTTTTCTTTCATTCTCACACTAATCTACACTTTCCAGTCTAACATCTTTTATTATTTTCTCACCAATTTGAGAATGAGGGAAAACAACACCATAATGCCCTCGTATATATGTCTTCTATCAACGAGTTGAGATCACTAAAGAGGATTTTGGCATTATTTTACATCTTATAATTGAAGGAGTTAGGGCATATTCTATGGCTTCAAGAAGTGATTTTGATTGGTCTGCCCTCAATCAAACTCTTAGGGGTACACCTTCAATCCAACACTTACCCCTTATTCATACCTTAAATCAAAATGCCAGAATCATCCAACATATTTTAAAAACCTCCATTATTCCTAAAACTAGTGATCGAATCAATATCACACCTTTGCTTAGTATAGTAACATACTACATTTTGTCAAACACTCTAATTGATGAAGCCTAGTTGATTATGGACTACATTAATAATCTCACTAACATCATACTCCCTGCCATTAGAAGGAAGAAGAATGTGGCTTTAGGATACTTGATTACTTACATTCTTGAAAAGAAACACAATCTTATTTTTTCTAGTCCCTATTTTGATTAAAAAAATATAAATTTAGATATATATATAATTTTTGAAAAATATTTAATTATTTTTGGGAAGATTAAATTTGAACTCTAATTTTGAAATCTAACGCAACATTAGGAACGATATATCATCCCAAACGGAGAAAATATCGTTCACTAATTGGTTCAAATTTCAAAGCTTTAAAACTACCCAAATTATCGTAGTCAAAACTCAAAATTATTTGACTATGCTAACTTGGATGGAAGATCAGTAATTTCATAATCAAAATTACGATAATAATTGATATATCTCTCCAAAGAAAGAAAATATCCATCATTTTCGATCATTTGAGAATGACGATAATGATCGTTGTATTTTCCCAAAAATTAATTAATTAAAGATTTTGAAAATTTCAATTTTAAAAAATGAAATCTGGGTTTCCAAATCTCCTACGAGCGCAAGCCCTCATAGTTAATTACATCGTAGGGAAATTAGAGATTTTCCTACGAACACTCTCGATTAAAATAGCGATAAAAATTTTATTTAAGACTTTCAAAGATCGATATTAAAGGAGAGAAATGGTAGGAATTTTCAAATGGGATTGATTCAATGTTGAGCACTTATTTTTAGAGTTAAAGGAAGAGAAGTAGGAGGCACTTGGGATTCTGAAACAATTCAGAAGTGCCCCAGCCTATCCTAAATGTTGGGCTTAAATTTGATTGAAATAGATTCTTTAATTTGAATGGTCAATTTTATTAGAAAGATGGACTCAATTCCCAGAAGTTGAGGTCTTATGGCCCGGGCCAGCCTCGGAACCTAAAACTAAATTGGGCACTAAAAGTTAGTGCCCCGAACCTAGCTAGTGCATTACGAGTCTGGTCTTACCCCGGCCTGGATTGGGGAGCCAGCTAAACCACCTAAACGATTTAAAATATGAGTCCGGTCCTTTTGTAGAGTGGTTGGGACGTTAATTAGAAAATTTTAGAGGAATGGGGTCGACATCTAGATCAAATCCTTAATTGACCCCTTTAACTTATGTCGGGTATTTGATGTCTAAATAGATGCAATTAAATATTAGACTCTTTTAAATTTGTTACTAATGCGATGCATGCTAATTGACTCGATTGAATGCAAAATCAGTATGTAGCAGTTTAAAAATCTTTTGGCTTAGAAAATAGGTTTTTCCCTAGAGATTGCATAACATCACCTTGACAGATCGGCACACTCATAGGCCAGGTGGTCTGCCAGAACCTGCAGGCGGGGAGATGCCTAACAAGGTAGAAAAGATTTAATATGATGCATGAAAAACCCTCGGCGAGTCCGAACTTACTTCTTAGGACCGTTTATAGTTTCTATCTTATCTTAAAAATTTTATTTAATTAAAGTAGAAGAATTTTTGACAGACCCCTAAGAGCCTAAATTCGAATTCCAGGTCAAACCAAATACGGTATGCAAGTAAAAAGACTAGAAAAGCAGGAGTTCTAATGCACAATCAATTTAAATAAATCAATCAAATTAAATTTATCAAATTGAATGTCCATAGGCAAGTGCCCTTATTATTACATCACAGAATTTAAAAAATTAAAGTGGCCGGGCACCACTGACTACAACCCGGATTTCTAATCCTAAATTAAATGACTTTGAGATTTAGGATTCTTCTCGTCGTCCAATCCTTCATCTTCTCACGAACGTCTTGATTCGTCGGTTCAGGATATCCAAATGGAAAGAAACTCCCCCTTGATCGGGGTGTTATCTTTCCTCTTTGAATATTTGAAAAGTATCCTAATTTGACTTCTAAATGGAAGAAGACTCTCCCCTTTAGGGATGTCTTCACCTCTTTGGAATTCAAATTGGATTACTCACCCAAATCTCAAGTCATTTCAAATGAATTACAACCTTTATTGAATTGAATTTACATTAAATTGAAATAGAAAATCTAGACTCGATCTTGCATAGTTATCCTAATAATCAGCAGTTTTATATTCAATCCCAAGCAGTTATAATATGAAAAATTAAAATGCATTACTTTTAGCCACACTTGGCCATGCTCTTTTTATTTAAAGGGGGTCTTAAGCGCGGCAGGTACCTGTGCAAAGAGTATATAATTTTTTTATTAATTATCCCCTTTAATTTCAGCTCCTTGTATGAGCATGGCCACCTGCATAAGATTGCACAAGTATAATTCATTCCTAACCTAGGGGTAAATCTAACGCACAATCAATCACAGAGTGCAGGAAGTAAGTAAGCAGACACAACAATTCTACACTAGCAAACAGCATGCAGAAAAAGCTCGAAAAATACGGCACACAACTGCAGAAAGTAAAACACCGGCCTATCCTAAAACTAGAGTCGGTGATCCTAGCAAACCATCTAAAGTGTGTGGGGTAGGTCGTGCGGTTTTGATATATCCTAAATGGGATATTTGATTGAAATTGCTTAAGGTTTGATTGTTGATTTTAAGGGTTGGAAAGTTAATGTATTTTATTAAAAAAAAAATGTGTTTGATTGTTGATTTTTAAAGATTTGATTAATTTAAGTTTGTCATTAATTGATTCGTGGCGTTGTGCCACCAGGCTCGAGGAACCAGCCTCCTTAGGACACTTAGCCCCGCAGCCCGGAGTAGTCCAGCCGATAAACCAAATTAATGTAATTGAATTAAATATTTTAAAAGGTTAAATAATTAATGATTAATCTATTTTAAGGTTTAACACCCCTTAGAATCCATTCGTGGCGTTGTGCCACCAGGCTCGAGGAACCAGCCTCCTTAGGACACTTAGCCCCGCAGCCCGGAGTAGTCCAGCCAATAAACTTCATCTTTAGGATGGTTGTTATGTTTTAAAAGATTTGTTGAATGTGTTAAACATTAAGCTAACATTTTCTGGAGTTTTAGAGCGATTTTGAGTTTTATGAATTTTTTTGAATATTTTAATCATTTAATTAAAGGGTAAAAAAAATTGACTTTTTGATTAAGCCCAAATTCTAGAATTTTTGTATTTTATTAAAATACTAGACCTTAATAAAATCAGTTAGACAGTAAGTACGTTGAAATCAGATTTTTCTACATTTTACTATGAAGGTTGGAAGTTTTGAACTAGTTTTTAACTACGGTTTGACCAATTTGTTGACTTTTTGAAATATTATAGAGTTCTAGAATTTAATATTTTTAATAAATATTAGACATTATTATGAGTTGAATGCAAGTGAGTTTGTTCAATTTGGATTTTTCTTGAATTAGTTATGAAGGTTTGAAATTTGAGGTATTTAATGAATTATTAAAAATGGTTTAATTAAAGGGCCTTTTTGTGATTTTGCTCCAAATGATATCCCAACTCCTTTAAATCATCTCCAAAGGTCAGGAATGACCTAAGGGGAGATTCCCAAGTGTTTGAGAAATTTTTGGAATTTTTAATTATTACTTATTAATTAAATTAATAAAATATTGATTTTCACTTAAAATTAGATTAAGGTTTAAATTGCTGTCAAGTCAAGGGGCTTTCAATTTTCATGAGTTAAGGATTGAATTCTGGTCAGTTAGAGAGTTTATACATATTTTTAGGGTTTCAAATGGATTTATTACATTTTCTGGAAGTTTTAATGGCTTAATTAAGGCTTAAATTTAGTAAATTTGATTAAGGGGCTTAATGACCTCTAAAACCAGTGAAAATTTTTGTAGTGGCTGTACATGTCACTAAGTTCAAGTGTTTGAAGTTTCAACTCAAGGGGAAGTGAATCCTAATTATTGGAAATATTCTAAGTTCTTTAAACATATGTCCTTAATTATTGTCCTTAATGACACTAAGTTTAATAGGTTTGAATTGAAGTTTTGACTAACCCTTGACTAAACATATATGCATCACACATAAGCACAATCAATTCCTAAATCTAGGAGAACCTAGGCTAAGTGGTGTGTGTTCCTTAAGCATGCAAAGACTAACAAAATTAACTTAACTCAAGTCTTGATTAGTGAAGAATTAAAGCACAACCATGCACTAATCAATCCTTATAATTTCCATTCAAACATGCTTAATCTACATTTAAAATTTCAAGGGATCTCTTAAAAGTTTAAAACTTAGATAAATGTATATTTTAAAATAGATTTCAAATATATATATAAGTATATATATATATATATATATATATATATATATATATATATATATATATATATATATATATATATATATATATATATATATATATATATATATATAAACAAATAGAAATTTTAAAATAAAGTAATTGAAAATATCATTAAAATTAAATTTGAGGGGTTAAGAGATCCACTGATCTTCTAATTATTTTGAAAATAGTTTTTAATTTTCAAAATATTTAATATAATATTAATTAAATACTAATTAAATATTAAGGGTTTTTTTGAATAATCCAAGTCAATCAAAAGAAATTGAGTTTTAAACTTTGAAAATAGTTTTAAATTAAAATTCATAATTTTTTGAAAATTTTGATATCTTATTTGAATTTTTATGATTTAAGATGAATTTCTAATAAATTTTTAGAGTTTTAAGTTAATTAATGTATTTACAATAATTTAGAATTAATTAATAATTATAATAATCATTAAATCAAGTTAAATCAAATCTAAAATATCTCTAAATTTTGAAAATGGTTTAACATAATTTAAGTTGAATTTTTAAAAATTACTTAAAATTAATTTCAATTTAGTTTTAATTAATATTCAAATACTTAAGGCATAAAATATATTTATCTTAAATTAATTTAATTGCGAATCAAAGTATTTAAAATAATAATAATAATTATTATTATTATCTAATTATTTAAATTAAGTTAAAATATATTTTAATTTTTGAAAATATTTACTGAATATTTTTAAATTAAAATGATATTAATTATTAATTAAATTTTAAATTAAAGGATTTAAATAAAATATACTAAGTCAATATTAATTACAAAATAAATATTCTAATATTATTTCTGTAATTTCAAAATATTTTTAAATTTAATATATCGTATTTGAATATCTAAAAAAAATATTTACTCATATTTAAACAAATATTAATTTGAAATATTTTATATTTAATATTTAGAATAATTTAAAGTAAAAGCAATATTTCAAATTAATATTAACTTTACAATACAGTAATGAACTCTATAATAATTTATAATATAAAAAATATTTTTTTTGTTTAAAAATAATTTTTCTAACATTTTTTTGAATTTAAAATGATTTAAAATAAATTTTAAATCATTTTTAAATAAATCTGGTATCGGGATGCCACGTGGCGCGCCTAGATTGGAGCTTCAAAACATGGCGGCAGCGCGATGATTGGGCCGGTACGGACGACGGCGCGGCGGCAGTCAGACACGCGTCGTCCGTTGGAGAGCTCACGCGGTTTCACTAATCCGAGTCAGCTCGGGCTCACCGCTGTTTGATCTTCTATACCGAAGAGCCAACGGTGATGATCAAATCCCGCTATCCGATCACGCAAAGAAAAATCAGACGGCGGAAGGCTCATCCGCGGTTTCAAACGTACGGTCAAGATCAAGCCAGATTGCAGTTTGAGCCATGGGATTGAATACACGTTGGATAAAAAATGCGGAATAACTCAATCTGTACCGTTGATCATGTGATCAATGGTCCAGGAACCATGCACCTGGACCAAACCGCAAGAACGCCCTAGAGGGAGTTTTTTTTGGCTTATTCGGGCGATCGAATGCATCAAATCGTTTCAAATTTTAAACATAGATTCTCTAGCTGAACAGAAATAATGGGGATATAGTTTAAATATTAAAAACACACTTAAATAAAAGCTAATTAAACCTATGTGTCCTAAGCTTGGTTTAGAGATTTACATTGACTTAATGGACGGATTGAACCGTTTTTGGATTCTCTGAGCTTGTAGACTGTCCACAATTAAGTTCCTAGTTGAATCCACGTCCTGGAATGCAACAGATCGAGCAGGAGAAGCGTTTGAACTAAAAATGCTTCGGTTGGCCGGGATGCTCGCCGGCGGCAGCTCTGGACGGGTGGTTTTGGCTCGGGAAATGAAGAGGAGATGGCTGAGGGTTTGAAGGAGCAGAGAACTCGACTGGGGGGGCTTGAGGTGGTGAGAGAGTGTTAAGGATCGAATGAGGGTTCAAAATAGGCTATTTCCCTATTCAAACTCCCTCAGATTGAATAGAAGGCTGGGATTAGCTGGGAGAGTTCCTTGATGGTTGCCAAGTGTCCAGGGGGTAGGTGGGAGCAGAGAATCTAAAGGACAAGGGTACATCCTAGGTGCAAAGCCCATTTTGTCTCACATGAGCTCAAGGGTTTGATTTAAGCCATTGGATCTGGATTCAAGGGCTGTGATAAGCTTTCAAGAAGGTTCCAGATACTGTTAGAACTGCAGGAATGAATTAAGTTGGAATGAATTAGTTTAAGGAGTTTGTTTGATCACCTTAAATTCACTTAATATATTGTGTTGACCGTTTGACTAGTCAAACAGTCAAACAATGGTGAGGTGGAAATAAGAGGAGCTATGGGTGCTGGTTTGAATTGGATTTGATCTAAAAGATTGAGGGGATTTGGGTTTAACAAGTTTCATCAAGGGTTTTAATCATTTGGAAGCTTCTTTGACCATTTGTTGACTGGTTTGACCAGTCAACAACCAAGTGGACAGCTGAGGTGGCATAGAGGGATGTCTTGACTATTGGTTAAGTGAGTTAAGTTCAAAGGGGTTGGGATGGCTTGAGCTTGTTTGAGCATTTAGACCCCTTAAAGCCTTTAGAAGGCTTGTTGACTGGGTTTACCAGTCAACCAACCTTCATGCCTGATGAGGTGGAAGCCACATAATGGCTAGGAGTCATTAAGAAAGGTTGTAATTGATCTTAAAGACTAGAGCCCAAATATGATTTGAATCAACACATGTTTAGAGAGCTCTGACCAAAAATTGAAAAGTTGATTTGATCAAACTAGCTAGGTTCTAACTCAAAGTGGGTTTAGAAATATTTGAAATGTCAAATGAAAGAATTTTGAGAGGTTAAGAGTTAGATTTGGTCAAATGGGTTAAAGTGACCCATTCAAAGCCTTAAGGGCTCATTAGGTCAACCTAGGTTGACTGGGTCAACCGAGTTGACCCGAGAGGTGGGACTGGACTGGACAAGTTTGAAATGATATTTGAAGACCATTGGAGGTGGTCCCAAGGTCTGGAGAGGTCAATTTGGTAAAAAAGCCTGTTTCGACCCTTAAGGGCTTGTTTGGTCAACCTAGATTGACTTGGTCAACTAGGTTGACCCAGCGTCTGGGTTTGGGTCGAGCAGGTTTGATTTGATATTTGAAACTTGCTGGAGGTGGTTATATTTGATTTGGAGGTCATTTGGTTTGAAATCCCTATTTAAGCCCTATAGGGGTATTTTGGTCATTTTGGGCTCATGCCCACTGGGGCTGAGATGAGTCCAGAAAAATCCAGTTTATCGATCAACATATCAGAGTTAATGGTTTGGAAGTGACTAGAGGCTTTGGTGAAGGCTCTAAGGTCAGAATTTTCAAAGTGACAGGTCCAGTGGCATAGGCTGTAAATATTTGAAGGTTTTACAGCCTATGGATTCTAATTAAGTTTCTGAGGTTAGAGACCTCAGAATAGGCTCAAATTTGGAGGGTTACCTCCAGAGACATGTCCCATCAGTGTGCAACTGACAGACTCTGAATCGGAGGTCATTTGATTGGGTTTCAAAGTGTTTGAAATTTCAATGGAAAAGGCCTTTAGGATAAAACCTTTGGACCTTGGATTTGGCTTTGAGTCTAAACTTTTTGAATTTGATCTGGATTTGATTGAAATTTGAATTGGATTAAGGTATGGGTTGACTTAAGATCTAAATTGATCCTAAGGTCTGGAGTCTAGAAGGGTCCTAGGGTCTAGAGTAGATCCTAGGGTCTAGATTGATTTGGAAATTGAATTGATTTAGGATCAGGATTGATTTGGATGGGTTCCTTAATGACCTCATACAAAAATGAGGTCAACAAATGGACCCCCAATATGTGTAATAGAATGAAATTCTATTGCACATATTGGCGTTGATCGAGTTAAAGGGTCAAGTCTGGATTTTGGTCCTAAGGATAAATGAATTCTATCCCTGGGGAAAAGAAAATTTGAGTGATCGTACAGAAAGGAAAGGTTCCTAACTATAAAAGACTGAATTTGAAATTTGATACTAGGGTAATGTAAGACCTCGTTCCCTTACTGTTCCTCTCTGACTTGGATTTTCCTCCCAGGATCGTCCGGGACGATATTGAGATTGTCCAGGACAATCCGTACTGTTCAAAATACCGTCCTGAAAATAGTTCTGGGAACCGTCCAGGACGATCGATTTTGGTCTGATCGTCCCGGGACGATTTTGCGATCGGCCGGGCCGATCAGCCTAATGATATAAGAAAATCAGCTCGTTTTGAGGAGAGAGAAAATCATTTTAAAGCAAAATATCTGATTTGAGGAGAGAGAAAGAGAAAGGGAAAAGAGGAAAAGCTTGGTTTCGGAGGCCGCGGAGCGCTTTTCGTCCGACGCCGTTGTTGGGAAAAGTGTAGATCTCGTGGTAAGGACTCCGAATCCTATTTCTATTTTCAGAGATATTGAGTTTTGACCGAGTTGTACATTATTTTGTGTTTTCGTAGTCGAATTTTGGACATGATTTTGATTTGACACAACTTTCACCGCACAACTTTTGGTATGTTATAGATATGACTATTGTACACGATTTGATTATTTTCTACGAAGATTTTACCGGTCGAAATTGATTATACGCGATTTTAATCGAATAGAAAAATATCAGGACGTGATTTGATTTGGATTCTATATAATAATAGTCTTGTATTGATGTCGTGAATATTCTACAGTAATTTGGAGAAATTTGGCATTTGTGCCTTTTTGCAGGTTTTTTATGTAAATTTGACAGACTGCCGTTACTCTGCCCGATTTTCGTATGATTTCTGATTTTCCCGAAATTGATAGATTGAATTAATATGCTTATGATTATTGATATGATTGTTATAGATTGCTTTAATATTGATTATTGCATCGATTATTGCATTGACTATTGATTTAATTGATTGATACTGAAAGACAAGTGGGAACCTGGTTGAACGTTGGTTGGAGATAGAATTGACCTGTACAGGATGGTGGGCCGACGGGCTTTCCTTTAAACCATTGATCATTGACATAACGATTGGGAGTTATAAGGAGTTTTATATGCCGACGGGCGGCCGACGGGCAAAAGAGTGACGACTCTTATTGATTGAAACTAACGTATGGATATCTACAACAGCAATATGGATTCTACAACAGCACTATTGATCATGACTAGTGTTTGTGCTTGTCGAGTAAGACCATTGTATGGAATTGCATGTTTACTGTATTTATTATGGATTCATTGTTTTATAGATTCCTGCTTTATCGACTTTGATTGGATTTACTAGATCGTACGATTTCATTGATTTCACTGATTGATTGCTGTGCATCGACATAGAGCATTGATATAGAAATGGATGGATATAGATATTGCATTGATAGCATGGACATGAATAATATAGAATCATTGACACTGTTTCCTATAGATTCATTGATTTCTGCTTATAGATTCATTATTACTACTGTCTATGGATTTATTGATCTTGCATATAGATTCACTGTTGTTACTATTTCTGCACCGTATTGACTGCTGCATGGATTCACTGTTAGAATAGATTGAGATTTATCGTACTGCTTTCCTCATTTGATTTCATTGAATAGATAGAATTGATTAGACCGCATTGATTTGATTTGATAGCGATTGATTTGACGGATTGATTGATTTCCTATTGTGTACGGATTTCTTCGAGATTGACATGGATTTATTGAATTGATTTATCGATTCGCCTGCCACTGCATTGACTAGTTTTATTGACTATGGATTTCCGCATTGCATAGACTCATTGACCATTGATTGACTTGATTTGATTGACCTGCATATTGACAGCATTGCCGTTCTTTGATTTCAGTTGTAGGCTTTGGTGACCTGCTGGGCTTTATAAGCTCATTATATGTGGTTAAAATTTTCAGGTCCGAGCAAGGCAACTGGAATGGAGTTCGATCAGAATGTCAGACAAATCCTTTCACTATTGATATCTGGAGCATCATAGGTAATGCCATGAAGGGCGTGCTCTACCACTAGTGGATCTAGTCCTAAGGAGAGGAAGCACGATGACTCATATCTGTCCTTAGAAAAGAGAAAACTAGAGATTTTGTGGGAAGGGAACATTGCTTCCCATGAAAGATCAGATCTGGATTGGTCATATGTAAAGGAAACTTGCTTTACATAGAAGTTCAGATTTGAAAGATTAGATATAGAGGAAACTTGCTCTATATAAAATCAGGTCTGGAATGATCATTAGTAGAGGAAACTTGCTCTACGGATGATCGGATTAGGATTGATCATATGTAAAGGAAACTTGCTTTACATAAAAGTTCAGATTTGAAAGATTGTATATAGAGGATACTTGCTCTATATAAGATCAAGATTAAAATGATCATGGGTAGAGGAAACTTGCTCTACGGATGATCGGGTCAGGATTGATCATGTGCAAAGGAAACTTCCTTTACACGGGTGATCAAGTTTGAAAAATCGTATATAGAGGAAACTTGCTCTATATAAGATCAAGATTAAAATGATCATGGGTAGAGGAAACTTGCTCTACGGATGATCGGGTCGGGATTGATCATGTGCAAAGGAAACTTGCTTTACACGGGTGATCAAGTTTGAAAAATAGTATATAGAGGAAACTTGCTCTATATAAGATCAAGATTAAAATGATCATGGGTAGAGGAAACTTGCTCTACAGATGATCGGATCTGGATTGATCATGTGCAAAGGAAACTTGCTTTACACGGGTGATCAAGTTTGAAAAATCGTATATAGAGAAAACTTGCTCTATATAAGATCAAGATTAAAATGATCATGGGTAGAGGAAACTTGCTCTACAGATGATCGGATCTAGATTGATCATGTGCAAAGGAAACTTGCTTTACACGGGTGATCAAGTTTGAAAGATCATATATAGAGGAAACTTGCTCTATATAAGATCAAAATTAAAATGATCATGGGTAGAGGAAACTTGCTCTACAGATGATCGGATCTGGATTGATCATGTGCAAAGGAAACTTGCTTTACACGGGTGATCAAGTTTGAAAGATCATATATAGAGGAAACTTGCTCTATATAAGATCAAAATTAAAATGATCATGGGTAGAGGAAACTTGCTCTACAGATGATCGGATCTGGATTGATCATGTGCAAAAGAAACTTGCTTTACACGGGTGATCAAGTTTGAAAGATCATATATAGAGGAAACTTGCTCTATATAAGATCAAAATTAAAATGATCATGGGTAGAGGAAACTTGCTCTACAGATGATCGGATCTGGATTGATCATGTGCAAAGGAAACTTGCTTTACACGGGTGATCAAGTTTGAAAGATCATATATAGAGGAAACTTGCTCTATATAAGATCAAAATCGAGATTTGAATTTTAGGATGATGCCACAAAAGGCATACTCCATCATTAAAAGGCTTGAACTTAAGACAAGAAGATCTAAAGAATCACTTCTTAGTCTTAAGAAAAGAGACGCAATGTATTAAACTTTAAAAAGATTTGAAGAGAATTTGACAAAATTAATTGAAACTTGAAGATTTTATTGATTGAAAATTCGAGCTACATCAATCATAGTATTTCTTCAGGAAACGCCCGTTTACAGGAAGCATCGGGTGATTTCCTTTACAATCCACTAGCTGATACGAGCCTCCTTCGTAGACTGTTTCCACTACGAAGGGTCCTTCCCAAGTTGGTTCAAACTTTCCACCGAGTTTTCGGTGCGCTAAGATAGGCCTCCGAAGAAACAAGACCAAGTCGCCTACTTGGAAGGTTCTAGGTCGCACTAACTTATCGTGAGCTTGAATCATTCGGGCTTTATACAACTCTAGATTTTGCTGAGCTTGAAGACGACGTCCTTCAAGGCTTTCGAGTTCTTCCAAACGGAGTTGTACATTCTGTTGAGTTGTTATCTGGTTCTGAATTGCAATTCTGAGTGAAGGGATTTGAACTTTGAGAGGGAGTACGGCCTCGGATCCATACACTAGTGCAAACGATGTGGTTTGGGTCGGGGTCCGATAAGTGGTCCTATAGGCCCACAAAGCTTCCACCAACCTCTCATCCCACTGACGTTTATTATCATCGAGGGTCTTTTTGATAATTTGAACCAAAGTTTTATTGAAGGCCTCGGCCAATCCATTAGCCCGTGGGTAATAGATTGTTGAGTATCTCCAATCAATACCATGGCGATTTGCAAAATTATTGATCTTTGTAGACTTGAAAGCGGACCCATTATCGGATATGATTATGCGCGGAACGTCAAATCTATATACGATATGGTCACGGAAGAATTTCATTACATGGTGTGATGTTACATTTCTTAGTGGGACTGCTTCTGCCCACTTTGAAAAGTAATCAGTCGCTGCTAAAATGAAGCGGTGACCCTTTGAAGAAGGAGGGTCAATTGGCCCAATGATATCCATACCCCAACTTTCGAAGGGCCACGAGGCTATCGTGGGATGCAACACATTAGGCGGCTGATGTAAAACCACACCATGTACTTGGCACTGATGACAACACTTTGCAATTTTCATGCAATCGTCAATCATTGTAGGCCAGTAGTATCCAAGTCTTTTGATCTTCATTTTCATCTTAGGACCCGATTGATAAGCACCGCACAGTCCAGCTTGGACTTCGTTAACGATCTTCAGGGCCTCACATTTGTCTAAACAACGGAGCCACATCTGACCAAACGATCGTCGGTACAATGTATTGTTGACTAGTGCGTAAGATAGAGGACGTTTCTTAATTTGATGGGCAAGTGATCTCTCGTGAGGGAGCTTGCCTTCTTGAAGGTATTCAATTATCGGTTGTCTCCAATCTGCTTCTTCATCGACTGCTGAAGAGGTAGAAAGGACTTGGAAAATTTGTTTATTGGTGTACTCCAAATCTATAGGAGACAGGACTTGACGACCCTGCACCTCTATAGGGATGGAGTCTTCTTCTGGACAGGCAAATTCCTTTGCAAGCTTTGCGAGGGCATCCGCCGAAGAATTGCTTCCATGGGGAATCCTATACATAGTTACAATCGGAATTTGCTCGAGCAAGTGACAGGTGTACTGGTGGTACTTCAGGAGTTTAGGATTCAAAACCTTATAGGTCCCAGCAATCTGGTTGATCACCAGTTGAGAGTCACCAAAGATTTTAATCTCTTTAATCTCCATTAAAATTGCAAGTTCCAGTCCAGTTATCAGAGCTTCGTACTCAGCCTCGTTGTTTGTACAAGGTTCTGATAAATGGTAGGAAAAGTGCATCATTCCCTTATCTGGTGTTATGAATACCAGGCCAACTTCGGCTTTCTCGGGAATAGTAGATTCAGGTGTTTTACCCCGTTGAGAGGACACAGCACCGTCAAAATACATTTCCCAGGTTTGAGTAGTGGCTTCCTAAAAACTCATGATTTTCTCATCAGGTAAATCATCGTTTAGAGGAGATTCCGCCAGCAACGGGTGTGCCGCAAGGAAGTCGGCGACGACCTGCCCTTTCACAGCACGCAGGGGAATGAAAGTGATTTCAAATTGAAGCAACATCATAGACCAACGAGCCAAACGTCCTGACAACGTAGGCCTGGTCATAAGGTATTGCAAGGGGTTGAAACTGGAAATTAAGTTGATTTGATGAGAAAGCAGGTAATGTCTTAGTTTTTTAGCTGTAAAGACTAAGGCAAGACAATGTTTCTCAATCGTTGGATACCGAATTTCCGTTGGTAGAAGTCTCCCACTTAGGTAGTAGAGAGTATTCTCTTTCCCTTCGTCATTGACTTGAGCAAGGAGGGCCCCAAGAGACTCGTCAAGGGCCGCAGTGTAAAGTATTAGAGGTCTCCCCGGAATAGGGGCTGCCAAGATAGGTGGATTTATCAGGTATTGTTTGATGTTTTCAAAAGCAGATTGACATTTCTCGTCCCAAATGAATTTGGCATCCTTTTTAGCGAGGACCGAGAATGGTTGACATCTTCCGAAAAGATTGGAAATGAATCTTCTTATATACGCCAGTCCACCTTGAAGAGACCTTAGTTGAGTAAGGCTCCTAGGAGGCGACATATTTAAGATAGCTTCGATTTTAGCTGGATCAATTTCAATTCCACGGTGTCTTACTACGAAACCTATAAATTTCCCTGACGTGACACCGAAGGCGCACTTCAAGGGATTCATCTTAAGGTCGTAGCGGCGCAACCGCTCGAAGACGATTCTTAAGTCATAAAGATGAGCCTCTTTAACTTTACTCTTGACAACTAAATCGTTGATGTAGCATTCGACTTGATTATGGATTAAGTCGTCAAAGATTCGAGTCATAGCCCGCTGGTAGGTTGCACCGGCGTTTTTAAGGCTAAATGGCATCACTTTATAACAAAAGATCCCTATAGGACTTCTGAATGCAATGTTTCTCTCGTCTTCTGGGGCCATCTTGATTTGATTATAACCAGACGAGCCATCCATAAAGGAGAAAACAACATGCGAGGAGGCGATGTCCACCATGAGTTCTGGAATTGGCAAAGGAAATTCATCCTTAGGACATGCCTTATTCAGGTCTCTATAGTCAACACAGACCCGGATTTGACCATTTTTCTTTCGAACGGGCACAACACTGGCTACCCAAGAAGGATATTGTTCCTCCCGGATAAATCCGGCTTCGGCCAATTTCTTAACTTCAGAAATGACATGTTGTTCGATCTCCAAACGCATGTGTCGTGGAGCTTGTTTGACAGGAATGGCATCATGCCGGATTCCAAGTTTATGAACTGCTATATCGGCGGACAAACCCGGCATTTCATCGTATGTCCAAGCGAAACAGTCCTTAAACTCGGATAGAAGTTGAATTAGATCCTTAGACTCGTCCTTACTCAACAAAGAACATATGAAAGTGGGGTGAGGGTCATCCTCTGTTCCAAGGTTAATTTCTTTAAGTTCATCAACCGTCGATTTGATTTCTTCTTCAAATTCAGGGGGTGCATCCTGAATTTGAACTTCATCTGAATCATCTAAGGTCTCCAAACAAAGTCTGTGGAGCGATTCGACGACTTCAATAAGGACAATTTCAGATTCAAGATGGATGGTTATCATCAAGTAATATTCATCATCGTCAAATGAACTAACGGTACCAAAGCCAATACCACTCATCCAATTTTTATGGAATTTGGAATTCCAAATATTTTGGTGGTATCTAGCTTGACCCTTAGTCCATTGACTCAGAGCAAAACCTTTAGAGATAAGAGCTTTAACACCAAGAGGAAAGTAGCCGAAAGGTAATTCCATTAATTCGTTGAAATATGCCTCTTCAAGGATTACATCACCTTCATTCCTTGAAGAGGAGGTGCCAGGGAAGAACCTCTGGACTTTCCTTACTTCTCCATCTAAGTTAGGGGAATCCTTAGTTACTAACCCTGAGACCCTGTCAGCGGACAGTGGGGTTAAGGCTAAGGATTTAACTACCCTATTAAGCTTTTCATACATACTCAATTCAGGCTCATTACTTTGAGGTTTAAAATTGTTACCCTCTTGGTCACTATCCGAATCTAAAGTGAGATCAAACTTTGGAGGAAGATTAGATTTTTTGTAGTCAAAAGCAATTCTGTTACCCCTCCTTTTTGATTATTCATCAGAACTTGTTTCAAGTTCGATGTACATTGGGGGATTTATCTTTTCAACGGAAGGGCGACCTCGCCCGCATGCTCTTTGGGCCATCCTCCCACCTCTTTGAGGTAGATTGATTGGAGGCCTAAAAACCACACGCTCGACATCGTCTTCACTACTAGAATCGTCTCTTTTTTTATTCTTGACTTTTTCTTTTCTCAATTTTTGAATTGCTTTTGAACTTTGATTTTCTACTTTTTCTTCCTTAACATTGATCTCTACCTTAGATTTAGTAGTGGACCATTTGGGAACATAATATGCAGCATCCTTGTAGATCCCGATCTCGTGAATAGAGAATGGTTGCAAATCACCCTTGATTTCAAACTCAATGCCATCTCGTTGGTACTTGATGCATTGATGTAGGGTGGAAGGAACCATCCTATACTCATGGATCCAGGGCCTACCTAGGAGTGCATTAAAGGATGTCACCGAATCAATTATATGAAATTTCGCTTCATTTTTCAACTCTCCTATCTCTAGAAGAAGTGTGATCGAACCTAAAGCCTTCTCGCCTTTTTCGTTGAACCCGCGAAGCACTAACTTGACTGTTGAGAGCTTGCTAGTATCAATTCTAAGATATGCGAGAGTCTTTATGTTCATCATGTTGACCGATGCACCCGGATCAACAAGAACTCTTGATAACTTAAACTTTCCCACATTTACAGTGATGTAAAGTGGGCGATTGTGGTCGGCAGTTCCAAGGAGTAGATCTTCATCGGAGAAGGTAACTCCTGGGATTTCCTTGAAGTACAAAGCTTCATCCTCAGAAGTTGAAGCCAATTGAGCTAAGCAAATCTCTGGGTCGAGAATTGCTTTAATTAAAGTCTCCCTCATCTCTTTTGAAAGGACAAGGGCATTGTAAATGCTCAACTTAGCAGGCAACTTCCTAAGGTGAGCTAAGACGTTGTAATCGACGCTTGAAACATTAACATCGGGACCCGGTGGATTTGTAGGAGAATTTGATTGTTGAGTAGGAACTTGAATTGGATCAGTGGAAACAACTTGTTTTCCCTTTTCCTGTGGTGGAAGCCTAGGGGGTAAAATCTTGCCACCACGCAGTTGCACTTGCACGATTTCATCGGAAGGACAAACTACGGGGAGGTCTACACTCTCCTTAAGTGGTTGATTGTCATTTTCTGAATGAGAATCTGAATCCAAAAAGTCTATCACGACGGGACTCCCTTGAAAGTTAATTTCAGGGGTATCACCATCTGATAAGACATCAAATTCACCTTCTCCTTGAAGGGTCAAATCCGAAGAGTTGAGTTTTTTAACTTATTGATTGTCCTCAGCTGGCTCCGGGTTATTTTCAATAGAAGAGTCATTTAAAATTTCATTCTCAACACTAACCATCAAAACGTTTGCAGAAGGATCTTTCTTTTTATTTAATTTTTGACCCTTTGCCTTTGATGGGGCAAACTAAAAGTCAGATAACTTTAGTGGGGCTAGTGGTTTTGAGCCACCATCCACCAGTTGTACACATCTCTCATCAACAAATTTCCTCTCTATATAAAGTTCACTCTTTTCATTTTTATTTGATACAGTAGTTCCTATAACTACTGGAGAGGAAATCGTCCCAAAGTCCTCCTGCGATGCCCCCAGCTCAACCTCCCAGATCAGGCCCCAGGCTCTCATCGGTAACTGTTGAGAAAGACGAAAAAATTGGTTAATCGACTTTTTAAATGCCCGGGATAGTGCTATATCCCAACCATCTTCAATGAAAAAAGAAAGATTAGAATTATTACCTGAGATGGATTTGACAGATCCCTGATCCGGATTGACCAAGTACTCCTTTGGAATTATAATATTACCTTGACGAAAGTTTCTCTCGAGCCAGTCCTTAAAGACTATACAGTCTTCGATTGTGTGGCCCAACATGCGATGGTAGGGGCAAAAGGTTGGATCATCCTTTTGATTTGCCTCTTCCGGCTTCTTGGCCTCCGGCAATCGAAAATTTGACTTCTTTAGAAGGCTCTTAAAAATTTTCTTCACCGACTCCCTTTTGAATGGATACGGACGAGCCAATCTCTCTTCAAATGTAGGCCGGTGATATTCTCTGATAGGTTGAGAAGTTACCTGAAACGGTTGAGGTTTTTGAGTCTGCTGAACAGTAGAATTACTTGATTAAATGTTAACCGGCTTCTTCCCCTTGTCGACTGCTGAAACAGTTGCTGCCCTCTTTTCAAAGGATTTATGTTTACTAATCTTCTTATCTTCAGTAGAATCCTTCAAGAATGGCATTTTGGAAGCCTCTTCTTGTAGATTACTAGCTTTGTTAAGAAGCTTCTCGAAGGTTTTTATTGTAAACCCCTTTAATAGAAAAGCAATAGGCCCGTGGATATTCTTTAGAAGAATCTCCACTGCATGTTGCTCTTGCAGTTGGGGTTCACATTTCATCGAGAGGTTTTGCCACCTCAAGATGTAGTCGATTAAAGACTCGCCCGGCTTTTGTTTTTCGATGACGAGATCACCAACGGTTACACGTTGTTGAGCTCCTGAGAATCTCTTTAAAAAGAGACCCTCGAGCTCTGTGAAAGTTTTTACTGAACCGATTGGCAGATCTGCGTACCACTCAAAAGCAATACCAGACAAACTACTCACAAACTGGCGAAAGAGTAGAGCATCCGACCCTCCTGCATTGCAACAGCTTGCTCGAAAATGGGCCAGATGCTGTCTTGGATTTTCTAAGCCGCTAAAAACTTTGAAAGAAGGTGGCACAAAACCATTTGGAATAGATACAGTTCCTTGTGAATGGGCTAAGGCCTCCCTTACCTGGGTTTCGATCATCTGACGGATATCTTTTTCTGGTGGAGAAGTGACTTCTGGGAGCTTGAAACTAGAATCAGCCTTCCTGCTGTGCTCGCCCGTTGTGAGTACTGTGGGCTGCAACTGCTCGGATCTCGGCTGCTGTGATTGTAAAAGCTGACTCTGCATCTATTCAACTCTAATCATCATCTCTTTAACTTTTCTTTCAAGATTTTTAATATATTCATCCTTCTCTTTCAATCTGACAGAACTGTCTGAATCTGAGTCGACTGCTGCTGACTCTTCCTCCTTTCCAGAATGGTTCTTAGAAGGCTCAGCATCTTTAGCTGACGCACGAGTTTCAACCATGTGAACATTTACTACTGGCTCTTCATCAACTAACAGATCATCTTCATCCGGATTGAATTCATCAACGGCCTTCTTCTTAAGGATATATCTAATTTCTTGAACCACTTCCTCAACCGGCCTCCCATCTATTGCTTCAGTATTAATGAGTAGATATCCATCATAATTCATCACTTAGTCATATTCTTTCACATCTAACTTATCAAAGATGTTACTAATCTTGGCATCTTCTTCAGTGATTTCTTCGCTAACCAATTGATCTAACATCTCTTGATCAGGATCTTGGGCCGTCTCCTCCCCTCCGACTGTCCCGGGGTCGGTAGTCGTAAGGGTGACATCCTCAGTAGGGTGAGGGACATCTATCTTAATTGGTGATGGAGGTGCTTGAACAGCGGGGGCTCCAACATCAATACGAACAGAGTCCTCACATCCCTGAACTAGGAGTCGAGGGAGTTTAACTGGTATCTGAATTTGAGGTTCCCTGAATTGAATTCCAGTACATCTACTGAACTTCCTTCTTGCACATGATTCTTCTGGCGACATGGGCCTCTTGCCCTTAACATCAACTGGTTTTGGCTTTTCAAAGACTTTTGTAGACTCTGCTATCACTCGGGCCAGCTTTGACGGTTTTGAAAGTGGGGTCGGTGGTCTACCACTAAAAGGGCGACTCTGGCCAGACCCAGTTAATACTATCCCCTCCATCTTTGCAGACGGGAGGCGAGGCACCCAATGGTATCCATCTACCAAGACTGAAGATACAGGTTGTTTGACAAATTTCTTGTTCTTCCTCACTGGTTGAGGAGTCAAGTTCTTGGCTTCAGCTTATGTGAAATTACTGCTTTCAAATGTTTCACATACTGTTCCTTAGTTTGCCCTACTTGAGCAGCACAAGTATGGATGATATTTCTAAGCATCCTAGTCTTCAGAACTTGCTTCTCTTTCGAAGTTCTCTTGACAGAATAGTCGACAGGGCTAGGCAGAGTGCTAGCTATCCGACTGACTCTCTCCTCCCCTACAGCAGCTGCGAGGGGGTGAAAACGACTCCCTTTAAGGAGTGGAGAAGAGGCAGGGATTGGCAGCTCCTCGACAGCCTCAAGTTCGACTTTAGTCAGGGCTTTCAGCTCAGCCACTTTCTTAGTCTTGGTGATCTTCTTTCTTACCCTTCTCAGGTAATTCTTCCTGGCATTTTTACTGCCATAAAGAGTTTCAGTAATGGAGGATCCCTTCTCAAACACAATTTTTCTTTCAACAGGTGGTTCTGCTTTCTTTTCTTTCTCAAAGGAACCCTTAGGTGCGGAAGCATGAACTAGTGCTGACCACAGATTAGGAGGGGCATCATTCCCAGCACCTATGGCTAATTGAACTACAGGGGCTTTTTCTCCCTCTACAGCAAGGTCCACTAAGGTATTTCCATCCATAACCAACCTAAGGGACTTGAACCCTATTCCAAACTGAATTGAGTTTTCATAGACCAACTCCTCAACCATTAAGTCACGGTCCATTGAGAACAGAAGTTTGTCGGCCATTGCAGATAATTTGATTGTTTGAGATTTAGAAAAGATAAGTTTGATTCAGAATTTTGAATTAAATTTTGAAAAGAAGTCTATATCTTATCATGTATATCGAATCATAAGAACTATAATTCGGTATACGATAATAAGATGTAGAAGTTAAAATTTGATTTAAAGAAGATGCGAATCTTTATTGTATATGTGTAACTACAAACAAATATTGTAGAAACATATAACAATACTGATTTGAATTTGATTTGAATGAATTTGGAGAAGATATTTGAATTTGAAAATGATTGAGTTTACATTGCACATGTTTTACCATTGGAAAGTGTTGTGGTGCTACATATAACAATGATAATTGAATTGGATTTGAAGGATGGAGATTTTGAAAATTCAAAAATCCGGCAGCATTTCCCCTTATTTTTGGAACTCAATGTGTTGAATTTTCATTCAACAAAAAGGTTCACAAATAAATATAGGGAAAGCTACTGAGAAAGCTTCACTCTTTCAACCCTAGGAATAATCAAAGGGTAAAATGTTAAAGAAGAACTTTTACCGGATAGAATTTAAGGATTCGTTGTATATGAGGATATATAACAACGTCAATCAATTGTTTTTAGAAAATTCAAAAATCCAGCAGCATTTCTCCTTATTTTGAGACTCAAGGTGTTGAATTTTCATTCAACAAAAAGGTCTACAATTATAAGGAGAAAATACCACAAGGTTTTCAAATACAATTTAAAGTTGAAATTATTGAAGGCAAAAACTTGCCGAGAGAATTCAAGGATATGTCGTATATGCTTCTTACAACGATCGCCGTAAGAAGGTATATAACAACAATCAATCAATTTGAAATGATCTTTTAAAGAGATGTGTAAAAATTCAAAATTTTGGCAGCATCTCCCCTTATTTTGGGACTCAATGTGTTGAATTTTTATTCAACGGAAGGTCCACATTACTTAGGGGAGATTTATTTGGAATTTACTTGACTCTTTCATTCTAATTAGTGAATTAAGAATGAAATGTCATAGCTTAATTCTATCGATATAATTGAATTTTTAATACGATCTTTAAAATTGAATTCTATAATTAATCGTATATATTGAATTGAAAGAGTTACAATTCAATATATAACGATGCCACATAGCGATTAATTAGATGTTGGAAAGAGTCAACCCTATCAAAAGATTGAAGATTTAGACCTTGATAATAAGAAGAGTTTCTATAAGTTATATAACTTATCATGCCACTAGAAATCCGAGCACGCAAGTTTCTAATATTTATAGAAAAGTTTAGAGGGAGATAGGCTTAACTCTTTCGCTCTACCAACCAAGTTGGAGGCAAAATGTCCAAGCCCGATTTAAAGGGAGGTTTCCTACACTCACCTCTCATTTGACAAATCTTAATTGAGTTGGCCACACTCTTTCAAGGGAGAAACGAAAGAGAGACCAACGGAGGGAAGGGTAGTTAAGACTACCGATTCAATAAAATTTATATTGCTATTAAAGATGGAGAGTGAGATTTATCCCCAGTGGAGTCGCCAATTTTGTTTTGATTAAAAAAATATAAATTTAGATATATATATAATTTTTGAAAAATATTTAATTATTTTTGGGAAGATTAAATTTGAACTCTAATTTTGAAATCTAACGCAACATTAGGAACGATATATCAACCCAAACGAAGAAAATATCGTTCACTAATTGGTTCAAATTTCAAAGCTTTAAAACTACCCAAATTATCGTAGTCAAAACTCAAAATTATTTGACTATGCTAACTTGGATGGAAGATCAGTAATTTCATAATCAAAATTACGATAATAATTGATATATCTCTCCAAAGAAAGAAAATATCCATCATTTTCGATCATTTGAGAATGACGATAATGATCGTTGTATTTTTCCAAAAAATAATTAATTAAATATTTTGAAAATTTCAATTTTAAAAAATGAAATCTGGGTTTCCAAATCTCCTACGAGCGCAAGCCCTCGTAGTTAATTACATCGTAGGGAAATTAGAGATTTTCCTACGAACACTCTCGATTAAAATAGCGATACAAATTTTATTTAAGACTTTCAAAGATCGATATCAAAGGAGAGAAATGGTAGGAATTTTCAAATGGGATTGATTCAATGTTGAGCACTTATTTTTAGAGTTAAAAGAAGAGAAGTAGGAGGCACTTAGGATTCTGAAACAATTCAGAAGTGCCCCAGCCTATCCTAAATGTTGGGCTTAAATTTGATTGAAATAGATTCTTTAATTTGAATGGTCAATTTTATTAGAAAATGGGACTCAATTCCCAGAAGTTGAGGTCTTATGGCCCGGGCCAGCCTCAAAACCTAAAACTAAATTGGGCACTAAAAGTTAGTGCCCCGAACCTAGCTAGTGCAATGCGAGTCTGGTCTTACCCCGGCCTGGATTGGGGAGCCAGCTAAACCACCTAAACGATTTAAAATATGAGTCCGGTCCTTTTGTAGAGTGGTTGGGACGTTAATTAGAAAATTTTAGAGGAATGGGGTCGACATCTAGATCAAATCCTTAATTGACCCCTTTAACTTATGTCGGATATTTGATGTCTAAATAGATGCAATTAAATATTAGACTCTTTTAAATTTGTTACTAATGCGATGCATGCTAATTGACTCGATTGAATGCAAAATCAGTATGTAGCAGTTTAAAAATCTTTTGGCTTAGAAAATAGGTTTTTCCCTAGAGATTGCATAACATCCCCTTGACAGATCGGCACCCTCATAGGCCAGGTGGTCTGCTAGAACCCACAGGCGGAGAGATGCCTAACAAGGTAGAGAAGATTTAATATGATGCATGAAAAACCCTCGGCGAGTCCGAGCTTACTTCTTAGGACCGTTTAGAGTTTCTATCTTATCTTAAAAATTTTATTTAATTAAAGTAGAAGAATTTTTGATAGACCCCTAAGAGCCTAAATTCGAATTCCAGGTCAAACCAAATACGACATGCAAGTAAAAATACTAGAAAAGCAGGAGTTTTAATGCGCAATCAATTTAAATAAATCAATCAAATTAAATTTATCAAATTGAATGTCCATAGGCAAGTGCCCTTATTATTACATCACAGAATTTAAAAAATTAAAGTGGCCGGGCACCACTGACTACAACCCGGATTTCTAATCCTAAATTAAATGACTTTGAGATTTAGGATTCTTCTCGTCGTCCAATCCTTCATCTTCTCACAAACGTCTTGATTCGTCGGTTCAGGATATCCAAATGGAAAGAAACTCCCCCTTGATCGGGGTGTTATCTTTTCTCTTTGAATATTTGAAAAGTATCCTAATTTGACTTCCAAATGGAAGAAGACTCTCCCCTTTAGGGATGTCTTCACCTCTTTGGAATTCAAATTGGATTACTCACCCAAATCTCAAGTCATTTCAAATGAATTACAACCTTTATTGAATTGAATTTACATTAAATTGAAATAGAAAATCTAGACTCGATCCTGCATGGTTATCCTAATAATCAGCAGTTTTATATTCAATCCCAAGCAGTTATAATATGAAAAATTAAAATGCATTACTTTTAGCCACACTTGGCCATGCTCTTTTTATTTAAAGGGGGTCTTAAGTGCGGCAGGTACCTGTGCAAAGAGTATATAATTTTTTTATTAATTATCCCCTTTAATTTCAGCTCCTTGTATGAGCATGGCCACCTGCATAAGATTGCACAAGTATAATTCGTTCCTAACCTAGGGGTAAATCTAACGCACAATCAATCACAGAGTGCAGGAAGTAAGTAAGCAGCCACAACAATTCTACACTAGCAAACAGCATGTAGTAAAAGCTCGAAAAATATGGCACACAACTGCAGAAAGTAAAACACCGGCCTATCCTAAAACTAGAGTCGGTGATCCTAGCAAACCATCTAAAGTGTGTGGGGTAGGGCGTGCGGTTTTGATATGTCCTAAATGGGATATTTGATTGAAATTGCTTAAGTTTTGATTGTTGATTTTAAGGGTTGGAAAGTTAATGTATTTTATTAAAAAAAAAAGTGTTTGATTGTTGATTTTTAAAGATTTGATTAATTTAATTTTGTCATTAATTGATTCGTGGCGTTGTGCCACCAGGCTCGAGGAACCAGCCTCCTTTGGACACTTAGCCCCGCAGCCCGGAGTAGTCCAGCCGATAAACCAAATTAATGTAATTGAATTAAAGATTTTAAAAGGTTAAATAATTAATAATTAATCTATTTTAAGGTTTAACACCCCATAGAATCCATTCGTGGCGTTGTGCCACCACGCTCAAGGAACCAGCCTCCTTAGGACACTTAGCCCCGCAGCCCGGAGTAGTCCAGCCAATAAACTTCATCTTTAGGATGGTTGTTGTGTTTTAAAAGGTTTGTTGAATGTTTTAAACATTAAGCTAACATTTTCTGGAGTTTTAGAGCGATTTTGAGTTTTATGAATTTTTTTGAATATTTTAATCATTTAATTAAAGGGTCAAAAAATTGACTTTTTGATTAAGCCCAAATTCTGGAATGTTTGTATTTTATTAAAATACTATACCTTAATACAATGAGTTAGACAGTAAGTACGTTGAAATCGAATTTTTCTACATTTTACTATGAAGGTTGGAAGTTTTGAACTAGTTTTTACTACGGTTTGACCAATTTGTTGACTTTTTGAAATATTACAGAGTTCTGGAATTTAATATTTTTAATAAATATTATACATTATTATGAGTTGAATGCAAGTGAGTTTGTTCAATTTAGATTTTTCTTGAATTAGTTATGAAGGTTTGAAATTTGAAGTATTTAATGAATTATTAAAAATGGTTTAATTAATGGGCCTTTTTGTGATTTTGCTCCAAATGATATCCCAACTCCTTGAAATCATCTCCAAAGGTCAGGAATGACCTAAGGGGAGATTCCCAAGTGTTTGAGAAATTTTTGGAATTTTTAATTATTACTTATTAATTAAATTAATAAAATATTGATTTTCACTTAAAATTAGATTAAGGTTTAAATTGCTGTCAAATCAAGGGACTTTCAATTTTCATGAGTTAAAGATTGAATTCTGGTCAGTTAGAGAGTTTATACATATTTTTAGGGTTTAAAATGGATTTATTAAATTTTCTGGAAGTTTTAATGGCTTAATTAAGGCTTAAATTTAGGAAATTTGATTAAGGGGCTTAATGACCTCTAAAACCAGTGAAAATTTTTCTAGCGGCTGTACATGTCATTAAGTTCAAGTTTTTGAAGTTTCAACTCAAGGGGAAGTGAATCCTAATTATTGGAAATATTCTAAATTCTCTAAACATATGTCCTTAATTATTGTCCTTAATGACACTAAGTTTAATAGGTTTGAATTGAAGTTTTGACTAACCCTTGACTAAACATATATGCATCACACATAAGCACAATCAATTCCTAAATCTAGGAGAAGCTAGGCTAAGTGGTGTGTGTTCCTTAAGCATGCAAAGACTAACAAAATTAACTTAACTCAAGTCTTGATTAGTGAAGAATTAAAGCACAACCATGCACTAATCAATCCCCATAATTTCCATTCAAACATGCTTAATCTACATTTAAAATTTCAAGGGATCTCTTAAAAGTTTAAAACTTAGATAAATGTATATTTTAAAATAGATTTCAAATATATAAATAAGTATATATATATATATATATACAAATAGAAATTTTAAAATAAAGTAATTGAAAATATCATTAAAATTAAATTTGAGGGGTTAAGAGATCCACTGATCTTCAAATTATTTTGAAAATAGTTTTTAATTTTCAAAATATTTAATATAATATTAATTAAATACTAATTAAATATTAAGGGTTTTTTTTTAATAATCCAAGTCAATCAAAAGAAATTGAGTTTTAAACTTTGAAAATAGTTTTAAATTAAAATTCTTAATTTTTTGAAAATTTTGATATCTTATTTGAATTTTTATGATTTAAGATGAATTTCTAATAAATTTTTAGAGTTTTAAGTTAATTAATGTATTTACACTAATTTAGAATTAATTAATAATTAAAATAATCATTAAATCAAGTTAAATCAAATCTAAAATATCTCTAAATTTTGAAAATGGTTTAACATAATTTAAGTTGAATTTTCAAAAATTACTTAAAATTAATTTCAATTTAGTTTTAATTAATATTCAAATACTTAAGGCATAAAATATATTTATCTTAAATTAATTTAATTGCGAATCAAAGTATTTAAAATAATAATAATTATTATTATTATTATCTAATTATTTAAATTAAGTTAAAATATATTTTAATTTTTGAAAATATTTACTGAATATTTTTAAATTAAAATGATATTAATTATTAATTAAAGTTTAAATTAAAGGATTTAAATAAAATATACTAAGTCAATATTAATTTCAAAATAAATATTCTAATATTATTTTTGTAATTTCAAAATATTTTTAAATTTAATATATCGTATTTGAATATCTAAAAAAAATATTTACTCATATTTAAATAAATATTAATTTGAAATATTTTATATTTAATATTTAGAATAATTTAAAGTAAAAGCAATATTTCAAATTAATATTAACTTTACAATACAGTAATGAACTCTATAATAATTTATAATATAAAACATATTTTTTTTGCTTAAAAATAATTTTTCTAACATTTTTTTGAATTTTAAATCATTTTTTAATAAATCTGGTAACGGGATGCCACGTGGCGCCCCTAGATTGGAGCTTCAAAACACGGCGGCAGCGCGATGATTGGGCCGGTACAGATGACGGCGCGGCGGCGGTCAGACACGTGTCGTCTGTTGGAGAGCTCACGCGGTTTCACTAATCCGAGTCAGCTCGGGCTCACCGCCGTTTTAAGGATCAAATGAGGGTTCAAAATAGGCTATTTCCCTATTCAAACTCCCTCAGATTGAATTGAAGGCTGGGATTAGCTGGGAGAGTTCCTGGATGGTTGCCAAGTGTCCAGGGGGTAGAGTATATTGTTTGATCACCTTAAATTCACTTAATATATTGTGTTGGCCGTTTGACTGGTCAAACAGTCAAACAATGGTGAGGTGGCAATAAGAGGAGCTATGGGTGCTGGTTTGAATTGGATTTGATCAAAAAGATTGAGGGGATTTGGGTTTAACAAGTTTGATCAAGGGTTTTAATCATTTGGAAGCTTCTTTGACCATTTGTTGACTGGTTTGACTAGTCAACAGCCAAGTGGACAGCTGAGGTGGCATAGAGGGATGTCTTGAGTGTTGGTTGAGTGAGTTAGGTTCAAAGGGGTTGGGATGGCTTGAGCTTGTTTGAGCATTTAGACCCCTTAAAGCCTTTAGAAGGCTTGTTGACTGGGTTGACCAGTCAACCAACCTTCATGCCTGATGAGGTGGCAGCCACATAATGGCTAGGAGTCATTAAGAAAGGTTGTAATTGATCTTAAAGACTAGAGCCCAAATATGATTTGAATCAACACATGTTTAGAGAGCTCTGACCAAAAATTGAAAAGTTGATTTGATCAAACTAGCTAGGTTCTAACTCAAAGTGGGTTTAGAAATATTTGAAATGTCAAATGAAAGAATTTTGAGAGGTTAAGAGTTAGATTTGGTCAAATGGGTTAAAGTGACCCATTCAAAGCCTTAAGGGCTCATTAGGTCAACCTAGGTTGACTGGGTTAACCGGGTTGACCCGAGGGGTGGGGCTGGACTGGACAAGTTTGAAATGATATTTGAAGACCATTGGAGGTGGTCCCAAGGTCTGGAGAGGTCAATTTGGTAAAAAAGCCTGTTTCGACCCTTAAGGGCTTGTTTGGTCAACCTAGATTGACTTGGTCAACTAGGTTGACCCAGGGTCTGGGTTTGGGTCGAGCAGGTTCGATTTGGTATTTGAAACTTGCTGGAGGTGGTTACATTTGATTTGGAGGTCATTTGGTTTGAAATCCCTATTTAAGCCCTATAGGGGTATTTTGGTCATTTTGGGCTCATGCCCACTGGGGCTGAGATGAGTCCAAAAAAATCCAGTTTATCGATCAACATATCGGAATTAATGGTTTGGAAGTGACTAGAGGCTTTGGTGAAGGCTCTAAGGTCAGAATTTTCAAAGTGATAGGTCCAGTGGCATAGGCTGTAAATATTTGAAGGTTTTACAGCCTATGGATTCTAATTAAGTTTCTGAGGTTAGAGACCTCAGAATAGGCTCAAATTTGGAGGGTTACCTCCAGAGACATGTCCCATCAGTGTGCAACTGACAGACTCTTAATCGGAGGTCATTTGATTGGGTTTCAAAGTGTTTGAAATTTCAATGGAAAAGGCCTTTAGGACAAAACCTTTGGACCTTGGATTTGGCTTTGAGTCTAAACTTTTTGAATTTGATCTGGATTTGATTGAAATTTCAATTGGATTAAGGTATGGGTTGACTTAAGATCTAAATTGATCCTAAGGTCTAGAGTCTAGAAGGGTCTTAGGGTCTAGAGTAGATCCTAGGGTCTAGATTGATTTGGAAATTGAATTGATTTAGGATCAGGATTGATTTGGATGGGTTCCTTAATGACCTCATACAAAAATGAGGTCAACAATCCCCTCAATAATCTGCTTGTCTATTTTACTAATGCTTCAATTCACATTCTTTGCCATCGGGATCAAGGGGATAAGGGAGATGAATTTGATGAAGGAGGACCTGCTCTAGTATCTGCACCTGCTCCTAGACCTGAGCATCAATTCTACTAAGTGTTGATCTAGAGATTTGATCGCCTCGAATCTCATATAGATCAAAGATTTGATCATGTTCAAACTTGTTTGGATCAATAGGGCTATATATATAATTAAGATATAAGATGGGTTAGAGGATAGTTGACTCACTCAATACTCAAGTAGCTACCATCAATAACTACTTTACCCAGTTCAGTCCTCCACAACCTCCTTTAGATAAAGATCCTTCGGGTTTTTAGTTTGGTTGTTAATTGTTGTATGTTTTATTATTTAGTTTTTGTGATGTTGCATTTAGATGTTTTTTATTTGAGATTGTTGTATTTTCTTTATATTTGAATCTATGTTATTTAAAAAAAAGGAGTTTGGTTATTATTGATTTTTCTTCTTTCTTTCCCTCTCTTAAAGTGTCGATGAGTTATTATTGACTAATCTAGAATGTTGATCTAAAGGATGAAAATTTTAAATTATTTGCATCATAATGTTATCTCCTTAGATTTTTTTTAACTTAAACGTTAAATCGAATTATAATTAGATTTAGAAGACCATATCATCTTTATGTTTTAATAGACATTTATCTTATAGTTATAATTGTTACAAAAATTATGGCTTATTTTTCTTTTATTTTTTTGTTTAATGTGTAGATTTTATTGTTATCTATTGAGTTTTATTTTATGGTTTATTCTTCCTTATACGAGAAAGTTTTTTTTTTATTTGGAAGATAATTACAAAGTTAAGATTTGCTGATTTACATTGTGAAAAAAATAAAATATCAAAAGATGAACAAAGTGTGTTGGCTAGCATCATCCCAGTAAAGAAAAAGTGCTAAATTTGAAAAGACGCATAAAATGAGCCCAACCTGAAAAGATGTATAATATTAGCCAAATCTAGTTCAAATTCAAAAAATATGTAGTTGTATGTGAAAGTTCGTATCGTAGTCAAACTCAAGGGGAAATGACATATGATCTCGAAAGATCAAAATGACATTCAATCGATTGTTTTAACTATAATAATTCGGATAAGAGATCGTTGATTTCATAATCAAAATCACAATAAAAATTGATATATATCTCCGAGGGAAAAATTATCAATCGCTATTGATCGTTTGAAAATAGAGTTAACGATCGTTGAAATTTAAAACTTTCCCAAAGATAATTAATCAAAGGTTTTGAAAAATTGATTTTGAAAATAAGTTCTGGGTTTCTAAATCTCCTACGAGCGCAAGCCCTCGTAGTTAATTACATCGTAGGAAATCGGAATTTCCTACGAAAACTCTCGATTAAAATAGCGGTGTAAATTTTATTTAGATTTTCAAAGATTGATATCAAAGGAAGAAAAAGGTTGGAATTTTCAATCGGGATTGGATCAAGGTTGAACACTTATTTTCGAAGTCAAAGGAGAATAAGTAGAAGGTGCTTTGAGATTCTGAATTACTTCAGAAACACCTCAGCCTATCCTAAGTGTTAGGCTTGAATTTGATTGAAAGAGATTTTTAATTTGAATGGTCAATTTTATTAGAAATTTGGAATTCAATTCCCGGAGGTTGAGGTCTTGTAGCCCGAGCTTGCCTCAGAACCTAAGTCTAAACTGGACACTTAAACGTGCCCTGAACCTAGCTAATGCAATGCGAATCTGGTCTTACCCCGGCCTGGATTGGGGAGCCAGCTAAACCACCTAACGATTTAAAATCATGTGTCCGGTCTTTTCATGTTGAGTGGTAGGGATGTTGTATAAGAAAAGTTTTTGAGAACGGGGCCGACATCTAGAGCAGATCCTAATTGGCCCCTTTGACTTATGCTGGGTGCAAAATGCTAAGGACTAATGCAATTAAAATTTTGACTCTTTTAAATCTGTTTCTAATGTAATGCATGCTAGTTAACAACTCCAAATCAAATATGCTTGAAAGTTAAAAATAGGCTTAGAAAATTAATTTTTTAGAAGACTGGACTTCCCCAGGTCCGGCACATCGTCCTCATAGGTCAGACTATCTGGACTCTACCCGCAGGCGGGGGAAGGGTCTAAAGCAAGGAGAGAAGAAGTGCAAAAATATATGCATGCGACCCCGGGGTCGATCCCCGGATAATTTCCTAAATTCGTTATCTTTCTATGTTGTTCAGACTCGCTAAAATCTTAAACTTTAAAGTTAGGAGTATAAAAGATTTTCACATCCTCACGAGTCTCACGAGTCCAGGTAAAAACAAAAAGCGGCACACAAACGCCAAAAAAAACTACGAAAAGCAGGTAATTCTATACGCAATCAAATCAAACTTCAATCAAATTAATTAAATTAATATTCAAATTGAAAGTCCATAGGCAAAGTTGCCTTGCTTATTACAAACCAGGGTCTGCTGAAAGTGGCCAGGCACCACTGACAACAACCCGGGTTTCTAATCCTATGACTCAAGTGACTTTGAGAATTGGGATTCTTCTCGTCATCCATTTCTTCGTCTTGATTCGTCGGTTCTGGATATCCAAATGAAAAGAAACTTCCCCTTGAACGGGGTGTTAGCTTTTCTCTTTGGATAAGCGAAGAGCATCCAAACTTGATCTTCCAAATTGACGAAAACTCTCCCCTTTAGGGATGTCTTATCCTCTTTGGAATTCAAGTTGGATCTAAACATCCCAACTCAAAATCACTTTAAATACAACTTCAAATTATATCAAATTACATTAATCAAAATTGAAAAATCTAGACTCGATCCTGCAGGGTTATCCTAATAACCAGCAGTTATATAAATAATCCCAAGCAGTTATAATTGATCTCAAGTAGTTGATAATTGATCTCAAGCAGTTGATATATTTGAAATTTAAATGCTCAACAGAGTGCAGTAAATAAATAAACAGACAGTCAATCAATTCTAAGCTAACAACCAGCATGCAGTGAAAGCTCGAAAAATCCGGCACACAGCGGAAAAGAAAAGTAAACACCGGCCTAGCCTAAAACTAGAGTTAGTTGTCCTAGCAAACCATCTAAAGTGTGTGAGGTAGGTCGTGTGGTTTGGATATGTCTTATGTTGGGCAATTGTTAAAGTTGTTTGAAGTTCTGATTGGTTGAAAGGCTTAAGAAAAGATTTACATTTGAGTTTAAATATTAATGATTTGAAACTGATTTTAAGGTTGATTAATGATTTCTGGATTTTTAGAGTGATTTTGAGTTTTAGGAATTTTTTTTTTGATTATTCTAATCACTTAATCAAGGGGTTAAAAATTGATTTTTACATTAAGCTTAAATTCTGAAAAGTTTATATTTTATTAAAATACTAGACCTTAATAAGATCAGTTAGAAGGTAAGTACGTTGAAATCAGATTTTTCTACATTTTGTTATGAAGGTTTGAAGTTTTGACTTGATTTGACCTAGGTTTGACCAAAAAGTTGACTTTTTGACTTTGACTGATTTTTTAAGGTTTGTAATTTTTGATAAATACTAGACTTGATTTTGAGTTGAATGCAATTGATTTTGGTAAATTTGGAATTTTCTAGAGTTAGTTATAATTTTTCAAAGTTTGATGTATTTATTGAATTTGTAAAATTGTTTAATTAGAAGGGTTTTCTTGATTTTGCTCCAAATGAATTCCAAACTCCTTGAAATCAACTCCAAATGTCAGAGATAACCTAAGAAGTGATTCTCAAGTGTTTGGGAATTTTTTTGGAATTTTTAATTATTATTAATTATTTATTTTAATTAAATATTGGTTTTCAATTAAAATTAGATTAAGATTTGATTTGATGTCTGATTAAATGGGTTTTAATTTTCATTGACTAAAGGTTTAATTCTGGTCAGTTAGAGGGGTTTATGTATTTTTTGAGTTTAAATTTGATTTATTATATTTTCTGGAAGGTTTAATGTTGACATGATTCAATTTCTGACCTAATGAACTCCAAATTGAGTGAAATTTGAACCTAGGGTGTAAAATGTCACTAATTTTAAGGTTATCAAGTTTCACCCCTATTGGGTGTGTGTAGAATTTCCTAGTATTTTTTCTAAGTTAACTAGACATCGTCCTTAATTATTGTTCCTAGGCGGCACTAGTGTTCAATTGGGCTTAAATATCTGTTAAACTAACCCTTAGACATACATAAACACACCACATAAATTAGGAAGCCTAATTCTACTAGTTTGGAGAGTTATGAATTTCCAAAGTTTTGGGTCCAAAATGGACCCAATACTTTGTAAATTCACCCCACAGCAATCCACTGGACATCTGGACCTAGATAAATTACAGATGATGCCTAAGATGTCCAAAATTGTTTCACCAAAATTTGAACACTATTTGGCCACTGGATTGAAAGAAAATTGAGAAAATTGGATTTCGAATAAACCCAAATTTCTCAAAAACCAGTGATCAAAATATGTTTAATTTAATTTCAATAAAAACTAGAGCTCAAGAGCTTTCCAACAAGCCCAAGAACACTAATTTTGGTGAAAAAATGGATTTACTAGGATTTTTGAAATTCTGGGCATTTAAATGATTTTTTTAATTGATTTCGGGTCAAACCAGCCGCCGGCCAATCATTGGCTGCGGTGACGTGGCGGCGGGGTGTGGCGCCACATGTCGGATTCTAGACGGGTCACTTATCCACGTCGGATCCAACGATCCGACCGTTGGATCAAAGAGCAATAAGACGGACGGCCGGATGGCCGCCACGTCATCTCCACGATCACTGAAGGACCCGCGTTCGAGTCTCAGGAAGGGCATCACGCGGCTAGGGGTGACGCGGCCCTTTTTGGGCCGTCCGATCGAGCTGAAGATGCGATCGGACGGTTCTGGCTTAACCAAAGCTAAAAAAATTCAAATGCCCATATCTTTTGATCCAACCGTTGAAATTTGATGAAATTTTAAACGTAGGATCTAGATATCCTAGTCTTACAATCCATGGATTTTCAAGGCTCCATGCGTTGAGGATTTTGAGATATCAAGGTTTGATCATAGAAATTAAAACTCAAATAACTTTCTAACCTGCGGTCGGATTTTGACGTTCGTGGGCTTGTTGGAAATCTGCTACAATCCTCTACAACATTTGTAGAAGACATCAAGAGCTGATTCGTTTTCGGATTAGAAGTTATTCTCGAAAAGCTTCTTTCTCTCTCTCTCTCTTCCTTCTTCTCTCTTCACCAATGGGGCTTTGGAGGCTTGAATTTGGTGGAGAATGGTTTGAGAAAGCTATGAAATCATATGGAGAAGCTCTAAGAGGAGGATTAGAGGCTGGGAGAGCTTTGGAGATGAGGAATTAAGTGAGAGAAGCTCTAGGTTAGAATCCTCCTTCATGAGGGCATTTTCCCTCTATTCAAGTGTACTTGAAGAGTTTGGACGGTTGAGATCAACTGGAAGGGTTGCTGGGATGCTGCCATGTGTCCCATGAGTGGTTGAGAGCAGCAGATGATCAAAGGACAAGAGGACACATGAGGTGGAAAGGCCTCTTGGTCCTCATTTGGCCACATGGAGTGATCTAAGCCATTTGATATTGATCCAATGGCTTATAATCAACTCAAGAATGTTCCAAAAAAGCCTTGGCAGATGGAATTAAATGGGATTTGGGTTTAAGGGATTTATTCAAAGGGTTTAAGTCATTTTGAGAATTATTTGGATCCTCTTTGAGCTATATAATGACTTGTGTTGATTGTTTGACTAGTCAAACAGTCAAATAGGTGCTGAGGTGGCAACCAAAGAAGCTTGAGGAGCTGGTTGGGTTGATTTGAAAAAAAGGCTTGAAGTTAAAGGGTTTGAACTTGAATAAAAGTGAGGAATTTAACTAAATTGACTAAGTCTTGTTGGATTGACCAAGTCAAACTCAATGTGATTTGGCCTCAGATGAGTTTGGGTGGGTTTGGAGTATCTTTTGGAATAGGTTTGAGAGCTCAAAGGGTTAGATTTGACTAAGTGGGTTGAAATGACCCATTTGGACTCTTAAGGGCTCATTAGGTCAATCCTTGTTGACTTGGTCAACCAGGTGGGTCCAGGGTCTGAAAATGGGTTCAATCAATTTGAAATAATATTTGGAGATCATCGGAGGTGGTCCCAAAGTCTGGGGAGGTCAATTTGGTCAAAATGCCCGTTTTGACCCTTAAAGGCCTATTTGGTCAACCTAGGTTGACTTGGTCAACTAGGTTGACCCAGGGTCTGGGTTTGGGTCCGATAAATTTGGTTTGATATTTGAAACTTTCTGGAAGTGGTTTCAAGCGATTTGGAGGTCGTTTAGTTTGAAATCGATGTTTGAACCCCTAAAGGGTATTTTAGTGATTTTGACCCCTGGTCAACTGGGGGTCAAAGTGGGTCAACCAAAATACAGTTTAATGTTTAATATGTCAGGATTAAATGTTTGAAAGTGATTAGAGGCTTCGGAGGAGGCTCTAAGGTCAAAATCCACTGGATGGCAGATCCAGTGGCATAGGCCGTAAATATTTGAAGGTTTTGCAGCCTATGGATTTTGATTAAGTTTCTGGGGTTAAAGACCTCAGAATGGGCTCAAATTTGGAGGGTTTCCTCCAGAGACATGTCCCATCAGTATGCAACTGACAGACTCTGAATCGGAGGTCATTTAACTGGGTTTCAAAGTGTTTGAAATTTCAATGAAAAAGGCCTATAGGACAAAACCTTTGGACCTTAGATTTGGCTTGATTGACCTAAGATCTAGGTAGATCCTAAGGTTTGAATAGATCTTAAAGTTAGGAATCTAGAAGGATCCTAGAGTCTAGATTGATCTGGAGTCTGGATGGGTCCTTAGTGATCTCATACAAAAATGAGGTCAACAAATGGACCCCCAATATGTGTAATAGAATGAAATTCTATTGCACATATTGGCGTTGACCGAGTTAAAAGGTCAAGTCTGGAGTTTTGATCCTAAGGGAAAGAAAAATTCTATCCTTGCGGGATCGAGGTTTGAATTGATACTATGGTAGTGCCACAAAGGGCGTACTCTACCGCTAGTGGATCTGATCCTAAAGGAAAAGGGATACCTGGACCCTAAGGAAGAGAAGGCTAGAATGATCGTATATGAAGGAAGAAATACTAACTACAAAGGATCGAATTTGAGTTTGATACTAGGGTAGTGCCACGAGGGGCGTGCTCTACCACTAGTAGATCTAATCCTAAAGGAAGGAGAAAACCTAACCTTTAGAAGATTGACTTTGGATTTGATTCTAAGGGAAGGAAGAAATCCTAACTACAGAGGATCAAATTTGAGTTTGATACTAGGGTAGTGCCACGAGGGGCGTGCTCTACCACTAGTAGATCTAATCCTAAAGGAAGGAGAAAACCTAACCTTAAGGAGAAGAAGACTGGAATGATCGTATAGGAAGGAAGAAATCCTAACTACAGAGGATCAAATTTGAGTTTGATACTAGGGTAGTGCCACGAGGGGCGTGCTCTACCACTAGTAGATCTAATCCTAAGGGAAGGAGAAAACCTAACCTTAAGGAGAAGACAGGTCTGAATGATCGTATAGGAAGGAAGAAATCCTAACTATAGAGGATCGAATTTGAATTTGATACTAGGGTAGTGCCACGAGGGGCGTACTCTACCACTAGTAGATCTAATCCTAAGGGAAGGAGGAAAACCTAACCTTAAGGAGAAGAATTAGTAATGGACCCTGTAGGAAGGAAGCATTGCTAACCACAGAAGATCAAATTTGGAATTTGAAAACTAGGGTGGTGCCACAGAGGGGCGTGATCCACCACTAGAAAATCTAAACCTAAGGAGAGAAAGCACGATGAATCACATCTGTCCTTAAGGAAAAGAAAAATGGATGATCTTGTGGGAAGGAAACATTGCTTTCCACAAAAGATCGGGTCTAGATTTGAATTTAGGATGGTGCCACACTTGGCGTGCTCCATCACTAAAGGATGAAATGATGATTTATATAGAGGAAACTTGCTCTGCACAAAAGATCAAATCTAGAATTTGGAAACTAGGATGGTGCCATAGAGGGCGTGCTCCACCACTAGTAGATCTTAATCCTAAGGATAGAAATTTGAACGATGACTCACATCTATCCTTAAGGAAAGAAACTCAAAGATCTTATGAGAAGGAAACCATTGCTTCTCATGGAAGATCGGGTGGAATGATCACTGGTAGAGGAAACTTGCTCTACATAGAGGATCGAGTCTGGAATGATCGTATATAGAGGAAAACTTGCTCTATATAGAGGATCAGGTCTGGAATGATCGTATATAGAGGAAACTTGCTCCATATAGAGGATCAGGTCTGGATGATCGTATGTAGAGGAAACTTGCTCTACACAGAGGATCGGGTCTGGAATGATCCTATGTAGAGCAAACTTGCTCTCCACAGAGGATCGGGTCTGGATGATCGTATGTAGAGGAAACTTGCTCTACACAGAGGATCGGATCTGGATGATCGTATGTAGAGGAAATTGCTCTACACATAGGATCGAGTCTGAAATTTAAATTTGAGATTTAAATTGATTTAAAAATTTGAGTTGATTTGAATTTGAGTTTAAGGATGTTTAAATTTGAAATTTGATTTAACGAATTTGAATTTGATTTGATTGATTTGATTTGAAAAGGATCTTTGAACTTGAGGTTTGATTTTTGAATTTGGAGATTTGATTTGATTTTTGATTTTTGAATGTTTGAATTTGAAGAGTTTGAATTTGATTTGGTTTGGGTTTGAAGATTTTTTTTATCTAATTTTAAGTTTTGACACTCATCTGGCATGGTACTTCCTGAAGAGCCTCCCCGATGTTTGAAATTATCGGGTGGCATTCTTCAGGGTTGATTAGTTAATGTTTAAAATTTTCTCAAAGATTGTCTCTACGATAAGAGGACAGTCTTGTGTTGGTTCAAACTCCTCTACCGATCTCTCAGTAGGCTAAGATATGCATCCAAAGAACCTGGACTAAGTCTCCTACTTGGAAGGTTCTAAGTTGCTCTATCTTATCACGAGCTTCAACTAACCAGGCTTCGTATGATTCTAAATTTTATTGAGACTTAAAGACAAAGCTCTACAAGGCCTCGAGCTTCTCAAATTGGAGTCGGGCACTCTACTCAGTCGTGGTTTGATTTTGAACGTCAATTCCCAGCATTACAAAATACTCCTCTAGTGGGGTTGATCTTGGACCCAGTATAGAGTGTAATTTTGTTGAAAAGGCCTTAAAGGAAGAGATGCCTCTATGCAGGGGCTTACACACATTTCTCAAAGACAGGATTTGATTTTTATCAGGAGTAGAAGATTCGGTCTTTCTATTAGAAAATTTCCTCTAACTATTTTGACCCTGTCGGAACGACAAGTGGGAACAAATTTACAAGTGCAGTGAGAAGTATGTGACTCCAACTAACCTTGAAAAGGTTTAAGGATTTAGGTTTTGTTGACCCAGACCAAATTTCGTAGAAACTAAACTGGGGTCTCCCTTGTATATATTTTGAATTAAAATTAATTTCAAAGGGTTTAAATTGAAGAGAGAAATTCAATCTTTTCAATTCTCTTGCATATGTTCTTCTATCTGATAGAAAATTCATGCATGATGAAAAATCTGGAATCAGGATTTTCAAAGTCAAGTATTTAAAGTTTATTGGGTATTTTGAGATTCAAGGAGTTAAAGGAAGGAAGCCATCTTACTCTTCTTCTTTGCATATCGTTTGACTTTTATTGCACTTCGTGCACTTCTTGATTCTTGGCGCATTGGCGCATCTTTTGATTTTTAGCGCATTCGCGCATCTTTTGATTTCAATTGAATTCGAAAAGAGGCTCCACTCTCTTCAAATACCTTAAATTGATTGGTCTTTTTATTTTGAATGTTGGGATTATATCTCAAGTATTAGAGAAAAAAATTCGTTCTCTTATACAAGGAAGAATAATCCTCAAAGCACATCCAATCTCTTTTGGAAAGGGTATCGACTTGACTTTTGAAAATCATTAAACAGATTTTAGACATGCGAGAATCTCCTATTAAGATAGAAGATTGCGAGAAGATTGATAAAATTTTCATTTCTAGAATCAACTTAATTTTGAGATTGATTTTAATTCAAAGGTTAATTCAACCCACAAAAGCGGTGGGAGGGAGGGACATTCAAACATTTGATGGAGTCAACTACAACTCTCTCCTGCTTAAGACTTAAGGTAGAGGTCAATTTTCATTAAAAAGAAGAATCAACTATCTTGAAAATCTGGATCTAGTACACTTGAGAAATTGGAAAGTTTTCCTTAAAGGTTGCAAGTCTAGGTGGCAAGACCCTTGTTAATATGGAATTGAATTCCTACAATCTCTTTGAAGGGAGAGACTGTTATAGGGTCTGCAACATCCCTAGAAAGCACGACATTATTGTAATCAAAAGATTTATCGCGATAGGACCCCATTGAAAGTTAGATTTCAATGGTATCACTATCTGATACAATCTTATATTATTTCTCCTCTCAAATTACCACTAGACTAGCAGTTAAGAGAGTGGCACCCCAAATGGTTTCTACTCCTCCTCCTCTGCAGATGATGTAGTGGGACACGTATAGTAACGTGCCTTAACATCTTCTAGTAGAGTAGACAGATCATAACCTTCAGTAGGGGGCCTATGGCCTATTGCTGGTGATAGCTCAATTCGCTCTTGCTCGAGTCTTTCTGTGTAGTAGTCAAGAAGAGGTATTGAAGATCGTGCTCTTATCTCTACAACCTCCCTCCTTTGTGCAAGGAGAGGGTACGTAGAAGGAGCAACGAACTCTCGATTGGCCTCGAAATCACCCTATCCTTTCTAAGGCTTCCGATTCAACAGTCTTTCTAGCCTTAAGATTCCTTTTTCTGGCTCTTCAAAGGTAATTCTTCATTTTGTTCCTACCGAAGACAGAGGTGCTAAAATTTAACCTGATCTCAGACTGAGATGGTAGCTCTTTTATCATTATTGACTTTTGGTTTTGATCCTCCTGAGTAGAGGATACAGTGGGTACAGGGGCGACAACGACCTCCATCTTAGAGATGGGGAAGTTAGCTCCCGACCCTAAAGTAACTTCTACTAAAGAGAAATTCCCTTGAGTACAAGCGGACAGATGTAAGATTCTTTCTCCATTAACTGAAATCTTGAGATCTTGAAATTCTATTTCATACTGAATTGAATTGCCATTAAGAATTTCTTCTATAGGCACATCTCTATTCAGTGAGAAGACGAGTTTCCTAGCCATTTGAGTGTTTGATTTTCTGGAATTAAGAAAGTGACTTGAATTAGTGATTTAAAGTTGACTTTGAATTTTGAGTTTGATTGATTTTATTCAAAATTTTATAACTCAATCGTATTCAGTTTACACTAAGCACGTTGGTTCATAAAATTGATGAAGGAGCTTAAAAGTTGAACCTGACTCTTTTGCTACACCAATTGACATGGGGCAAAATGTCAAAGTTTTGAATTTGAAATCAAACTAAGATTGGATTTGAAATGGAAATCAAGTTTGAACTTAAGGTTAAAATTGTGCTTAAACTAAAAGTTGGATTTGAATTTGAATTTAAGATTAAAGTTGAATGGATATTCTTCAAAGTTTATGACTCAACATATTGAGTTTCACTCAATCATGTAGGTTCACAAAATCGATATGAAAAATCCAAAAATTGGGCTCAACTTTTTCATTTCACCAATCGACTTGGGATGAAATGTCAAAGCCCAAATTTTGACTTTAAAATCAAAATTGAAGTTGAATTTATGTTTGAAATAGAATTTGAACTTAATGTTGAAATCAAACAAGAATTCAATTTTAGGATTGAATTTGACTTTGAAGTTGGACTTGAACAGATTTTCTTCAAACTTTGAAACTCAACACATTGATTTTTATTCGAATGTGTAGGTTTACAAAAGTAATCTAAAGATCATGAGAAAATAGGCTTAACTCTTTCACCTCACCAAATGATTTGGGGGTGAAATGTTAAAGCCTAGAATTGACTGGAAGTTTTGGGTAAGCGTTGCAAGTGTTCAATTACAATATAATATTATAAAAGACACATGCCAATGATGATTTGAAGTTGATTTGAAAGATTTTGGATAAGTTTTAAAATTTTGAAACTCCAGCGGATTCTCCCCTTATATTTGAAACTCAATATGTTAACAAGCGTTCAACATAAAGGTTAACAAATTTAGAGGGGGCGATTTTAACAAATCAACCTGACTCTTTCACCCCGACGAACTGTTCGGGAGTGAAATATCAAACTTGACTTCGCCAGAAAGATTCAAATTCTAGAATTGAATTTGAGCAAGGAGTCTATATTCTATCATATGTATCAAATCATAGGAGTTACAATTTCATACATAATGATATAATATAGGGCTCAATTAAGATTTGAAAAGATTGAATTTTCTTGAAGGATTTGAAACTATGATTTTGAAATTGAAAAGTCTTCTGTAAATTGTGAAATTTAGCACGCTAGTTATTTACTTGCATACCAGTTTGCAACATATACAAAGGATTTGGCTTGACTCTTTCGCTCTACCAATTAACTTGGAGGCAAAATGTCAAAGCCCGACTTCGACAGAGGATTCCTACGCTCACCTCTCTTTTAACATGTCTTAATTGAGTTGGCCACACTCACCCAAGGGAAAAATGGGAGAGGGACCAACGGAGAGAAAGGTAGTCAAAACTATCGATGCAATAAAATTTGAACCGCTATTAAAGATGGAGAGTGAGAAGACTCCCCAGCGGAGTCGCCATTTTTGTTTTGATTGAAAAATATAATTTAAGTATATATAATTTTGAAAAATATTTAATTATCTTTGAGACTATTTATTTTTAAATTTCAAAATTGAACACGTCATTATGAACAATATATCGCCTCAGGAGGTGATCATATCGTTCTCTAATGGGTTCAAATTTCAGAATTCTAATTTTATCCGGATTATCGTAGTCAAACTCAAGGGGAAATATCATATGATCTCGAAAGACCAAAATGACGTTCAATCAAATTTTTAACTATAATAATTCGGATAAGAGATTGTTAATTTCATAATCAAAATAATGATAATAAATAATATATCTTTCCGAAGAAAAAAATTATTATCATATTATCGATTATTTGAATATGACGATAACGATCGTTGAAATTTTAAAATTCCCAAAGATAATTAATTGGAAGTTTTGAAAATTGATTTTGAAAAATCAGGTCTGGGTTTCTAAATCTCCTACGAGCGCAAGCCCTCGTAGTTAATTACATCGTAGGAAATCGGAAATTTTCCTACGAAAACTCTCGATTAAAATAGCGGTGTAAAATTTTATTTAGATTTTCAAAGCTGATGTCAAAGGAAGAAAAGGTTGGAATTTTCAATTGGGATTGGATCAAATTGAAACACTTATTTCTGGAGTCAGAGGAGAGAGGGGTAGGAGGCGTTTTGAGATTCTGAATTACTTCAGAAACACCTCAGCCTATCCTAAGTGTTGGGCTTGAATTTGATTGACAGAGATTTTTAAGTTAAATGGTCAATTTTATTAGAAAATTGGGACTCAATTCCCAGGTTGAGGTCTTATAGCCCGAGCTTGCCTCAGAACCTAAGTCTAAATTGGGCACTTGAAATAGTGACCCGAACCTAGCTAATGCAATGCAAATCTGGACTTACCCCGGCCTGGATTGGGGAGCCAGCTAAACCACCTAAATGATTTAAAAAAAATGTATCCGGTCTTTTAATGTTGAGTGGTAGGGATGTTATTTAGAAAAGTTTAAAGAGAATGGGGTCGACATCTAGAGCAGATCCTAATTGGCCCCTTAACTTATGTTGGGTGTTTGAAAATGCTTAAGCTAAAAATACAATTAAAAGTTTTAGAGATTTTTAAATTGATTTCTAATGCAATGAATGCAAATCGACTCAATTAGATGCTTAAATCAAATATGAAGCAATTTTTAAAAAAGGCTTAAAAATAGATTTTTCCTAGAAGACGCTAAATCCCCTTGGACAGATCTGCACCCTCATAGGCCAGACTATCTGTCTGCTCTAACCGTAGGCGGAGAGGTGCCTAGCAAGGAGAGAAAAAAATGCAAATATGCATGCGAACTCCCGGCGATCCCCCGGCTAACTTCTTAAATTCGTTAGAGTTGCTATATGTGAGCTTAAATGTTTTAATTTTGTTTAAGTAGAAAAAAAATCTTAACGAGTCCTTAAGAGCCTACGATCGGGTTCCAGGCTAAATCAAAATCGACATGCAAGAATCGCCAAAAAACTACAAAAAGCAGGCAATCCTATATGCAATCACATCAAACATCAATCAAATTAATTAAATTAATACTCAAATTGAAAGTCCATAGGCAAATGCCTTGCTTATTACAAACCAGGGTCTGCTGAAAGTAAAGTGGCCGGGCACCACTGACAACAACCCGGATTTCTAATCCTATGACTCAAGTGACTTTGAGATTTGGGATTCTTCTAGTCGTCCATTTCTTCGTCTTCTCACGAACATCTTGATTCGTCGGTTCTGGATATCTAAATGAAAAGAAACTCCCCCTTGAACAGGGTGTTATCTTTTCTCTTTGGATAGTTGAAGAGTATCCAAACTTGATCTTCCAAATGGACGAAAACTCCCCCCTTTAGGGATGTCTTATCCTCTTTGGAATTCAAGTTGGATCTAAACATCCCAACTCAAGTCACTTTAAATACAACTCAAAATATATCAAATTACATTAAGCAAAATTGAAAAGTCTAGACTCGATCCTGCAGGGTTATCCTAATAATCAACAGTTATATAAATAATCCCAAGCAGTTAATATTCAATCTCAAGCAGTTAATATTCAATGTCAAGAAGTTAATATTCATTCTCAAGTAGTTGATATTCATTCTCAAGCAGTTGATATATTTGAAATTTAAATGCTCAACAGAGTGCAGTAAATAAATAAACAGACATTCAATCAATTCTAAGCTAACAACCAGCATGCAGTGAAAGCTCGAAAACCCGCACACACAGTGGAAAAGTAAAACACCGGCCTAGCCTAAAACTAGAGTTGGTTGTCCTAGCAAACCATCTAAAGTGTGTGAGGTAGGCCGTGTGGTTTTGATATGTCCTATGTAGGGCAAATTGTTAAAGTTGTTTGAAGTTCTGATTGGTTGAAAGGCTTAAGGGAAGATTTAAATTTGAATTTAAGTATTAATGAGTTGAAATTGCTTTTAAGGTTACTTAATGATTTCTGGAGTTTTAAGACAATTTTTAAATTTTAGGAATTTTCTAGATTATTCTAATCACTTAATCAAGGGGTCAAAAATTGACTTTTTAATTATGAGTGGTTTCTAGAAATTTAATATTTTATTAAAATACTAGACCTTAATACGATCAGTTAGACTGTAAGTATGCTGAAATTGGATTTTTTTACAATTAGTTATGAAGGTTCGAAGATTTGACTTGATTTGACCTAAGTTTGACGAAAAAGTTGACTTCTTGACTTTGACTGATTTTTTAAGGTTTGAAATTTTTGATAAATACTATACTTGATTTTGAGTTGAATGCCATTGAGTTTGGTCAATTTGGAGTTTTCTAGAGTTAGTTATGATTTTCCAAAGTTTGATGTATTTATTGAATTTTTAAAATTGTTTAATTAGAAGGGTTTTCTTGATTTTGCTCCAAATGAATTCCAAACTCCTTGAAAATCAACTCCAAATTTCAGAGATAACCTAAGAAGAGATTCTCAAGTGTTTGGGAATTTTTTTGGAATTTTTAATTATTATTAATTATTTATTTTAATTAAATATTGGTTTTCAATTAAAATTAAATTAAGATTTGATTTGATGTCTGATTAAGGTGGTTTTAATTTTCGTTGATTAAAGACATAATTATAGTCATTTAGAGGTCTTGTTTGAATTTTTTTGATTTAAAATTGATTTATTGTAATTTTTTGAAGTTTTAATTCTTAATTAAAGGGTTAACTTTGACTTGTTTAATTTTCTACCCTAATGAGCTCCAAATTGGGTGAAATTTTAACCTAGGGTTTATAATGTCACTAGGTTTAGTGTTCTAAAGTTTTACCCCTATTGGGTGTATGTAAAATTTCCTAGAATTTTTCTAAATTGACTAGACCTTGTCCTTAATTATTGTTCCTAGGTGACACTAGTATTCAATTGGGTCTAAATCTCTGTTCATCTAACCCTTAGAAATACACAAATACACCACAGAAATTAGGAAGCCTAAATCTACTAGTTTGGAGAGTTATGAATTTCCAAAGTTTTGGGTCCAAAATGGACCCAATACTTTGTAAATTCTCCCCACAGCAATCCATTGGACATCTAGACCTAGAAAAATTACAGATAATGCCTAAGATGTCCAAAATTGTTTCACCAAAAGTTGAACACCATTTGGACACTGGATTGAAAGAAAATTGAGAAAATTGGATTTCAAATAAACCTAAATTTCTCAAAAACCAGTGATCAAAATATGTTTAATTTGATTTCAAAAAAAAACTAGAGCTTAAGAGCTTTCCAATAAGCCCTAGAACACTAATTTTGGTGAAAAAATTGATTTACTAGGATTTTTAGAAGTTCTGGGCATTTAAATGATTTTTTTTAATTGATTTCAGGTCAAATCAGCCGCCGGCCAATCATTGGCTACGGCGACGTGGCGGCGCGGTGTGGCGCCACATGTCGGATCCTAGACGGGTCACTTATCCACATCGGATACAACGATCGGACCGTTGGAACAAAGAGCAATGAGACGGACGGCCGGATGGCCGCCACATCATCTCCATGACCACGGAAGGACCCGCGTTCGAGTCCTAGGAAGGGCATCACGCGGCTAGGGGATGACGCGGCCTTTTTTGGGCCGTCCGATCGCACTTAAGCTGCGATCGGACGGTTCTGGCTTAACTAGAGATAAAAAAATTCAAATGCCCATATCTTTTGATCCAACAGCTGCAATTTGATGAAATTTGAAACGTATGATCTAGATATCCTAATCTTACAATCCATGGATTTTCAAGGCTCCATGCGTTGAGGATGTAGATATATCAAGATTTGATCACAAAACATAAAACACAAATAACTTTCTAACCTGTGGTCAGGTTTTGACGATCTTGGGCTTGTTGGAAAGCTTCTGATATCCTTTTCAACTTTGTAGAAGACCTCAGGAGCTGGCTCTAGCGGGATTTGAAGTTATTTGTGAATAACCTAATTCTCTCTCTAGATTCCTCTCTCTTCACCAATGAGTGTTTTGGAGGCCAATATCTTGTGGGGAAAGACTTGGAAAAGCTAGAGAAAGATCTGGAGGAGGTTTTTGAGGGTTTTTTAGGGCTGGATTAGCTCTGGAAAGGAGGGATTGAATCCATCAAGGCTTAAGATTCCAATTAGCTTAATTAGGATATTTGGTCCCATTGCATCATTCCCTAAACAAATGAGTGACTGGGATTGACTGAGGGAGTTTTTATGATCAAGCCATCTGTCCCTTGGATTGTTGGGAAGCTAAATGAAAGGACAAGGCAAGGACATGAAGTGGAAAAACTCATTTTGCTTCTTATGGGCATGTGGGATGATTGAAGCCTTTGGATCATGATCCAAAGGCTGGGATAGGCCCTAAGAAACTTCTAAAGTCTTTCCAAATGGCTGGAGTTGATTTGGGTTAAGATGGATTAAGTTTAAGAGAGGCTTTTACCAAAGTTGACCACTCCAAAACCCATGTTGACTGTTTGACCAGTCAAAATGCCACATGGACTTGTGAGTTGGCATGCAAGGAAGTGGTTTGAGCTGGTGGATTGAACTTGGAGAGGTTTGATGATTAAGATTTAAGGGTTTGAAGGCATGAAAGAGAATTTGAACTAGTTTAATCAAGTTTTAAAATATTGACTTGGTCAATTTTGGCTTGATTTGATTTGGTCAGATTTAAGGCATGATTAGGTCATAGTTTGGAGTTAATTTGAAGCTTGAAAGGGATTAAATGGTTTTCATAGATTAAAATAACTTATTTAAACATTAAAGGGTATTTAGGTCAACCTAGGTTGACTTGGTCAACCAGGTTGGGCCCGAGACTCGAGAGAATTTGGGCTCAACAAGTTTGGTTTGATGTTTTTCGAGTCATCTGTTGGAAATCCCTGGTCTCAAAGTTTGGGGAGGTCAATTCTGTCAAAAAGGGTCTATTTTTGACCCTTAAGGGCCTTTTTGGTCAACCTAGGTTGACTTGGTCAACCAGGTTGACCCAGGGTCTAGGTTTGGGTCAAACAGGTTTGGTTTGGGTTTGAAACTTGCTGGAGGTGGTTACAAGCGATTTGGAGGTCGTTTTGGTTTGAAATCAAAATTTGAATCCCTTAGGGGGTAGCCTTTGGTCAAAAAGGTCGATCTGGTCAAAAAGGCTTGACCAGGGTCAAAGCTTGATTCCAATGCACTCTTAAGGGTCTTTAGATTAGGATGCATTGGAAGAGGTTCTGGGGTTTGATTTGAAAAGGGTTTGATCTCGAAGTCTTTGAAAAACTTCAAAATTGCCCTTAAAGGGCATTTTGGTCATTTTGACCCCTGGTCAACTAGGGGATCAGGTTGGTTCCACCAAAGTGCAGTTTAATGTTTAATAGGTCATAATCAAGGGTCTAGAGGTGATTAGAGGGTTTGATTTGAATTGAGATCTAGGTTAGCTTAAGGCTAGGATTGATTTGAAGTTTGAATTGATAGAACCTAAAGGGATTCTAGGGTCTAGGAAAATCCTAGAGTCTAGAGTCTAGAAGTTCCGGGATCTAGAGTAGATCCTGAGATCTAAAGTTTAGAAGAAGTTTAGGATCTAGATGGATCCTAAGGCCTAGAGTCTAGAAGAATCCTAGGGTTTAGATTGATCTGGGAGAATCCTAGGGTCAAGGTAGATCCTAGGGTCCGGGGTCTAGATTGATCCTAGGATCTAGAATAAATCCTAAGGTCGGGATTCTAGGAGGATCCTAGAGTTTGGATTGGCCTAGAGATTAAATTGATCTGGGGTTAGGACTGGTCCAGGTGACCTCATACAAAAATGAGGTCAACACCTATGTCCACTCCCTAGAGCCTCTCCTCCATGTATTACACTAAAACACAGTGACTCTCCTTTTGCTCATATAGCAAGGCGAAGAAGCTTTTACCAACTCCTTTCCACCGACCCTAGTGAGGAGGAGAACCCGAGTTCATTTTGCTTCCTTCTAAAGTAGAAAGAGAACCTTGATCGATTACTGAAGAAGACCTTCCTAAAGCCACCAAGGAGCCAAGGGTGATGAATGGAGAAGATGACTCAAATTCTTACTTAGAGCAACCTTTGTGAACACCTCACAAACTTCCCCTCACAAGATTCTCTCTCTCTCCCAAACTCTCCATCTCCTTCTCTAAGCTCTCTCAAGTCAGGAAAGCAACAAAAAATCATCTCAATTATAATCAAGAGATCTTATAAAGAATGGCTTAAAAATTGCCCTAATTTGTATCATGCCACCAAAGATCATCCAGGATGATCGACCTATCATCCTATATTATCAGTGTATTTCAACCCTTTTCAGCTAGGATGATCTGGGAGGGCTGGATGATTATAATACAAAGTTTGTTCTGATCATCTAGAATGATTCTTGGATCATCATGTATAATTAGTTCAAAATAAAGGTTTATCATCGAGCAAATTGTTTTGGTCCTCCAGAAGATACATGTTGGATGATGAAGAAATATAACTTATCATCCATGCCGATTCATGGATCACACTATACGATTAATTCAAAATCATGGATTACAGATCTTTCTGGTCGTCCAGGTGATTCAGGAGATGGCTAAGGTTTTTCTTATTGATCATCCTGGACGATGCTATGATCGTTCGGGATGATATGATCGATCAATCTAAACTTAATTATTTTTCTTAATCATCTGACTAATTTAGGCGTGATTATAATGAATTGTCCAGGATGATATAGGATCGTCCTGTATGATTAGAACAAAATTGTAAATAAAAACCCTTGCTTAAATGAGTTTGATGCCTGAAATTTTCTAATTTGAGCATATCATCCAGGGCAATATAAAAGATCTTTATGTTGATTTGCTTAATTCGGATGACTTAATATAGACGCCCTAATTAGAGTTTTTATTTTTAGCTGATCATCTAGGACATTTTTGGATCATCTTGTATTATAAGATAAAAAATAGAAAAACTCTTGAACCTATAGAATTTCTCCTCCTATATGTGTGTATTTGCAAGGTTACTTAGCATCATGATCCATCTTATTACATTTGAATCAATAAAAGAAAAAATCACTAGAATTACATGCACTTACAGACTGACTCAGTCCTAATCTATCCAATCTTGAGTTGACTTGATTTGCAATTGACCTTGTGGACCTGAATAGTTAGTAGCAGGGCAACCAAAATAGATGTGCAGAAATAACACAGTAAAGAAACAGGAATGTTAGAAATATTTGTTATCATCAAAATTATACTCATTGAATCCAGATTTGCAACAGTATGGTATGAGGAATTTAATATGTTGATAAAAAGATATAAAATGAGCTCACGCTACATTTAATTCTTTCATCTATATCTCTAATTCTTAAAAATTCATACATTTAATAATCATTTTAACTATTGAATTTAAAAATATTTGATTCTTAATCAATTATTTTATGATAATTATTTTATTTGAGATTTCTACTTTTTAGAACAAATATTAAATCTGGTCAACTATGCTTATCTTATTTATCATTTGATTTAAAATATGAGTTTAAAAAGAGTTCGCATTAGGAATTTAAAGTTGGTCTTGCAAAATTTTAAATTTTTTTTTCTTATTGATTTTTTTATTCATCCATAATATCTTTCATATTCAGGGGATATTTTGTCTTCTTTCTTCTTTTTGATGATATCAAAAGGAGGAGGTAGTTTATGTTTGTTTGAACTCTTCTAATTCTGTATTTGTGTTTTTTAGTAGTATTTATTTTATGTATATCTTGTGTTTTAATTTATGTTAGTTTAATGTTTTTTTTTAGTTTTGTGTTTGTTTTATAAAAATCAAAATAAAAAAGATGAGGATGATTTTTTTTCCTTCCCCATGATTTTTAATTTTCATCATTGGGGGGAAGCTTAGGAGAAAAGAACTTTAATTTGTAATTCAAATAATAATTATTTTTATCATCATAAAAAATGAAAAGATTATTGCAAATCAGGAATTAAGATTAAGATTATGATTTTTTTATGATAATAAAATATTATTATTATGATGTTATTATTTCTTCTAGCATATATTAGATATTTTTATTTGTTTTCATGTCTACTAATATTTGAAGAAAATTATATACTGCCCCAGATTACTGTAGACTTTAAGATAGGGTAAAAAGGTTGATGGGGCTGACGATATTATTGTGGGATTGAAATGGATGGCTTAATTTTCGACTGGTTGAACCGGTCAAATTATGAACCTCTCATTCCACCGATTAATTATCCGGTCTGATTTTCATAACCTTGATAATTTTTATTCTTAGGGGATATTTAATTGATTAAAAAAATACTACAAGAAAATCTTGTATAGCCGGCGGAGAAATTTTGATGTTAAAACCAGCGTCAAAAAACTTTTTCTTCAAATAAAAATCATTAGAAAAATTTTCCGGCAAAGTTTTTTCGCTAGAAAAATTTTCTGGTGGAAAAAAACAGCCAAAATAAATAATAATAATAATAATAATAAATAGATGATAGCCCACATGCCCATGGTAGCCGACTGCTTGCCCGCCAGGCCTTCCCGCATGCGCTGCCTTCTCGCAGTAGCTAGCTGATGGCTTGCCCATTAGGCCTGCCCGCCAATGAAATCTAGCCCGCCTGGCCATTAGCGCTGCCCGGCTGTCAGGCCCGCATGCCCGCCTGTCATGCCCGCCCACCCACGGAAGTTACACGGCCTGCTTGTCTGTGCTGCCCAGCATCCCGTTTGCATGTCCGCTCGGTGACTCGGCCGCATAACCTATTTGGTTTTACGGTGTCAACCATTATGCTATGGAGTAAAATATGCCATGAATTTTATTATTTTATATTTAAATAGAATAATACTGCAATTAAAATTTAACAAAAATAAAAATAACAAATAATTAAAATCAGTTCTTAATATTAATATTCAAATTATTAATAAAATAATAAGTTAAAATCATTAATAAATAAGTTAAAATTATCAATATTAATATTAATATTAATATAAAAGTTATTAATAAAATAATAAGTTAAAGTTATTAATAAATAATTAAAATAATTATTACTTTAACAACTTAATTTTAATTATTTAAATTTATATTAAAGTTATTAAATTAATAATTAATTAAAATAAGCTATAAAATAAATAATTCATTAAGTTACAAATATAAAATTTTTTTTAGAAATTATTAAAATCTGCCAGAAATTCTTCCTCAAAACTAGTCGAAAATATTTCATCGTAATACGTCGAAAATTCGCTAAAAAATCCGCCGAAAAATAGTCCACCAAAAAACCATCAGAAATTTTGCTAATAATAAGCGATTTTTCTATAGTTAAAGGAATGTAGTGTATAAGCAATGCATTATATTTGAAATGTTATATAATTGTTTGGATGAGTACAAAGTAAATGCAAATGATTACTTAATTGTTTGGTTTGAATTAAAATGAATGCAAATAAAATTCAGAGTTAGTCGTCGTCAGTGGTCGGTGACTAGTAATTGTAAGGTTTGTGGTGGCCGAAGGTATTGGGCAGATGCAGTCATGCGGCAACACGTGCCGCCAATGGTGGGCTGCGGTTGTCAGTGGTAGCAAGCAATCGATTGTGGCGATAGTTATAGCTATTGGTGGTGATGGTGATGGGCGGTGGTGGTGGCTGGAGAAAAATAGCAATAGCTAAAAAGTTGGTGGATGGTGGTGGGTTGCATAGGCTGGCGGGGGGATGGTGGAGATAGTATTGGTGTTGATAATGATAATGAATTTATGGTGTATTTTGAAAATGACCTAAATTGGATGAGTTTCAAATACACAAAATTTTACATTATACATTATATAGAATCATTCTCAAATACACTAAAACTTTATATAATATTTATTTATTTTAAATTAAATATCAATATTCTTTAATCCCTATATCTGAAATACTTTACATCATTTTACTTCAAATCGCATACCTTTGTTATTATATATATATCCTGTCACTCTATCGACCGCTCAATCATATTGTTCTCTGTCGTCAGCCCGGTTGCCCTTCACATTATATTGACTATTGATTACATCATTCTGTGTGCATGTCGTTAATTACTATTAGTCTCGTCCACCTCACCCACCACAATTTCTTCAATCGCCACTGCTTCATCCCTTCACACACTCACCATGGCTCCCAACGCTTAGCTCTACACCACCATCTTTGACACCAGCATGGCTACAGTAATGGTTATTGTTTTTCAGTGCTATGTCCTCCATCTAAAGCAAATACAACTACGTCGTCCTCACCAATCTTGCCATCCCCTCTATAATCACCCTCATAGATGCTTAGTGCATCAGAGCACAAAGGTTCTCACTTCTCAGTATAGTCGTGAACACGTCCCAACAAGTGTTGCCTCTATCCACCACCTTTGACAAATATAATGAACGTCAATTAATTAGGTATTAGATATGTATGAAAATTCCTAATATTTTAAAGGTAAATTTATAAAAGTAGTATGTCTTAAGTTTAAATTAGTTTAAAGAGCATATTAAAAAAAAAAAATCTAAAAAAAAGCAAATGTGAATTTTAATTATCCTAACTTTATTATACAGATTTTGGTTTCTATTGAAACCAATCTTTATTATTCGGTTTCTATTAAAACCCGTATTCTATTCACCGGTTTAAAAAAAAAAATCCATAGAAACCGATATGTTATTCACCGGTTTCTATGAAAGTCAATTATTAATTTTATTATTATTTTTTATTTACATTGTTTAAGTTTTTCTTATAACCTTCTAATTAATTTAGATGAATTTAATGTAACTTATTTATTACATTTTTTATTATAAAATAAATTAAATATATTTAATTAAAAATTAATAAATAAAAAATAAATAAAATATAAAAAAAAACTTTTTGTTCATTTAAAAAATAAAAATATTTAAATTTAATTATTGATAAAAAGTGTAAATAAAAAAAGGAGCTAGTTAGAAAATGAAAAAAAAAGTGTAAGAAAAAGGAAAATAAAAAAAGAGACAAAGTGTAAATAAAAAAAGGAGAATGAAAGAAATTAAATTCAATTTTTTTAAATAAACTTATAGTTTTTAATTTTTAAAATTTTAAATTTATTTTTTTATTCATTAAATTTAAATTAAATATATGTAATTTATTTTTTTAATAAAAAAATTTAATAAATAAGTAACACCAATTAAACAAAACTAAAACAGTGTGAATAAAAAAAATAAAATTAATTATTGATAGAAGGTGAGTAGAGTACCTCTTCTAAGAATTTTTTTAATTTATTTTTGGGAAATTTACATACATACCACTTTATAACATCCTATTTACATATCTAACACCTGAAACTTTAATATTACATGAATACCACCCTATATTATTTTAATATCAAATATACCACTTACATTTATTTCCTACCACTCATATATTTCATTTCTACCACTCATATTTGATATGAAAATGAACTATGGGTGGTATGTATGTAATATTAAAATTTTAGGTGTTAAATATGTAAATAGCATAGTATTAAGTGGTATGTATGTAAATCTCCCTTTATTTTTTTATTAAACTGATGAGCAAAATCTACATAGAAATCCACTAGTTAAGTTACAATTTCAATAGGAATCGAAAATGGGATAATGAAATTCCGGATTTAATAGAAATTGGATAATTAAAATTCCTATTTGATTCTTTTTAGATTTATTCGTTAATATATTATCTTAAACTAATTTAAACTCAAAATATGCTCTTTTTATAAATTGGCCTAGAGAGAGAGAGAGAGAGAGAGCGAGGGGTGGGGCCTGGGGGGGAGAGGGAGGTGAATAAATTTGGGCCAATTAATATTCTGAGGTATACTCTCCGAACTTAACTCAAAATCTAGCTAGATAGATAGCTAGCTAGCTAGGAGATCTAGAACACTTATCCCGAAACTGAGCAAGAAACGATTTGGATATCTATTACCCACTGCATAACTTTGATTTATACTGATCCATGCATCTCCCCATGAAGAAATGTCAATACTCAATAACTTCCATTAATGGCTTCCTATCATTCCCACTAGGTGTCAGTCAAGCCCGTCATTTCTCCCATTAATGTCGCTGCTGAATGTTCAACTCTTTTTAACTATAACAGTGGCCGAATGTAGAAGACAATTAACACATCAAAATCTCAACAATTCTCTCGCTTTGAATCTATTTTTTCATTTACCACAGATAACAGAAATGGCTTCCAAAGCCTTTATTGTCTTTGGCTTTCTTCTCTCCATGGCTCTCCTAAGTTCAGCCGGGGTGGCAGCTCGTGAGCTCGCTGAGGAAAACCGTTAGTTACATATATTTATCTTACATGTTCTGGTTTTCACAAAATCATAATCTAAAATATTGCGAAATTTTCAGAGTTTGATTCATAAGTGTCATAATCCGTAATGTCGCTATTTATTAATCACTAATAGATATGCAGAAGCTCACTTAAAAATCAAAATTCAGGCTCATCAAGTGAAAGATTAGCAATTTCTAATATTCCCATATCCTCAAGAGATTCAAATCCATCTCCAGCTACATCCCACATCCTGTTGTCTCCTTCCATATAAGTTGGAGTTTTCCTTGAGAGAAGCCGTTGTGAAGCAATTTTATTTCTCTTCATTGATTGGATGAATGAGTATGTGCTTCAATTTCTTTCACAACAGGATGAGGATGAAACTTGGCCAAGCAATTTTATGGCGATTGTTTGAAGTAGGGTGATGAAACTCCATGTATAATCCACCACATTTTCGGATCAATTCTCCACCTATCACACAATTACTCTTGGTCACCAAAGTCCTCTAAAGAACCAATTCCTACTCCACTAGAGCTCATTATCCTACAAAGGATTTATACAAATTAAAACATATGAATTTGAAACATGAAAAAATTTAAGTGGAAGTGTAGATATGTTGCGACTCTGCCGGGGGTCCAAGGGGGTGCTGCCCCTTAGCGGGGTTCGACCGAGCATGAAAAGTAATTTTGAAGTGCTGTTTATTTTTAAAGTTGTTTTTATGAAAAGATACCGAGCGGTACCGAGCATGTTTTAGCTTCTCGGTGCCGCTTGGTACCATTCGGTACCCCTCTATACCGAGCAATACCGAGCGGTACCGAGCAATACCGAGCAATACCGAGCGGTACCGAGCAATACTGAGTTCCAATACCGAGCGATACCGAGTTCCAATACCGAGTAGTACTGAGTTCCAATACCGACCAGTATTGAGTTCCAATACCGCTCGGTACTACTACCGAGCAATACCAAGTTACAGTACCGAGCAGTACTGAGTTCCAATACCGAGCGGTACCGAGTTCCAGTACCGCTCGGTATCGAGCAGTACCGAGCAATACTGAGTTCCAGTACCATTCGGTACCAAGCGATACCGAGTTTCGATACCGAGCCTATGATTAAGAAAACGAAGAACGACGAAGAAAACGAACATTCACTGCTCACGTTGCCTTCACTATTCGCATTGTCGAGCCGCTCCGTCGACGAAGGATGATCCTATCGACTTTAATGCTCGCATTGTCAAGCCTCTTTATCGACAAAGGATGATCCTGTTTGCTTCTATGCTCGCGTCATCGAGCCGCTCCTTCAACTATAATGAAAAAGATGAACACTTGTGTGGAAACGAAAAACATAGCTCTTTGAAATGTTTCAACCGCATAAATGAATATGGATATTGAGCGAAAACGGTGGAAAGCCGAAAAGAATAGGGTAAATTGCGGCTCCGTGTTTTTTTTTTAATAGAACACACGCGTATCCGATACACGTGTCTAGTCAAATTTAAATAGTATTTTAATTGGATACGGCAAAAAAAGCCGTATCCGACACGTATCCGTGCCGTATCGGAGGCGTATCCGTATCCGACACGTGTCCAATACAGCACGCCTCGTAAATAGGAGTATCCGTACAACATGGTCCGGAGGCCGCCTACTTGCCGGAGCACAACTGAGGAACTCATGCACGCAGTTTAATTTATATATCTACATACTACGTTTAGATTTTATTAGTACGTGTAGTGTTGTTTAGGCTTTGCATCCATGGGCAGAGAATAAATTAAGATGTTGTGGGTACGTGTTTATGTTAATTGCTTGTGCTCTTTTTAGCTAGTTGATCTTATATTAATAATTTTGCTGCGTGTTTTATTTCATGAATGTTTCGATCTGGAGCTTGTTTATGCCATAAATTAATATATACAAAAAAATTTGTGAAAAACTATCCTGAAGTAATTTGTGTTAGGAAGGGTTTAATCACTAAATTTATTCTGAATGTAGTATTTAGAAATAATATTTTGAATTATATTAATTTTTAATAAAAACTTAATGACTTTTATATAAGTACGCGATACAGCTAATTATTTTTTGCTCGTCTATTACAAAATTTTCATGGCAGTCACATTCATTGTCAATAGTGTATATTTTTCAGAATTAGCTTTGAGGGTCATGACTTGATTCGATCGGTACATTGCATTCTGATCAGATGTTAGAGCGGCTATAGACCGCGCACTACTCTTGAACACTCGTATGGCATCAAACTCAGTTTGGACTCAATTAAGGTTTTGTTTGAGACAGTTTTCTTACTGCTTCTAAAAGTAATTTTTTAGTATAATTTTTTTATATATATATTTGAACAAGAAAGCTATTTTTAGAAGTAATAAGAAAGTCATTCCAAACGAAGCCTAAATAATCAAGTTGAACTAGGTGTGACGGACCTAGACTCTTTGGTGCTATTTGGTATGCGGATTTAGGCCGAATTTAAGGCCGGATTTGGGCGAAATCCAGCCAAATGGCCTAAAATGCAAATCCAAATCTCACGGTAAATGAAAGCCGCGCTTGATGGAAAAAGACCACTTCTTGCGGTAAATCCCGGATTTCACAAATCCACCAATTCAGTGTATTTAACTTCTTATTCGCGCGAGAGGAGGAAGTCCTAATGAAGAAATGAATGTTAAATCTTTTAACTGCTTTAAATTCTGATTTGCATAGCCAAACAGTCACATATAACTTAACTGAATTTTTCATGAATGTTACCAAACAATTTTCATGATTTAACACCCCCCCCCCCCCCCCCTAGGATTTCGTAAATCCGGATTTGGAGGATTTATGAAATCGTACTTAAATGAAATCCTAGATCATGGAATCCTCACCTCATTATCGTATACCAAACAGCCCCTTTCTGTGCAACAAGTTGAATGCCAAAATCATGGAATCCTCACCTCTTCCACAAAGTGTAAGATGATGGGCTTTACAGTGCAGCATTGTAATTTTTTGGACCAACTCACTTCTTAGGTTTCATTTAGGACATCTTTCTATACAAAATATTCTTGTTAAAAAATTATATTAAAAAAATAGTTTTAAAAAATAAACCTTAATGATGGACAAATGAATATCACATCCATTTATGTGGATGCTCACATCCATTTATATGGATGCAATAATTTCTTTATCATTTGGTATGAGTATGAATATATATATATATATATATATGAATTTTCATGCATATTATTTAAAATAGGCCAATTCAAAAAAAAAAGTTTGTTTTAAGTTTAAATTAGCTTAAAGAACATATTGATGGAGAAATCTAAAAAGGAGCAAATACAAATTTCAATTATCCAATTTCAATAGAAATAAGAAACTTCATTATCCAATTTCAGGTCATATATATATATATATATATATATATATATATATATATATATATATATATATATATATATATATATTTCATATTTTAATATCATATATGGCGATTGTAATATACTTTTTATCAATTTAGAGTCTCATCAATTTGTAATGATGAATTTATTGGAGGATTCAAATATTTAAGTTTTTTTAAATGTTTTTTTTTTATCCCTGAACATAATAATTAAAATCATTATTTACAATTGTTGACATTAGACATTATCACTAATTTTTTATGGCTTTAAATAGATATATATATATATATATATATATATATATATATATATATTAATATATATATATATATATATATATATATATATATAAGATTGTATGAACTCTTATTTTTATAACTAAGAGTCCGCTCACTCTTATTTTTATAACTAAGCGTCCGCTCATAACGATCGAAATTATTAATAAAGCAGATAATGTAGTTGCCATACAAAAAAATGATTTACAAAATTATTGTATAAATAATAATTTATTTTGTTTGAAAAATATAACTGCCATCAAAATAGTTTTCCATTAATGTCATCAGTGTACATAAAGTACTTTTATGATATTTATACCAATGGGAAATGCACAAGGAAGCTTCTCTTCGACAAATGTACACATCTTGGAGTTTATTTCCGTTGTACAAATTCCTATTGCGAGCTCTCTAAAATTTACCTATTTTCGGACATATTTTTTTATCTTGATTTGGGCTTCAAAAATCAGGGCGGATCATCCTTTAACCCAGGGCGGGCAATTGCCCCCGGACAAAAAAAAAAAACTTTATTATATTTTATTTTTTAGGTAATTTATCACTCTATTTAATTTTTACTCTTTAGTATAAATAAGATTTAAATTTATAAAAAAAATGTACTCACATATGATCTGAACCAAGTTGAAAATTCATTTGCAACAGCTTGCTCAATATCCCTTGAATCTGTCAAAGACAAATTGCTTACGAAATACCTAGTGACAAATAATACTTTAGTATTTTAAATAAATATTACTAATTAATTATTTAACATTATGTTAGAACTTACTCTAAGATTGGCTCAACTTCTTCACAGTTCAGTAATACATACAAATTCATTGTATTTATTTCTAAATCATTGAGATATCTTTCAACACATTTGCCACTAGGCTTTTCTTGCATTCTAAATACTGATAGTGTAGCATGTGATTGTTCTTCTACATCGAAGTCCATGTTACGACCAATTTTTGTTCTTGTACTCCTTACATGTGGCTCGAAATAGTAGGAGCAAAAGTGAGTTGTTTCTTGAGACAAATATGCTTCACATATTGATCCTTCTGGTCGTGCTTTATTCTTAACATATTTCTTCAACTTGTTCAAATATCTATTAATCAATTATAATCATCGTGAAGTTAATAAAAATATGTTATCTCAACTGATTCAAAAATATTGAAGAATTAATAAAAATCTTAACACATTTACCTTTCGAAAGGATACATCCAACGATATTGTACAGGTCCACCAACTCTAGCTTCGTAAGGTAGATGGACTGAAAGATGTTCCATAGAATCAAAAAAACCCGGGGGAAATATTTTCTCTAACTTGCATAGGATGATTGGTATATTATCCTCGTACCTCCGTAAAGCATTTTCACTTAGTTTAGATGAACATAAATCTTTGAAGAAAATGCTAAGCTCAATCAATGGATTTGATATGTAATCGGGTAACATACAGACTATGATCGGAAGAAGAACCTCTATAATTATGTGACAATCATGACTTTTGAGTCCAAATAACTTTGCAGATTTCAAGTCAACACATCATCTTAATTATATTTTTGATCCATAGCCATCAGGCATCTTTAAACCTTTAAACCACTGACATATCATTCTTTTTTTTGCTCTAACATGAAAGAGTAAGGAGCTTTGGGCTTCATTAGTTTACCGTCAGTTGTTGTTACTAACTCCAGATTTTTTCGCCGACAAAACTCTTTAATGTCCATCCTTGCGTTGACATTATCTTTACTCTTTCCTTTAACATCCATAATTATATTAAAAATATTATCCAGAAAGTTCTTCTCAATGTGCATAACATCCAAGTTATGTCTTATCAAATTAATTCTCCAATAAGGTAATGTCCAGAAAATACTTTTTTATCCAATTATGTTGAACACCATAACCCAAAAATTTAGATTCTGATAGCATTGGATAATCAATAATTTGCTGGAATGTCGGAAAGTCTCTATAGTATATCATCACCACTTAATCTGGGTGGAGGAGGTGATCGCTCAATTCTGTTTTTAACAAATGCTTCCTTATTTCTTCGAAACTGGTAATTAGCATTTAGAAACATACGATGACAATCAAACCAAGTATTTTTCCCTTCATGTTTTATTGTGAAAGCTTTACTGTTCTCCATGCAATAAGGACATGCTAATTTCCCTGTTGTGCTCCAACCAGACAACATATCATAAGCTGGAAAATCACCAATAGTCCACAGCAAAGCAGCTCGAAGGAAAAAAAATTTGTTTTATTGATATGTCATATGTGAGCACTCCTTTCCATAATACTTTGAGGTCATCAATTAATGGTTGCAAAAAGATATCAATCTTTACTTTTGGATTATGTGGTCCAGGTATAATCAGAGTTAAGAACATGAACGGAGTAGTCATACACATCTCTGGTGGAAGGTTGTATGATGTTAATATAACTGGCCAATAAGAATACGGTGTAGCTGTTTGACTATAGGGAGTAAAACCATCAGTACATAATCCCATTCTTATGTTGCGGGGTTCAGCAGCAAATGAAGGATGCACTCGATCAAAATGTTTCCACGCTTCAGCATCTGATGGATGAGAAAGAACATCACTTTTTACTGTTTTTTTCTTATGCCATCTCATATGGCTTGCTGAACTCATTGATGCATAGAGCCGCTGAAGTCTTGGAATGATTGGTAAATAAAATAAACAGGAATATGGAACATCTTTCTTTGGACGACGTTGTTTTCCGAGTTTTGCTTAAACCGAGGAGCATTACAGGTGCGACAAATAACTTCTGCTGCATCATCCTTATAGTATAACATACATCCATTGATACAACAATCAATCTTTGTAGCAGTGAGATCGAGCTTGGATACTAATTTCTTTATTTGGTACAAGTCTGAGAGAATTAAATTGCCAGTTGGATTAGTTTCATTCATAAGACCAATAACGTCATTAAAACACTCATAGAGAATATTATACTCAGTTTTAATACTTAGCATCCTCACTGCAATGGATAATTCCGAATGTGTACTACAACCTTCCCAAATTGGCTTTTGAGCTGAATGTAATAACTCAAAGAATTTTTGTGTCTCTGCATTTGGTGGCTCTTCCATATTAGACCTTAAATTATGACCTGCTATATCAAAAATAAGGTCTTCATAGGGTCTACTCATTTGATCTTCATCAAATATTTCATAAGCTGTAGATGAACCGACATGAGCATATCTATGTGGCTCGTACTCGCCATATGATGTCCAAATCCAATAGTTTGGAAGAAATCCCCTACGATATAAATCAAGCTTCACATCATCGGGCTTGAGGTATTAATGCTAGATTTTTATGCTTCGAACATGGACATCTAAACATTTTATCAAACTGAAAGGAAGGCAGTTGAGATACAACTTAAATGAAAGTTTCAACTCCCTCTATAAATTCAACTGCCAATCCTTTTCGACCCGGGGTAACAATCTGTTATACATCCAATATCTCTCTTCTTGGATAGTCATTTGGACGTTGAAGCAAACGTCATCCTACATAGTTATGAAAACATTATTAGAATATAACAATCTGTATGCATTTTTGTTGATGCTATTCTTCTAGTTGATAAGACTAGAGAGGGGAGTTGAAGGTAAACTTAAATTATGGATGTAAATCTTAGAGTCTAAAGGTTCTTACTTAAGTGTATCTAAAACTAAATATATAGAGTGTAATTTTTGGCAACCAAGGCATTAATAAGAATACACATCTTGGATCTATTGGATCTATTATTCAGAGTGATGGTGAAATAGATGATGATATTATCAGCATAATTCAAGTTGGATGGTTGAAATGGAGGAATGCACCGGGCTTGTTGTGCGATAGAAAATTTCCCCTCAAACTTAAGGGAAAATTCTATAAGATGGTGAGACATGCAATACTTTATGGTGCCGAATGTTGTCCATTAAATGACAAGCATAATACTAAGTTAAGTGTTGCAGAAATGTTTAGGTGGATGAGTGGATGAGGATGTTTTGGTGGAAGAGTGGAATTACTTTTCTAGTTGCTCTGACTTTTTCTCTATCTATCTCTCTTGTTCTCGATCTCTCTCCCTCCCTCTCTTTTATCTCTCTATATTCAATAAATAATAATTTAATGTATAATCAACATATAAAACATATGATATGCATAAAACAACATTGATAGCAATCAAAATATAACATTATTTACAAACAAATCAAATCTACAAACCTTAGCATCTATAGTACTTAACATCCAACATGACTTAATTCTAATTAGGTTACTTGTTAGTACTAAATGACAAAGGACTGGCTATAAATCCTGTTTGTTAAGTGAGCTATATGATAGTCAGATTTCGTTTTCACTTGACCAACTTGTGGTCTTTGGACCAACGTAGTTTACCCAATTCTTTCTAGAAAATCTGACTGGTTGGCTAAGATAACTTGATTGTTTCCTAGTCAATTACAATTAAGGATTGATGATGACTTTGTGGTTTATTCACAGGGTTATATATCTTCCTGTTCAGTGCACTCTAAGAATTTTGGCTTAAGGGGATGAAACGGGGTGGTTGATGTCTGGTAGCCAATCCAGCATTCGGGTGGTAAGCGAAAGCTTGTCTAACTTACACCTCTAAACGAAATGATGGATTTCGCATATATAGACAACAACTTCTTGTTCTTTCAACATATTGAGAATTTAGTTGTGTTATTTCTAGATTAGAATTGAATTGTTAGTTGTTTCTAGTTCATTAGTTAGTTGATTCATCTCTTTCTATTATTCAGAAACTATAATTTATGAGTGATGTAGATACGTTTGGTACCTATCTATCATTATCTATAAGACTTAGAGTATATAGTCTTCTATTGTAGTTTAGACTGTTATATGTTTATATATATATATAAGTAACGCTCATTGTAGCACCACATATTCACCAAGTTAGTATCAAATCACATCAATGTGTAGGAAAGTAAATACATACACCACAAATTGCCTCTAATCTAGGTTAGAGTTGTTTATCATAGCAAGCAAATCTAACACTAAATGGCTTATACTAAATGTCACAATCAACAATTTTGATCTACCCTAAAAAAAAAAAATTGATCTACCAAAATGATTACAACATTACCTCTTGCATTACTATCTAAATCATCCAAAATAACTCTAACACATGCAAATGTCTAGTGAGAATAAATAATCAAAGAAAAAATATAAAAAATATACCTCAAAAATAGAAATCTAGGGTTGAAAAATTGAAGTCGGCGGTCGGTTTGGGGTCAGACTGGGTCAGCGAGGTCGGACGTCGGAGTGGCGGTCGGATCTGGGTCGGCAGTCGTAGAAGTTTTTGTCGGCGGCGGTCGGAGAAGCTTCGTCGGTCGCGGTCGGACGAGCAGAGGCGAGCAGAGGAGAGGGAAACGAGAGAGAAAGAACGAGGAAGAATGAAATGTGAGTTGCGGGCCTGGTCGTTTTAGGGCACTGACCGGCGGTTTTCTGGCGGTCCAAACCGCCGGTACAAAATTACTTATCAACGGCGGTCCAGGGAGCCGTTAAACCTCCAGTTAATATTGATATCCGAAGGTTTTACGGTGGTTTTTGGACCGCCGTTAGTACCGGCGGCTTAACGTACAAAAAACACCGGTAGGCCGTCGTTAAAAGCCGGCGGTTAAACCGCCGGCTATACCGCCGGTAACACCGGCGGTCCATAAACCGCCGGTAATAGCCATTTTTCCTGTAGTGTTGTATCTGGATATTCCAAGATGAGTGGATAGTTAGTATCTGCTACAGTTTCTGGTAGTGGCGGTATGGCCAGTTCTGGTTCAGTTAGTGGGGCATCGGTGTGCCAGAATTGTGGACGACGACATTTTGGCCAGTGTTATAGGATGACTGGTCAATGTTTCAGATGTGGTCAGCAAGGACATCGGATTGCAGAGTGTCCACAAGCCAGAGTTGATCAATGATCTAAGTCCAGATCGGAGAGCTTTATTAGACTGGCAGGAAGGCTGAGGATAGCTCCTACCCGTACTATTTCGAAAGGATCATCTGGTAGAGCTGGTGGTTCAGGTTCTATGGCAAGGAGACCACCTAGTGATAATCTGAGGGAGCCTAATAGTTCTGTAGCTCCAGCTTCAGTTCAACCACGTGTTTATATTTTGAATCAGCAAAAGGCTCGAGATGCTCTAGATGTTGTGACAGGTACGGTTTACATTTCTGAACATCCCTATCGTATTTTGTTTGATTCTAGAGCTAGTCATTCGTTTATTTTCGAGCGCTATTTTGATGCTTTGCAATTGGCTTCTGTTACATTACCTGTTTCACTTTCTACTATTTTATCGGCTGGAAATAATTTGATAGCCTAGAAGTTTTGTTTATGTAAGATTGAAATTTTTTAAAAAGAAGTGAAAGTCCTGTTTGATTTTGCTACCGATTTCTTCATATAATATTATTTTATATATGAATTAACTGATTCTGTACGAGGTTTAGATTGATTGTCTTTTATAGATGGTGAAAGATGTGTATTCCAAGGATTAAGAGGTGTTTTATCCTTTTTGATTTCTATGTTGGAAGTAAGAAGATTGTGGAAGAAGGGTTGTATGACATTTATGGCTTCAGTACGGGATATGAATATAGATGTGGGTTCTATTTCTGATATCCCGATTATACGAGACTTTTTAGATGTATTTCCTGAGGAGTTGGTTGGTTTACCTCCGGATAGAGATGTTGAGTTCTGTATTGATGTATTTCCGGGTACGTCCCCAATATCTAAAGCTCCGTACATGATGGCACCTAATGAACTCGCAGAGTTGAAAGTTCAACTCCAGAAGTTGGTGGATATAAGATTTATAAGTATGAGTGTTTCTCCTTGGGGAGCACCTGTTCTGTTTGTGAAGAAGAAGGACGGTACAATGCATATGTGTGTTAATTACATATAATTGAATAAAGTTACAATCAAGAATAAGTATCCATTGCCAAGGATTGATGATTTGTTTGATCAGCTTGCTAGATCTTCTATATTCTCAAAGATTGATTTGAGATCTAGTTACTATCAGGTGAAGGTGAGAGAAGCTGATGTGATGAAAATAGCTTTATGTACTTGATACGGATACTACAAGTTTTTGGTTATGCCATTTGGTGTAACCAACACACCAGCTATTTTTATGGACCTGATGAACATAGTATTCAAAGATTATCTGAATCAGTTTGTGATCGTCTTCATAGATGGTATTCTGGTATATTCTGCTTCTAAGGAAGAGTATGCCAGATATTTGAGAAGTGTGTTGGAGACTATGAGACGACACCAGTTGTATACAAAATTCTCCAAGTATAAATTCTGGCTGAAAAGCATTTCTTTTCTGGGATATGTACTAAGCGGTGAAGGTATTTCTATCGATCCCTAGAAAATTCAAGTAGTTGCTAATTGGCCAAGGTCTACTACGGTGTTTGAGATACGTAATTTCTTGGGCATGATCGGATACTATAGAAAATTTGTGAATGAATTTTCTCATATTTCTGCACCTTTGACGAGACTGGCTCAGAAGTCAGTAGTTTTTATTTGGACACCAGAGTGTAAGACTAATTTTTAGATATTGAAGGATTGTTTGACTTCTGCTCCAGTGTTAGCATTTTTATTTGGTATAGAAGGATTTCAGGTATTCAGTAATGCTTCAGTGAAAGGTTTGGGATGTGTTCTGATGCATCATGGTTGGGTAATAGCTTATGCTTCAAGACAATTGAAACTACATGAAAAGAATTATCCGACGCATGATTTGGAATTGGCTGCTGTTGTATTTGCTTTGAGGATTTGGCATCATTACTTGTATGGCGTTAGGTGTGAGATATTCACAGATTATAAAAGTTTGAAGTACATATTCACTTAAAAGGATCTAAATTTGAGGCAAAGAATGTAGCTTGAGTTGATCAAGGACTATGATTTGACTATTCAGTATCAACCTAGTAAAGCTAATGTGGTGGCATATGCTCTGAGTAGGAAATTTTCTAGATTATCATGTGTTTGGCTCACTTCTGATGAATATCTGATACGAGATATAGACAGATTATAGTTGGAGGTATTATCTCTTACTAATTCTGGAATAATAACTCAGATGATTATTCATCCCTCTTTGGAGAAAAAGATTCATGAAGCTCAGAAGTCAGATGCTGAATATTTGAAGTTGATTGATCAGATCAAATCTGGTAAGAAACCTGAACTACAAATTTCTGATTATGGTATTCTTTTTTATAAGAATAAGCTATGGATTCCTATGTTTGGAGATATGAGGAAAGCGATTATGCACGAATCTCATTATTCAGGCTCATCCAGGAAGTGGTAAGATGTACGGAGATATGAAAAGCTTATTTTGGTGGCCTGGAATAAAAAAGGATATAGCAGAGTTCGTTTCAAAATGTGAAGCCTATCAGCTAGTGAAGGCAGAACATCAGTGACCGGAAGGTCTTTTGCAGTCGTTGTCTATCCCAAAGTGGAAGTGGGAAGAGGTAACAATGGGTTTTACTATGGGATTCCCCAGATCAAGGCAAGGACATGATGTGATTTGGGTGATTATTGATCGATTGATGAAATCTGCTCATTTTCTTCCGATCAGACAGACGAATCCGGTGTATAAGTTAGCTCAGATTTATGTTAAAGAAATTATCAGATTATACGGAGTGTTGAAAGTGATTGTATCTGATCGGGATGGCTGGTTTACTTCCATACTTTAGAGAGGTATTCACCAAGGATTGGGTACGAAGTTGTATTTCAGTACGGCTTTTTATCAGCAGACTGATGGGCAGTCTGAGAGGACTATTTAGGTACTAGAAGATCTTTTGAGATTATGTGTTTTAGATTTTGGAGGCAGTTGGGAAGATCATATCCCACTGTTAGAATTTGCATATAATAATAGTTATCAGGCAAGTATTGGCATGGCACCGTACGATGCTCTGTATGACAGAAAGTGTAGAACTCCTTTAACTTTGACAGAAGTGGGAGATAGACAAGTTATGGGTTCAAATTTTATGGATGTAATGAAGATCAATCTGATTAAAGAAATGTTGAAATCTGCATAAGATAGACAGCAGAAGTATTATAATCAAAAAAATAGTCTGATTGAATTTCAGATTGGTGATTTTGTGTATGCCAAAGTTAGTCCTATGAAAGGTGTTAGCATATTTAGAAAAGTAAGCAAGCTTAGTCCGAGGTATGTCGGACCTTTTGAGATCATTGAAAGAGTTGGTAATTCTGCTTACAGGTTGTTATTGCCTGATCAGATGTCTAATATACACAACGTGTTTCACGTATCCTCTTTAAGAAAGTGGATATCTGACTCTAGAAAGAAACTTTCTGCTGATGATATTGAGGTTGAGACGAATCTACAGTACAGAGAAGAGCCTGAAAAGATTTTGGCTTATGATGTGCGAAAGCTGAGAAGTAAATGGATTCCGATGGTGTTAAGGTTCAGTGGAAGTTCAGAACAGCAGAGAGGCTACTTGGGAGAAGGAATCGGACATGAGACAGATGTATCCAAGTCTGCTCTGACTCAGTTTTGCTTTGGGAATGTCGAGGATAACATTTTTCTTAAGGTGGGTAGATTGTGAAAACCCTTTTTCTTTCATATTCAGCTTGGTTTGAATTTTCCTTCCAGGTTCCTCCGTACGAAATTGTGTTCGTCCTGGACGAACAGTTGAAAGCCTTTAGACAGAGAGCTTCATCCAGGGATGAAATTTATCATCATTCGTACGATGGCAACCTGAGGAGATTGTCCCTGTACAAAGAGTAAATTTTGTTTGTGAACAACCCGAGGAGATCGTCCCGGGATGAACTGAGAATATCGTCCGAACGATCAGGGGAAATATCTCAGCCATTAAATATCTATTTCACGTTTTTTTAAAGAGAGAGCAAAGCAGGATAGAGAAAAAATGAGGAAAAGAGGAAGAAAGCCGCATTTTGGGTGTCATCGATCCGTTTTTTGTCCGTCGTCGTAGTTGGGAAAGTTGATTCGACTCGAGGTAAGGCAAATTATGCCTTTCTCAATTTTCTGAAATGTGATTTTTGACGAATTTTTTATTTAAGATTTTATTTCCGTTAGCGAAAAACGGGTATATCTTTGCACAGGTAAAACTTTTACCACGTAACTTTTAATATGTTGTAGAGATTATAATTTTGCATGTTTTGAGTATTTTTTGGAACTTTTTCATCGGGTATTTTAAATTTTGTGGAGTTTTTATCGAATAGTAAATTATCTGGTTGTTGAAAAATATTGCTTCAGTATAAGAAAAATCTTGAAATGACATTTTACACTCTCTGTTAATTTAGTGATTTTCTAAAGTTGTGCATTCTTGATTTATTGGCTTTCTTTTGTCAGTCGCTATACGAAACTATGAAATTTTTATATGTGCTCAATTACTCAGTATTTTTTATGATATGATGATTTGATTTTTGATATGATTTGAATGATATCATAAGGGAGTTATAAGGGGCCAGAATCCTTTGAGATTTTGTCTGTATTAGGGAAGGGAGACATAAGGGGCCAAAATCCTTTGAGATTCTGTTTGGGTCCGAGAATATGAAAATGTATTTTGATCTGATAATTCTGTATATCTGATATATTCTGGTGCTTTAAGAACAAAGGGAGGCATATGGGGCCAGCATCCTTTAAGATTCTATCTGTGTCAGGGAAGGAAGAATAACCCCGTCTTCGGTCCATTTTTGTCCTTTGATAATTCTGATTATTTTGATGAAAGACTGAAGAAAATGTTTGATGAATCTCTGTATATTTGGATGTTTATAGTAGCTCTGTAATTTTTCTGTATGTCTGATTATGGGAAGAAAGTCTCAAAGCAAATTCCAAAGTTATATCCTGGGGTTCATCCGTCGCTACTCAACGCGATGGGATCCATCCCGTTGGGTTGGGTCGTGACATTATGAACTAATTTGAGGCTAACCAAGAGGGGGTGAATTGGTGTTTTAAAAAATTCTCAAATAAAATTCATGATCTAAACCAAACAATCATTTACCAGAAAATAAATTATGAAAATTAAATACGGAAATATAATAAGTAAGAACATACCAGATTTTATAGTAGTTCGGTCAACTTGACCTACGTCCACTCCCTAGAGCCTCTCATCTAAGTATTGCACTAAACTCGATAACTCTCATTTTGCTCCCACAGCAAGATAGAGAAACCTGTACAAAAACTCCTTTCCACCAAACTTGGTGAGGAAGAGAACCCAACTCATTCCACTTCCTCCTGAAGCAGACAGAGAACCCAACTTTATTTGCTTCCTCTTGAAGCAAAAAGAGAACCTCGATCAATCCATGAAGTAGACCTCTATAGAACTTCTAAGGAACCAGGGACGATGACTGGAGAAGACGGTGCAGATCCTTACTTGAAGCAACCTTTGTGAAACCTTCACAAACTAACCCTCGCAAGATCCTCTCTCTCTCTCTCTCCCAATCTCTCCCTCTCCACTTGGCTCTCTCAGGTCAGGACAGCACCAAAAAATCACATCTTGAGTAAATAATATATCTTATATAGAAAGGCTTTAAATTTGCCCTAAATTACAATTAATCGACAAAGATCATCCAGGATGATCGACGAATCGTCCTGTACGATCAGTGCAAATTCAGATCAATCAGCCATGATGATCTGGGAGAGGCTGGACAATTAGAATATTTATTTGTTCTGATCATCTTGGATGATGGGACATCATTCTGTACGTTTAGTTCAAGATGTCGAATAACATCCAGACCATCACTCTGTTCAGTCAAAATTTACTTGTCTGGACGATGAAAAAATAACACATCATCCAGGATAATTTCTCGATCGTCATGTATAATTAGTTCAAAACATCAAATATTATCCAGACCATCACTTTGTTCGGACAGACATTGCATGTTCAGATGATTAAAAAATAATTGATCGTCCATGACGATTATAGGATCGTCCCGTACGATTAGTTCAAATCAAAACATATCGTCAAGAATATCATTATGGTCGTCCAGCAATAAACTAAGATTTGTTTAACTAATTGTCCCGGACGATATAATTGATTAATCAAACCTTAATTACTTTTCTTAATCATCAGACTAATTTAGGCATAATTGTAATGCATCATCTAAAACGATCTCAAAAAATAATAACATGCCTAAAAGAGTTGGCGACTGATTCTTTCTTATTTGAGCATATCGTCCAGGACGATGCTAATATCATTTCGAATGATTTTCTTAATTTTGGTTGCCTTAACTACGATGCCCTAATTAGGGTTTCTATTTTTAACTGGTCGTCTTGGATGATTTAGGATCATCCCGAACGATATGATCAAAAACAGAAAACTCTAAAACAGACAGAATTTTTTTCCCCTCGGTGTGTGTGTGTAAGGTTACTTAGCATCATAACCCACTTTATTACATTTGACTCAAGAAATGGTAAAAACACCTAAAAGTACACTTACAAACTGACTTAGTCTTAATCTACCCAATTTTGAGCTGGCTTGATTTGTAATTGGCCTTGTGGACCTGAAACATTAGTAGGCAGGGCAATCGTAAAAAAAAAAATAGAAGTGTCGGAAATATTTGCTATCATCAAAATTATAATTCTTGAATTCATATTCGCAATAAAGCCCATCGAGATTCTTTTCTTGATATTCTCCAAATTTATAAAACAAATTTCTCGGTCCACCAATTTCACATAGGGATGTACATAAAATGTTTTAAGCTCTTCAACATTATGAACCTCACGAGATATGATTTCTCTAAAATATTGTGGAGTGATCAATTTAACTGTAAAAGTATTTTTTAAAATTGACATATTGCTCGCTTTTCTTAAAAAGATACATTGCCCCCAATTTGTATGATTAGGCTTGTAGGTATTTGAGATATCATCATCTTCCTCTATATCACTTCCCAAATGAAGTATAACTTTATCTTATTTAAGCAATGTATTAACCTTGTAGCGTTAAGGAGAAGCATGGAAGTCTTGAGGAGGGGAGTAAATGTGCAAGTCAGTTTGAAGGGTGTGTCTTGCATTTGAATCTTCAAGTGTATGGTTGTGGAGTAATTCAAAAGGCACTTAAAGTGGTTGAATCTATTCAGAAAAATAACATTTGACAATGTAGGTTGTCTCAATGGCAAAATGGCCCAAACTTTTTCTAGAATTGAGGGAAAATTAACAATTTGCTTTGACTTTAAAATACTACCTATATGAAGTTTTGAAATAGACAACTTTGTGATATTATAAGACTAAAAGCATATAGGTTTAATACCTCCTCTAGCCAAACTAGAATCTTGTCTTTAGTGTCTTTATTTGAAAAACATCTATCATCCATTTCCTTCTATCTTAGCAATGCATTACTTGAGTTTGGTTCCTTTAGAAATTTAAGAAACTCTAACCATGCATAAGACAATCAATAATAGTGAACAACTCGTATTTTGCTATGTTGTGGACCTTGAAGATTGGGCACAAAAATAGTGTTTTTGAGCAAATCTACAACTTTCACACATAGGAGGATAATTTCTCACAAACAACTTGAGGACTTTGACAGAGACTATATTCTTCCAAATCATCATTACAAGACATACAACAGCACCTACATTGCAATGCATGTTATATTCCCATCCCAAAAATGAGATCATGATAAATGCAAATCAATGATATCAATAGGCATCAATATCTTTATTATTTACAACTTTCTCTACTTCAGTAAAAATAAGATTATATTTTTAGGAGCTTGAATATTTTTTTTTCTTTCTTATTTATTTCCATGCCACAAGATTCCACTGTTTCTGGTTCTTTAGCGCTGATACTACAGCATCTTGATTTCAATGAAAATTCGTGGTGCTTTGTGCATGAGATCTTTTCTGCTCCCCATTCCTTTTTTTCCTCTTAATATGCTATAATGGACAAATCATTACACCTGAATATAATCATATCATACAATAGCAAACACGAGTAATATTAGAAATTTTTTAAGTTATGTTTATGAGCAGATAAACAGAGTTCATTGTAGGGATGCTAATAAATGACATGATCTCAAAACACAGCTTAGACCTGACCAAAAAATTTTGAATTCAGGCCTACCCGTTTAATAAATGAGTTGAGTTCATATTCAATTTCACAACCCATTCATTATTAGGTGGGGTTCAGGTCAACCCACCAACTCGAATTTGACCCATGTTGATGGATGTACTTTATGTAGCAACAAATTTGTCTTTTTAATTAGGAATATTTATATAATATACTATTATATATTAAGATTTGTTGATTGGTACTATTGGGAAGGCTTGATTGATATTTTTCACATTTTTTGTACTATCTATTTGGTTTAAAATTATTTTTTTTTCTAAATATAAATGGATTAGTGGGTCGAGTCAGGCACACAGGTTGTCAGCTAGAGTTTTAACTTGTTTACTAAACGGGTCAGGTTAGAAAGGGTTCAAAGTGTGTGTGTGTTTTTTTTTTTTTTTTAATGGGTTCAAAGTGTGTTAATTTCGAATCAAATCTGAACCTAACCCGTTAATCTGTTTTGACACCCCTAATTCAATCTACTAGCAACATACAAAACAAAATTACATACTCACATATGTAAAAGAATTTAATAAAAATACACAACTCTTGTCCAAGATGTTTCATATGCATAACACCACTTAAATCATAGCATATATGAAAGTTAATTACAGAATGAAAAGAACACTCACTTGTCTATCAAAAACATCAACTCCAACCAATTTAATGTTGACATGGTCAAAGTCCTGATGCAACTCAACATTAAAATGAAGGATTAGTAGCAAATCTAATGACCAAAGAAAACAGTGTACACAAAAAAGATCTAAGACATACACAATTATTACATTTTCCAGAGCAGATAATAGGATTTAACTAATCTGTATTTATTTACAAGTTATATTTACAACGACAATTTGACTTTTAACAGGACACAATAGAAAAAAAAGATTTCATGTAGTCAACCCTATGTAGTGGGACAAAGACTTGATGTTGTTGTTGTTATTGTTTATACATCAAGTACATTAACCACTAAAGAGCAGAAAAGTTGTCACAGCCTGTTTTGTACATGCAAAGATAAAGTATAAACCAAATATTCTTTAGGAGCATGAATCAACAACTCCTATTTGATTGAACTGCGCAAGAAAAGGAATGGATTTTAGTAAAGGTGAATACTGCATGAACTGATGCTTATGATGAAAGTAAGTTGAGCATTATTCAGAGCTGATGAGAAGCAGATAAATGATATTTTCCAAGGAAAAAAAAAAGTAAAGCAATGTCACAGTAATCTTATGCAAAAAGAAGTAGAAGTCCAAATCTCATCAAGTATGAAATATGCACTATAATCAGCAAAACCAACTGCATAAATAAATGATACAAACTTAGCTACACCTTGTGGTTCCAATTTAGTGATGCAAGATCAATTAGATGGAGATAGAACTCCCACCAAAAATTACAACAAAAGACAAAAACGAACTTGTCAAAATTTGATAGCTTCCTCATACGTCTTTCTCAATAGATCATCCACCTTTCCTGGTACAACAGCCAAATCAACAATGTTGTTTGGTTGCCAATCTATAAAACTTAAATATTTACAAGTAAACATAAAAAAATAAAGATTTTGCAGAAGCTTAGTTTCAATTGCCCCTGCACTGGCTCAAATCAATCCATCTATTTTTTTTCCAATATGTGGACACTAACTGCATCCCGAGTATGACAGAATATCTGTCTCATGTGAAAAATCAGCAAATACGGTATTCCAAAGCTCAAAGAGCAAGGTTAACAACATATTCCAGATTATCTCCATTCCCTACAGTTGCCACATCTCCATTTGAAGCCAGTTGAAATCTCAATACCCTCCTCAACCCAAGGAGAGCAATCAGAATGTATACAGAGCCTACAAATCTCACATATGAGATCTGGAGAGGGGTTATAAAGTTTGCATTTTTGGCATTCAAAACCATCAAAAACATATTCCTCTTTCACCACGACTTCACTTTTCACGGACAAATTATCACATGGCCTATCAGAATAAGTGGCTCCATGATCATTCAACGTGATCGGGATATCCTGATGTTCTGTCATGCCCATAGGCATTTCATCTGTAGAAGACAATAACTCAATAAAAGAGAAGTAAGTTTGAGGTTCATATTCCATGTTCCCTGCCACATCAAGTTCTTGATCAGGTAAATGCTCTTCTTTGCAGATATTTTTGACGTCTAAGTTGCCATGACCATATAATTCGACACTATCCCATTCTAATGGTGCAGGCATCTTCAATGAAACACACATAGGGTTTGGTGCTGGAATATTCTGCATGCTTTGAGATGTTTCATGAAGTGAGTAACCAATCTGATCTGCATTCCACTCATCAAAATCTTCCTGTTTAACATGAGATCTAATAGAAAGATTTTGCTGGCCTTTTAATGATTCTAAGGCTGCAAATCTGTCTTCCATCTCAAGAGTTGTCTCATCAACTGGCTCAACTTTTTCTAAAGGATGTACGAGAGGATCAAATTCTACCCTATCAAAAGTGTCAGTATCGGAATTGGATATGGATGTGCTTGGAGACTCAGATTTAGGCAGAATATGCATAGCATCACCAATTTCTTCCGCATTATCAAGTTTCAGTGATTCCTCTAGTTTCATGTAGCCTATATCTGCATAGGGGCATTTAGGTGAAGATTTCCTTCGGCACTTGCAACACTTGAACCCTACTACATCAAGGACTTTGGTTTCATCAAGCAGCACAGCATCTGCATGACACCATTCTGCAAGTGGCAGGCGCACACACAAAATATAGATATTAAAAAAAGACACATAAATGTTTTCATGCTAAGAAAAAGGATTTTCAAAACAAGCAATAACTGCAAACAAACATAGTTCCAACTTACTTTTGCATGTGTCACAGCAAACATACATCAGGTTTGAATTGTAAGGCATTTTACATAAGCAACAGATCGGACTTTTTGATGAACATGATCCATCCTTAACTTTTAGTAAAATATTTTCCATCCTGAACTCCTTGCCTCCCTCAGTACCATGCTTTTTCCTTTTCCAGACAATACCATGTGTAAGCCATGTTCCCCCTTTTCGTTTAGATTTGCTTTTTGAGCAAGGAGTATGATTGGAAGATCTTGAATCGGATTTAACTTCCATTTTAGTAGCTGAGAGTGAGGTACTGCACGGCCTAGTCTGGGGAATGCCATTCATGCCAGGTGCTGACGGTGACTGATAGTTTCCCAGCAAGGAAGGTTTCAGGCTACAAGTCCTCTGCGAACTCTCAATTAATTCCGGGACTTTAGCAGAATAACATGACTTACACATTCTAGAAAATTCAGTATCATCTTCCTGCTTCGGAATTGAAGGCACTGAACAGTCCAGGTGACAATAGTCTGAAATAAAGCAACAAAAAGAGAATGATCATAAACCTTGAAAGCCAAAATGAAAGTAGATCAGTGCATCAATAGGTGATTTGATACCTTCACAAGCCTTACACTTGACAGCATACCTACAAATATAATAGAAATACATGTGTCAGAGAATAAAATATACCAAAATTTAGTAATTTTATCAAGAAAAAAGAATACCAAACAACAATTTTTATCTTTAAAACTAAATGATTCAGACACTGCAGGAAAAGATCATATGACTACCTCAGAAAAACATCTTTTTGACAAAATGAACACTTCACTGGATTCTCCTTTTTGCATGTAAGGTATGTGAAAATATCTCCCCAGTAAAATTTCAGTCCTCTTCTATAGAATTTTGCCATATTGTGCACTGTTGACACAGCAGGAAGTACTTCGCATGTGCCAACCTTTTCCTCGTACTCTTTTACCAAGTATAAAGGAAGATGAATTTCAGAGAACCACAGTTTCTCATTTCCATCCTGATCTTTTTCTGATTCCAAAACAGTTTTTGCTATGCGTGAAGGAAGATGCTTTTGATCACGAAATTTGAGTGCATACAGTATCTTATTTTCCCAAATCTTTTTATCAGATATATAGATGCATTTCTGAAAATCATGACATCAGTTTCAGACCCTTTGGTATCATTTGGAATCTGCTCCGGACGAGTGAATTCTTTCCATCTTATATGAGCATCAAGATACCTAATCTGATCACCAATTTTGAAAATATGAATGGAGCAGCTATAAGGAAAGATAGAAAAGAAGCTATGTGCTGGGAAAGGAGGATAAGCTAACCTGAAGAGCAAGCTGTGATGCACTTTTACTCAATTCTACAGCAGCTCTCCATGCAACCTGCCGAGTTCTTCGACGATAAGCAGAGTTCTCATGGTATGAGATATCGAATACCCTTGTTCTGCCACCTTCAACAAAACAAATAGATAGGCATAATTTAACCTATATGTCAATTAATCAATGATAAGATACCTCAAAATACTTGCAAAACCCATTTTACCCTGTCGAGCAGCTTTCTTAGCTAGTGCACAAGGAATTGTGGCAGTTAGAAGTATGGCTTTCGAAAGCTTCCCACCTCGCCACCACTGCAAATAGTCGCATTTATCATCAGAAGATGCAGATGTAAGTTTGGATGGCTTTCTACCTCTTTTTAACCACTTCCACGTTTTTGATTTCCTCCAGCTTGGCCAAATCCACTTGACGATTTGGGAATTTCAATTAAGTCATCCATAATTTTAGTCCATCCCCCCTGAAAAGGCAATGCCACGAATATTCTGTTCAAGCTGCAACAACATTCAAGAGGATTGTCATGAACTACACCGGAGCAATACAAGGTAAACTTCACAGAAAGAGCATAACTAAGAAATATCTGGAATAATGAAAATAGAACATTCATAAAGTTAATGATAACGTAATTGTTATTAAGATAAATATTAATGAGAAAACTACAAATGTAGTCAATACTTATGCTACTCAAATTAGCATAGAAGAAAATTATAAGAACATCAATTTTGGAAGAGTTGAACTAACACAATGTATACTAATGAACAAAAGGTAGGTATTGGAGGCCGCTTAAATGACCACGAAGATTATAGGATGCTATGAGAGAATTCAATGTAGATATATAATAGGACCAAAAAATGTAGGAGGAGAAGCTAATATTGATTTTACAGCAATCTATGATATTGGAATAGTGAGCACATGCTTTATGAAACAAGAACATGGTTACTTCAAAAGTGGAGATCATTTCACAAATAAATTTCTTCTTACATAGAAGCAAAGAAAAATCTTCATGCAAAGATTGTACAATGATTCAGGAGAAGGTGGTGGAATTTAAAAAAAGAGAAATTATTGATATTTCTAGATAGGTTGCTAAAAGAGAGAAATTAAAATTCTTTATTTGAGCTTAAACGGATGTGTAAAAAAGAGGACTAGTTCCACTAAGAATGTTGTTGTAGAAGTTTTAGGAGAGTCATGATTATAAAAAGCTAAAGAAAATAAGGAGAGAAGAGAGGAAGTAAAAAAGTTATTAAGGAAAAAATACACTTTTTAAAGATAATAAAATTTGAACACTGCTGAGGCTCATAATGCTCATAAGAAAACTGAAGAAATTATTTAGAGGAAATTAAATTCAAATTTTATTCCTTGGAATCATTACATATATATACACTCTATGAGAATAAATATAAAAAGAAAGACAATCAATCTAATTAATTATAATAATAAATAGAAGAGGAAAGTCATTTGATCTAATTGATTCTAATAATATATATTCATAGATAATGGAATCAATCCCACGGATCTTGGTGTCATAGAGGAAATCTTCAACGGCAGCTGACAGTTGTATCCCACAAATTGCTAACCTCTCAAAGACGTGGGCCTCACGTTGGCATATGATTCAACACTCCCCCTCGCGTTGGGTTGTACATGTTATACAATCCTAACTTGCAAACAAACTTATCAAGTAAAGAGCCCGGTAGTGCCTTTGTTAGAACATCGACAAGTTCATGAGTTGGGGTATATACTACTTCAATTACTGAATTCTCTATTTTCTCATATATAAAGTTTCTATAAATAGTAACATGTTTTGTTTTATCGTGATGTATTGGATCCTTGGTCATACTGATTGTAGCTTGATTGTCATATTGTGACTTCAATCTTTATTCCAAGTTCAATCAATACTAGTCTGATCTAAATATCTTCACAAATAGTAACTGCTAATGCTCTTATTTCGGATTCCACACTACTTCTAAAAATAACAGATTGTTTCTTGCTCCTCCATGTCACTAGATTCCCCCACACAAATGAACAATATCTTATGGTCGATCAACGATCAATCTGGCTTCTTGCCCAATCTGCATCAAAATAAAAGATTAATTTCCTATCTTCATTTTTCTTGAATAATAGGCCATTTCCAGGAGTGTTCATGTGAAATCTCAAGATTTGATATGTTGTCTCCATGTGCTCCTTCATAGGATTACTCATATATTGGCTCACCATGCTCACAGTGAACCTAATATCTGGATGGGTGTGGCAGAGGTATATAAGCTTTCCTACCAGACGTTGATATATTCTTTTATCTACTGGAACCCCCTCTTTTTCTATCCCAAGTTTTCTACCTAGAATTCATAGGTGTAATGGTTGGTCTGCATGCCAGCAAGCTGGTCTCCTTCAATAGATATATAAGGTATACTTGCGTTGGAAAACAAATATACCTTTGCTTGATCGAGCTACCTCCATACTAAGAAAGTATCTAAGTGATCCTAGATCTTTAACTTGAAACTCCTTGGACAAAGCAATATTTCCTCTATATCATTTCCAGTAAGGATGATGTCATCCACATATACAATTATCACTGCTACCTTGTTTCTTTCTAACTATTTCAAAAACAAGGTATGATCTGTCGGGCATTGTTTAAAACCATGGCCTTTTACATACTTTGAGAATCTTCCAACCATGCTCTAGAAGACTGCTTTAATCCATACAAGGATTTCAACAATTTACGCACTTTGTCCCTTCCATAAAACTTTTGAATCCCCATTTGAATCTCCATGTAAACTTATTTTTTCAGGTTCTCATTAAAGAATGCATTCTTGATATCTAGTTGATGTGGGGGCCTATCTAAATTTGCTGCTAAGGAAAGAAGAATCCCGATGGTATTAAGTTTTGGTACATGAGCAAAAGTTTCCTGATAGTCTATTCCATAAGACGGAGTGAATCCTCTTGCAACTAGTCTTGCTTTCTGCCTCTCAAGACTACCATCCTCCTTATGCTTTATGGTGAACACCCATTTGTAGGTCACAACTCCCTTTCCTGGTGGGAGATTTGTAATTACCCATGTTTGCTTTTTCTCTAAGGCCATAATTTCTTCTTTAACAGCTTGTCTTCACCCTGGTTTGATTCAAAGTTTCCTGAATGTTGGTCGAAATCTACACATCATCCAACTTGGAAAGAAAGACTTAATAAGTGTTTAATAATCTGCTATAGGAGAGAAAAGTTTTTGATTAGATACTTGGTGCATGATTCTTTCTGGCCATTTGATGACTCTATCTCCTTTTGAACTTCCTCATTTTTCTCCTCTGTATGAATCTCTATAGTTGTTGGGTCTATTGAAGGAGGTTTAACAGGTACAAGATGTGTCTTGCTACTCTGCCTATACTATTTTTTCTTTCTTTTCCTTGAGTATACATATTGTTGTTCCTTAATTGTTGCTCCTTGCCAGGATTGATTAGGACTCATGGGTGGAACTAATAGGTCCGAAGGTGGGAAGTTGAGACATCGGAGATATACCTTGGGAAATACTCGTGGTTTGAATATTTTGTGATATTTGTTCATTTTTACTGAAATCTATTTGGTTGTATAATAAGGAATTTCATTCCTAATTTTGAAATTTTCCTTCACTCTCGTCCTAAATTTCAGAACAAGTGAAACATGGGTTATTTTCAAAAAAGGTGACATCCATGGTTTCAAATACCTTCCTAGAAGTTGGGAAAAAGCATTTGTAACCCCTTTTTGTCGGGGAATAGCCAATAAAGGCGCATTTTTTTTATCTTGGGTCAAACTTGCTCCTATCTTATGATATGAACAAAGACAGAGCACCCAAAAACTTTAGGTGGAAGATTTGATGATATGAACCGAGCATGAGGATAGGCTTTGAGTAGAGTATGTTTAGGTGTTTCAAATTTTAGTACCCGAGTAGGTAACCTATTTATTAGGTATGCAGCAATAAGAATGACTTCCACCCATAGATTTTTTTGGTACTTTTGTGAATAGCATAATATATCTGGCAACTTCCAGAAGTTACCTATTTTTCCTCTCAGTTGCCCCATTTTGTTCAGGCGTATACGCACATGAACTCACTTGGATTATCCGAACTCACTTGGATTATCCGTTGGCTTGATAGGTATTCTGATGTGGACATCAGACCCTTAATGTTCCCTCAGAGATGTGGCCGATGATCGACAGCTATGATGACGCCTTTTTTTTATTTCAATTATATGTGATGTATTTATTTATTTTCTGTCTTTTCCATTTATGCCCTTGCTTAAAGGATTAGTTCTTTGTAAGCCCCGAGGGCATTGTTGTCTTTTATTTTTTTTCCTTCTTGTATTTGTCTATTTAAGCCCCTCCTCTTCTTGGAGAAGGGCTAATGAAGATTATTATGAAAATTTCTGTGTTTTACTCTTGTGAGAGCTTGAGAGTTCTTGGAGAGAGCTTCGAGAAAGTCCCTTGGTGAAGGGCGACGCAATACCCACCAGTCATTGGAAGAGTCCGTGGCTCGTGGTCGTTATCTTTTCCCCTCGTCTTTCTTCCCTACCCGCCACCATCCCCACTTGCTCCCAAGCTGCCACCTCCCTTTCCTCCACCTCCTTCCTCAAATTCGGCCACCACCAATTGTTGAGTTATCATCTACTAAGTCCCCCAAATCTCTACCGCCAATCTGCTCCCAAATCCCCCACCACGGATTCCCAAAACCCCTCCCCACCATGCTGCCGGCCTTCCTCTTTTGTCCCCACCATTAATGAGGACTAATGGCATCATGACATCCTCCCAAAAATAACCCATTGAGTTAGGAAAGAAAAGCCCCAAGATTTGAAATTTAAATTTTGAATTTCAAAATCTTTCCTAATTTGCCCCCGCCATATTTGGAAAGTTTTGAATCTCATTCAATTTAATTTTAAAAATAATATGATTTAATTATTTTCCCTCCTTAATTAGAGGGCTGCATTAGAAACTCTCAAATTCCCCCAATCACCTCCCCTTCTCACTCAATGCCGCCGGCCACCCCTTTAATGGGCCCCCATTCAATGCTCATTAATCACCCCAAGACCTAATTAATTTGAGATCAATTTCAAATTAGTTTTCCCCCCAAATTTCCTTAAATCTTGAAATTAATTTCAGGTTTTTGAATTCAACTCCCCTCCCTCTCTCCTCTATACCGCCGGCCCCATTCATGGCTCCCCCACCCCCCCACCCCCATTAACACCCCAATCAATGCATTAATCACTCATTAATTGAAATCGAATTTCAAATTAATTCCCTCCAAAGTATTCAAAATCTGAAATCAATTTCAATTTTGAAATCAATCCCCCCTCTTCTAGCCTTTAGAATTAATGTGAATCCCTGGTCATTCCTCCTGCATTAATTCCTAAACTTCCCCTTGCTGCCATGAAATTCCAGCAAAGGAAACTTGACTGTGGTTATGCCAGAACTTCCCTATTGCTGCCCAACGTCTGCTGTTCAAGTTTTCTGAGCCAAACCACTTGCATCCCAGCCTCTTAAAAGGATCCCCAACTGTTGTCCAAGACTCCCTTGACTGAAAATTGTTGTTGCCCTGAACTTCTGCCTAAGGAAAACTGCTGTCCAAGAGCAAAAAACGTTTGCTGCCTTGAATTTCTGCACCACTTCCCGGCTGCTCCATGTTGCGGGGAAAGCTCTTGGTTGCTGCCCACATCTTCCCTAGCATTCAAACGATCTTGTCAGAACGTGCATCTCTCTTATTTTTGGGTAAACTCGACATCCGACTCTTTTAGCCTCTTAGTTTATTTCTCCAACGTGGTTATATTTTAATTCACAAAGATATTGTTGGTCCCGCCGCTAAAGCCTAGTAATATGAAGAGTTGAGTGAAGGTTTCCTTGTAGTAGCTAGTCTTATTGTTAACAAAGGGATCTATTGTTGAGACCATTCACGTATGCAAAAGTAAATTAAATTGATTGATTTTTATGCTCTTCACTTCTAGGCACGCAATTAACCAACGCTATTTATCATTTTAATATTTTATGTTATCGTTCAAACCAACATGAGATCTTGCTTATTATTGTTCTCTAAAACTAAACGTGCAAACGTCCTTTAATAGTCTCATCTTCGCATGGATTGTATCACATCATCTTGATATCAGAGCATGGCTAGCATGCTTTACCTTTGCTAGATGCATCCTAGGAATCCACTTTAAATTATCCTTTGTAGTTTGCATGCATACCATTGCTTATCTCATAGATTTTCCTGTTTTACTTTGCTGTCCAGAAAAATTTCTGCATGTTGTTGTCATATTAAGTAAGCTTAATTCATCACCTAAGTGTAGTCTTAGTCTTTCCAACTCACTTAAGTGTTTAGGCCACTTGCTACACTTGAAACACTAACTGTCCAGAACTTTTCCTGCAATATTTAGGGACATTTAGGTGACCCTAAACCTTTAACAAGTTGCTGTCCAACCTTCTAAACCTGTCCCCAACACTTAGCCAACCTGTTTTATTGTGTTAGGTTGCTGTCCTTAGCATTCCAGCAGCATATAGAGGTATTAGGAAATCCTACCTTAGCATCTAGGTGCTTTCCCTCACCCCAAAACCCATCCTAAACACCTAGGCTTCTTCACCAACTGTTGTGGTTTGCTGTCCAAACTTTTCTGCACTCTGTAGTGAGTCTAAGTGAGCCTAACTAAGAGTCTAGATGACGTCCCTTACACCCAATCATCTTTGAGTTTCACTTGACATTTTTCAATGGACTCGATAAGACTCCAAAAGAGTTTAGATGACATCGTTAACCTAATGGGCAATATAACTAGAATGATGACGGAGAAACCCGTTGACTATCAACATTCGAATTATGTGTCACACTCTGCTTTTCAACCTAGACCCGAGTTTAAGCCACAACGACCTCACTTTGAGCCACCTTACCGTCTACCCACCTTTGATGGTTCCTCGGACCCTTACTACCTTAGGGAATGGGTTAGACAACTAGAGGATTATTTTGAATCTTGTCATATCCCTGAGTCCCACCAGGTTAGCATCGCTAAGTCTCACCTTAAAGGTCGAGCTCTTCAATTTTGGGCAAGATTGGAAGATCATAAAGAGTCTCGCGGTGAGTATCCAACCTTTAATTGGAGAGACATGAGGAGAGAACTCAACTTAAAATATAGACCCTCTCTACCTGTGGACAACCTGCTAGTTCCAAGTTTAGGTTCCCCCCTGCCCATCAAACCATTGGGTATTACACTCTCAATACCCCTACCCCTAGTGACCGTCATTTAGAGCACCACCCTACCCCTTTTTGCAGAACAAACCATGGACCTTACTGTGGTCACGACCACCCTTGCAGAACAAACCGTGGACCTTACTGTGGTCAAGACCACCCACCCATTAGTAACATCCGGGTTGCTGCCCCACCCTATAGGTCTTCACATAACCTTGATGGCCGACCCTCTACTGGGTCTTCTGTTGGACCAATCTCTTATGACTCCCCACTTAGACCTACTTCTAGCCATCCCAGTCAACCTTTAGCCTCCCTAGTCCTTGACCATGCAAGTATGATTATAATAAAGGAAGACATTAAGACGATGAGGTTCCCTGAACCTGAGACTGAGTGCATCCATTTCGTGGATGCTAGTGATATCACTAATGACGAAAAATTCTTTGAGGATGGAACAGAAGTGATTGAATCTGACTCCCAGAATGACTTAAACCCTGAGCTAGGAAAGTTAGAACCTGTAAACGTCGACAGCTTAACCCACCTCGATCCTAGTCTCTTCGATGATAAGTCTTTGAACAAAGTATGCCTGGAGGATATTAATTTGATCTCGAACGACACTAATATGACCTTGAACCCTGTGGAATTAAATTTGGAAGATTCTAATTTAATTAACCCCGAACCTGATCCTACTAAGATTATTAATATAAATTTGGATGACTGTCAGTTGAATCTGAACAATTCTGAGTCTATTTTGAAAATTGAGCATCCTCTTGTTTTATGGGAGTCTATGTTAGGAGTTGCCCCTTTAGATTCGCATTTGAAAGAGTGTGTCATTCCCGATTTGGCTTACCTCACCGCTCCTTATACCAACTTTAATATTCGACAAAGCGTGAGCCCCATACTGACTGACAAATCTTTGAGCTCTCCCCTTATGGATGTGAGTCAGGACCAATCATCCTATCTTGTTCTTGATTCCTACATTTTTCCTGTTATAGCCTCGCCCTACCATGATAAGGACCATTTTTCTCCTAGTTGGATGAATTTGCTAGATTACACTGCTGTCCCTAGGAGACTAACCTCGACCCTAGCTAAAACTTTCTATGGAAGTGCCCTAGTAGCTAAGGATGTCTTTATTACTCCTACCTACTCTGTTCCTTTAGACATGAAAACTTTTTGTCCTCTCATTTTATGACTAATCTGTCTTTATTCCTATCTATGTGTGCTTGTGAGTCAGTATGTTTGTATGTTTTGTAGTATATTTTCTTCCAAAGCTTCCTATATTTACAACTTTGTGTGATCCCAAAATTCATGCCCATCTTCATTGCACCAAGTCTCTTGCATCCACATTTGCATTACATTTGCATGGCTTACATAAGGAAATTGCACGCCCAAACTGAAGAGAGTAATAATAAGTATAAACTTCATGCTGATTCTAAAACGACATTGTAAAATTATTAAGGTTGATAACTCAGTGATGGTGCGGATTCATCCAAAAAAAAAAACATTTTACATGTTAGAAGTGTGAGATCATTTAAAATAGTCACTAAAATCCATGACAATGCTTACATGATTGGATCTGCTTGCAGAATTCAACATTCATTCCTCTTTTAACATAAAGATTTAGTAGCCTATGAGGGCCCAGAGTTTAAGCCCCAAATCCACTTCAAATTAAGCCTTGTGTGACCCCACCCTGTGAGAACCCAAGCCTACCTCCACTCCCAAATATTCCTAAAATACCTATAGCGGAAGTGATTAACATGATTCTAAGTGATGACATTATTTCCACAAGAGGGTGGACGAAGAAGCTATTTGATAAGGTGGCGAGGTAAACCAAGGATAGAAGATACGTTGATTGATCGAGAGGAGTTACAGAGTTGGATCCAAATTCATTTGCAGCACTACACGAGCCTTTGAGACACCCACTCAACGGAGTCGAGTTTTCTCCCAGCCGGGGAGAATGATGTGGACATCAGACCCTTAATGTTCCCTCAGAGATGTGGCCGATGATCGACGGCTATGATGACGCCTTTTTTTATTTCAATTATATGTGATGTATTTATTTATTTTCTGTCTTTTCCATTTATGCCCTTGCTTAAGGGATTAGTTCTTTGTAAGCCCCGAGGGCATTGTTGTCTTTTATTTTTTTTCCTTCTTGTATTTGTCTATTTAAACCCCTCCTCTTCTTGGAGAAGGGCTAATGAAGATTATTATGAAAATTTCTGTGTTTTACTCATGTGAGAGCTTGAGAGTTCTTGGAGAGAGCTTCGAGAAAGTCCCTTGGTGAAGGGCGACGCAATACCCACCAGTCATTGGAAGAGTCCGTGGCTCGTGGTCGTTATCTTTTCCCCTCGCCTTTCTTCCCTACCCGCCACCATCCCCCACTTGCTCCCAAGCTGCCACCAAAATCCATCCCTTTCCTCCACCTCCTTCCTCAAATTCGGCCACCACCAATTGTTGAGTTATCATCTACTAAGTCCCTCAAATCTCTACCGCCAATCTGCTCCCAAATCCCCCACCGGATTCCCAAACCCCTCCCCACCATGATGCCGGCCTTCCTCTCTGCCCCCACCATTAATGAGGACTAATGGCATCATGACATCCTCCCAAAATAACCCATTGAGTTAGGAAAGAGAAGCCCCAAGATTTGAAATTTAAATTTTGAATTTCAAAAATCTTTCCTAATTTGCCCCCGCCATATTTGGAAAGTTTTGAATCTCATTCAATTTAATTTTAAAAATAATATGATTTAATTATTTTCCCTCCTTAATTAGAGGGCTGCATTAGAAACTCTCAAATTCCCCCAATCACCTCCCCTTCTCACTCAATGCCGCCGGCCACCCCTTTAATGGGCTCCCATTCAATGCTCATTAATTACCCCACAATGTTTAAAATTGCGTATTCGGGTATTGAGGTGTTTTTCATTCGTGAGGCAAGGCGTAAGCCTCAAGGCGTTTTGAGGCGTAAGCCTCAAAATCAAAAGATTGCGTAAACATAAAATGATAAATTTTTTATATACTAATGGATGAATAATATAAAACATAAAAAAGCATAAGATATGAAGTGAAATCAAAATATCTCAATAATAAGACAACATGAAATATTGTTCAACTAAAAATTCTATATTTCCCAAATCCCAATAATCTTTTCATTAACATATAATTCAAATTTCCAAAAATAAATAGCAATGACATATCCCATAAGAACTTATAAGTCATCAGCACTATCATCACTAAGGGGTTCTTCATTTGAATCCCATAAGACTTGAGGCGTAAGTATCGAGGCGTTTTTTACTGGAATTGCGCAAAGGCGAGCCTCATATTGCGCAATTTTAAACCATGTCACCCCAAGACCTAATTAATTTGAGATCAATTTCAAATTAGTTTTCCCCCCAAATTTCCTTAAATCCTGAAATTAATTTCAGGTTTTTGAATTCAACTCCCCTCCCTCTCTCCTCTATACCACCGGCCCCATTCATAGCTTCCCCCCCCCCCCCCCCCATTAACACCCCACTCAATGCATTAATCACCCATTAATTTGAAATCGAATTTCAAATTAATTCCCTCCAAAGTATTCAAAATCTGAAATCAATTTCAGTTTTGAAATCAATCCCCCCTCTTCTAGCCTTTAGAATTAATGTGAATCCCTGGTCATTCCTCCTGCATTAATTCCTAAACTTCCCCTTGCTTCCATCAAATTCCAGCAAAGGAAAACTTCACCGTGGTTATGCCAGAACTTCCCTATTGCTGCTCAACGTCTGCTGTTCAAGTTTTCTGAGCCAAACCACTTGCATCCCAGCCTCTTAAAAGGATCCCCAACTGTTGTCCAAGACTCCCTTGACTGAAAATTGTTGCTGCCCTGAACTTCTGCCTCAGGAAAACTGCTGTCCAAGAGCAAAACGGCAGCTGCCTTGAATTTCTGCACCACTTCCCGGCTGTTCCATGTTGCGGGAAAGCTCTTGGTTGCTGCCCACATCTTCCCTAGCATTCAAACGATCTTGTCAGAACGTGCATCTCTCTTATTTTTTTGGGTAAACTCGACATCCGACTCTTTTAGCCTCTTAGTTTATTTCTCCAACGTGGTTATATTTTAATTCACAAAGATATTGTTGGTCCCGCCGCTAAAGCCTAGTAATATGAAGAGTTGAGTGAAGGTTTCCTTGTAGTAGCTAGTCTTATTGTTAACAAAGGGATCTATTGTTGAGACCATTCACGTATGCAAAAGTAGATTAAATTGATTGATTTTTATGCTCTTCACTTCTAGACACGCAATTAACCAACGCTATTTATCATTTTAATATTTTATGTTATCGTTCAAACCAACATGAGATCTTGCTTATTATTGTTCTCTAAAACTAAACGTGCAAACGTCCTTTAAGCATCTCATCTTCGCATGGATTGTATCACATCATATTCTCTCATGATAGAATGAAAGTACGCTCTCCCATTGGATGACTTTAAGATTTGAATTTTTGTATTAAACTGGTTTTGAATCATCAGTTGAAATAATTTGAATATCTTTTCAACTTCAGATTTTTCCTACATTAAATAAACCCAAGTAACTCTAGTATAATTATCAACAAATATCACAAACCACTTTGTACCACTTATATTTTTAACTTTTGAGGGTCCCCAAATATCACTATGGATCAAGGCAAACAGTTTAAAAGGTTGGAAAACGAACAATTGTGTAAGATGATATGGTGTGCTTAACCAATTATCAATTTTCACATTTGACCAAACTCGAATTTTTTTATCAATAAATAATGGGGAAAAACTTTTCAAGATACATGAAATTTGGATGACCTAATCTATAATGACACATGATAATCTCTCTATCTTGATTGACTCTTGAATGACTCTCAACAAACAGATTCACAATAGAATGATTCTTAGTAGCAATTAAGGATTTGGGTGTCTTGATGTAGTATAACCCAAAACACATCTCAGAGTTATCAATCTTCTTCTCTGAATCCAATTCCTAAAAAATACATACATTATTGGAGAAAATTGTTAAGCTATGATGCACCGACACTTCTCCTCAAAGAGGTGTGCAGTGTCCGACACGTATCCGACATGACATGCGTCCGACACTCCTCCGACACGTACACGCCAAAAATGTGTCCGATTAAAAAAATATTAAATATAAATTGGACACACAAGTCCGACACGCGTATCTTAAATATTTTTTCTGCTCTCTTCCCGTCGAACTTCAAAATAGGCCTCCCAGAGATTTGGAAGAGGTTTGATTCCCATGATTCATCCTTTAATGCCATCCAAGTTCTTGTTCAAATCCATCGAGAATTTGAATATTATTTTTGTCTCAACAATCTTTCGGTGAAGTGCATGATCTTTAGAGCATTTCCATTGATATTGTTCAAACATATCTAATTATTAACAATCTCTGTTTAAAATTGCGCAATGAGAGGTGCGCCTTGAGGCGCGCCTTTGCGCAATTCCTCCCAAAAACGCCTCATAGCCTACGCAATTTTGGTCTTGCAAGAGGCGTAAGCCTCACAGGGGCTGAGGCGCGCCTCAGAGGCGCAATTGCGCAATTCCTTGTGAGGCGTACGCAATTCTGGGTAGGGTCCACTCACTTAAAATGAGGTCTTTTTATCTCTTTCACCCGTCTCCTTCAGCCAAACCCGATTTTTTCTCCCTCCCGCACGCTCCAGGTCGCGAAAACAGCTTACGCACGCCATCGGCCTTGCTTCCCGCCGCTCCTCCCGCCGGCGCCGCCCCTCTCCGGCGAAGTGGAAACTTCCGGCCACCCTCTAGGAGTACTCCACATTGGATTTTAGGTATTTTTATTAAGTTTAGGGATATATTTTGCAAGTTTAAGAGAAATTAAGGTTTAGTTTTTTTTTATTTTTTTTTAGTGTATTTGATTTTTTGCTTTAGGAGACATGGTTAGAGGTAAAGAAAAGACGAATACGTCATTGCGGAGGGACCCTTCTTGGAAGTATAGTGTACAAGTTGACATTAGCGGCGGAGAGAAGAGCTATGTCTATTTAAAGTGCAACTTTTGTGAGAAAGTTGTGAAGGGCGGAGTAACCCGCATAAAGGAGCACTTATCATGCTCTCACAAGAATGTAGCACCTTGTGCAAAAGTGCCGGACAATGTGAAGGAAGAAATAAGTGCTTACATGAAGAAAACTACCACTGTCAAACACTTACAACAGCAGCAATTTGATGAAAGGGTCGACCAAGGTGCTTATTTTGGGAGCGAGAGTGGAAAGGGCTCTTCCTCCACTATACATAATAGAGGTGCACGGGGTCCTATGGATCAGTACATGACTACTCCAGGAGCAGATAGAGGAGAAGCAGAGATGATGCCTGCAGCTGGTACTAGAGAGGGGTCGGCGACAGGTTTGCATGGACATTGGGAGGTTCTTTTTTGAAAATGCAATACCATTTAATGTTGCTACATCGCCTGCCTACTTCAGTATGATGCGGTCTGTAGGATTGTATGGAAGAGGGTTGAAAGCACCTTCTATGTATGAGTTGCGCACTTGGATTTTAAAAGAGGAGTTGCAGAACACCGAGCGAACCATTGATGAGATTAAAAGGACATGGATTGAGACAGGTGTGACTATAATGTCAGATGGATGGTCTGACATGAAGAGCAGGAGTTTGATAAACATCCTTGTCAACAATCCCTATGGTACAGTGTTCTTAAGATCTGTTGAAGCTTCTGATGAGGTGAAGAATGCTACATTTATTTTCAATTTACTTGATGGAGTTATTGAGGAGATTGGAGAGCAGTTGGTTGTCCAGGTAGTGACTGAAGATCTAAATGTGGATGTATTGAGGGGCGAAGCAGATCAAACGGGTACATCCACTAGTATCACACCACACACATCTACTAGCTCTGCAAGTAAAGGTATATGTTCTCTGCCAGTCTGCCTGATAATGAGTGGTTCATCCAATTAATATGCTAATGATCTTTTCTTTTATTGAACAGGGAAGAGAAAAGTGAGTCATATTGATGATGATGATGACATGACATTGATAGATACAATTGGCGAAGAAGATTCACTTGAAGACCCATTTAGTGATGGGATATGATTTCATTTTATATGTTTTTTATATTTTGGGAGTTTTGTTAAACTAATATTTTGTGATTTTGTACTTTGGGACTTGATTTTATTGCATCTACTTTCTTATTTTCCACTATTGCTATTATTTTCCTGCTAAAACCCTTAATTTTTCATTTACGCAATTCTGTGTTCGTGAGGCTTACGCCTCAGACCGCCTCGAGGCTTACGCCTCGCCTCACGGACGAAAACCGCCTCGAGGCGCAGTTACGCAATTTTAAACCTTGTTAACAATAATTGATCAGAGTATTAAAATATTGAGTTACCATCAGGTCCTCTTATCGACAATCGTGAAGGATGGTCTCAATTGTGAATAGCTCGAAAGTGTTGTTGAAACTGGAGTAGTTCTCTTTAATGGCCTCCCATATTTCTTGGGCTGTTTCGTAAATAAGAAAGTTCTCACCGATTTCTACATTCATGGAGTTAATGAGCCAATACATGATCTGATGATTCTTTACTTTCCATTTTCAATAAAAACGATCAGTTTGCGGTGGTATAAGGGCTTCACCAGTGAAATAGTCCTCTTTCCCTCTCCAGCAAATAAACATTCTCGTCGATTGAGACCATTGCAAAAAAGTTTGCCCATTAAATTTGTGGTTTGTGATGAGAGGAAAAGGAAAAGAGTTGTCTACAGATCCAGAGTTTCAAGTGTTTAAAACGGTAATATTTGGGTAGGAGGATGAAATCTCGCTATCCATGGACACGGTTGGGTTTTCTCGGTTGAAAGAGAAGATTAATTTTGGGCAAGGGCTACTGGTTCTTGAAGAGACGCTATCGGCTGGATGATGGAGAGTTACCACCGGCTAAAGGTTGGAACAAAGGAAGGAAGGTTTGCCACCAGTACTCAGAGAGAAGTCTTAGGATTTTCCTAAGCTCTAATACCATTAAGAAATTGTTTAGGAGAAATTAAATTCGAATTTTATTGCTTGGAATCATTACATATATATACACTTTAGGAGAACAAACAGAAAAAGAAAGATATTTAATCTAATGAATTATAATAAATAGAAGAGGAAAGTCATTTATTCTAATGGATTCTAATAATTATATCCCACAAATCTTGGAATCAATCCCACGGATCTTGGTGTCAGAAAACTAAATCTACAACTACAGCCAACGGATTGCAGAGCTGTCAAAGCTGTGGGCCCCCTCCTTGCCATGTGAATCAACAAAAAACTAGAAATTAAAAAATACGAGTAAAGTAAAAGCTATATTTTTTTATGATTTATATAATAGACATGGTTATTAGAAATAAGAAAATGAGATGTACAAAATATCTAAGATAAGAGACCAAGGGATTTTGATCAAGTTGGATGCCTGAAAAGTAGGCGTGTACATTGTTTAATTAAAACAAAAAAACTAAACTAAACAAACCTTATTGCGCTACTCCTTATTTTCTAAAATAAGTATAAAGTAACAAATTGCACGAACTAGATGTATAATGCAAACATTAAAATAACTTATGATATGAAAACAAGGAGTAAGGGCTAACTAATCAAATATACAATTGAAAATAGGCTAACACAATAAGTTTATCTCTCTCACTCCTAATATATAACATCAAACTAAGATTATAACAAGTAACTAATCAGAAGTTCTCAACAATATCATCACTCAAGATCTTCATTGAAGTCATCATCATAATGAATAGCTTTCTCCCTTATCTTATATCATTTAGGTCATGTTGTCTCAATCTTCCTCCTCTCTTCAATCGCAATCCTCTGTTGACATCTATACATATTCTACAATCAATCAAGTGAATTGATGAAGGCAATTAATGGATATGTCGCTTATCACAAGCATCGGGACACCTCAATCGCTATCAAAATGGCTCAAAACTTTACCCGATCATGAAATAGATCACATTGATGCACTCATAACATCAAATTTACTAAGAAAAAGACATTCGTGCGTAACTCAATTGAAAATGACGATGAGCATGACTGTTGGCAAGCATGGTGCTACATAAAATTATACAAACGATCTCTGATCATCAAACAGACTGTGTTGATGTGTTCATAACATCAAATTTACCTAAGGGGCAGCTCTCACAATCGATTTGAGAAAAACAATTAAAATCAACAGTCTTTAGACGTGACGATATGCGACGTTGCACGAACGATGTCCGTTCGTGAAATGGACTTCATCGTTGAATCCGGAATGTTGAAAATACTAGAAATCTGCTGAATTTTTGCTCAGGTCCTCAAGGTGTACCTGTCAAATGCTTTTTTAAACCATGTCTATGAATGATTATAGCTGAATTTACTTATCTTCCTTACGTTGGTCAAAGCATTTTTTAGCTAAGGCAAGTCACCAACTATTTTGTAAAATCAAATTTATATAGTGTGACACACAAGGCATCCAATACATATGTTTTCTCTTCTCCATTGATCTCCATTAATTTATTCCTAACTACCTTACAAGTATTAAAATTATCCGTAATAACTTATAACACCAAATGCCTTCTAATCTCCTTTATGACTCCATCCAGAAGTCCAAAAATACTCTTCCATAACATGATTCAACATTTATTATGTCATCAAATTATAGTTATGTCAAATTCTTCGAGATCATCACCCTAATCATATATGCTCGGATCTCTTCTTTCACCTCCTCAAGCAACTTGGCATATATTGCAATTTTTGTGTGAGCCAAAAAGGTGCTCTATCCTTGTAACACTCCATTTAACAACCATTTTGCAATAGTAGCCCTTTATATAAACATATGCTTTGTCATTCCATCCAATGTCAACTTGCAAACTGCCTCCGTGTTGAGTCTTTTTAATGTCCTATTGCACTTTTATCTTTACCTCTTACCATTTTAGAAAAATCCTAACAAAATGTTTTTTAAAAAATTTTGAACAATCAAATAACCACAAAAGAAGAAACCCTAAATACTACTACTACGACTACAACAAGCCTTTATCCCACTATGTGGGGTTGGCTACATGAATCATTTTTCTTCATTATGTCATGTTTTTTAATGTTTTGTAAAAAAAAATGCTAAGATTACCATAAAGAAGAGATGTTGTGGAGAAGAGATATTCCCCCTTAACCCTTGTTGAAAAAGGCTTAGCAAGTAGGCTGCAGTCTGCAGGCGACAAGTAGCAACAAGGAAGGGGCTGGCCGGTTAAAAATGTTCAGGGCGAGAGAGGAGGAAGGTTGGGGACATGTGCCTCGTGGTTTACATGAAAGAGTGAGACCACAAGATAGAATGTGGCATGGGTAAATACCTAAACCCTAAGATGCAAGCCTCACACATTGAAGCAAGGCATGTCTAAGAAAATGAGTGCAGTACACCTGATACAAACATACTCAAGAGACACGCCTCAATGTAAAAAAAATCAAAAAAAGAGATGTGACCAACCTAAAATTATGCAATTTTAAACAATGAAACAATACTAATATCATAAATATGTAAAACAAAAACAATAATGATGAAGAGGGATTCATAAATCCAAAGCCATTAATGATGAAGTTGATGATATTTTTTAAACTTCTTCTGTGACAGAAATATTTCTGGCTCCAATATAGATAACCATGTGTGACAATTCAAATTATTCGCTCATTCCAATCCAATATTGTGCCGAACCAAAACATGAGTTTGAAACACACATGCAAATGTAAGCCATTACTTATTCCTTTTAAAAATGGTATTCTTCATAAATCCAAAGCCATTAATGATGAAGTTGATGATATTTTTTAAACTTCTTCTGTGACAGAAATATTTCTGGCTCCAACATAGATAACCAAGTGTGACAATTCAAATTATCCGCTCATTCCAATCCAATATTGTGCCGAACCAAAACATGAGTTTGAAACATACATGCAAATGTAAGCCATTACTTATTCCTTTTAAAAATGGTATTCTTCCCCTACCTTGGACCATAACTATCAACATATCTCTAACCAAACAACCACATGTCAACATAAGGATAACCATTAATTCAAAACTACAGCACCCAAAATTATTCCATGAAACATTTAGAGCTTCCATGATAGGAAGTATGAGTCTCATAAACCATGAGAAATGATTATGTCCATTAAACTGCTTTTTGATAAGCTTAAACTTTTTCCAACCCATTAAATAACCACTCATACATATATCATATTCTTTGAAAGAAATAGTCAAAACTTTTGTATCACATAAAGTGCACTTTTTAAGGCTAACCCTCTACCAACCCCACACAAATAGATGCCAACTTATGCATTTGCATTTGGCAGGGTGGAAAAAAATAAATGAATACACATGAAAGAAACGCACCGCATATTCATAAAATTATTAGCACAGCATGTTTATGTTTGAGTACACATGCAAACATAAACAAAAATATCACCAGACATTTAGCATAAACTTGAAACTACATACACATCTGCATCCAATGTCAGCAAGAACACATTAAAAATGATTAAATATGCCATAAATTCTAATGTCTCATTCTTCCCTATCTGAACTTATTAGGATCATTTTGAAATTTTGTGTGGACATAAAGTTGTCTCTCACACACTGTCTTGTTGTATCCTAGAGTATTTGAGCATCCCTATGTGTTAGATGAAAATCCAACATCATAATGTTTCTCATAAGCAAGCATTCTCTCACACACTGTCTTGTTGTATCCTAGAGTATTTGAGCATCCCTAAATGTTAGATGCAAATCCAACATCATAATGTTCTCATAAGCAAGCATCCCAAAGACTTTGCTTGGTTGATCGCTCGCAGGGTGAAGCAAGCGCCCGTCACTTATGAGTCCATACATTTATGGCACATGCACAAATAGGGTCATTCACCCTCGTGAGTCTTCAACGCCCCCTTATTACTTATTTTGCAAAATCTTTAGGCAAAAACACTCTGAATGTTGTAAGGCTCATCCACGTCTAAGAAAATCAAATATTTAGGCTCAAGAGATATATTCAAATGTTCAGATCTTTCCTTCTCCCACAATGATTGCTCCTCCTTCATCAGTTCAGGTTTGCAATCAAATTTTGGAACCAATAGATTTTCCTTTGGATTCTAAGCCTATTGTGTCTTCCACTACAAGTCCTATCGAAATGGATTCTGCATAATATGCAAACAATATCATGTATATTGATACTCCTATCATTGAAGTTCCTCATCTCCTTATTTTTAAAAGACACTGATGATCATGATCTGCAACCGTATATTCTAATGGTGGCATTTTAAGTGATACAGCTCTGTTGAAAAATGAGATTCAATTCCTGTTTGCTAGAAGATGCCAGAATAAGGAATAAAAATCTATTATCACTCTCTTGTTTTAAAAACAAACTCAATCAAGGCAGTCCAAATGAGTGATTTTCATGTTCTAATGGATCCTTAGGCATCATGTTATCTTATCATTTTCTAGTTATAAAATTACACCATAGAAAAAATCCTTCAAAAGTATCATACTTCAGAGCAAAATAATTAAACAAACTTTGTTAACAAATTTATCAATGGAGGGGACAAACAATTTAGCACACTAAACTTTTTATATGTTGCTTAGAATATAGAAGCATCTAAACACAAATGATGATGACTGCATAGTTCAATGATCAAAATAGAAACCAATCAAGGAAAATGGAGGTTAGAATATACAGAAGGCTAAAGAAAAAGAACCAATGGATAAAATAGTAATAAAAGAAACTTACTTGAAGTAGTAGTGACTTCAAGAAGCCGCAATTACTGGCTTCTCTAACTTGCTTACGCCATTTATTGCAGCGTTCATCTAAAAATGGGCCAATCATAAGCCCTTGTAAACTTTCTTCCATAATCAACAATTGAGCAGCAATGACTGGCAGATGACTTACATGGTGCTTGCTTGCACGAAGGTTACCATTTCTGGTAGGTCCTTTTATGGCATTTGATGCAGCTAAATTTAGCAAGCACCCTTTCTTATTAGTAGCTGGGCCTTTGCATGCTATGCACCAACCACATCTTTCCCTAGGAACATCCATAAGCTTCTTCTCAGCACATGGCCATAAAAAATTCATAACTGCTACAGAAAAAGCTTTCATTTGCAGTGCAGTAGTTGCAGATACTAGTTTCCTGTGGTTGGAAGAACCATGTACACCGGTTATTTTTACAGTCATTTGTTAAGAGAACAGCCAGACTAGCAGCAGCAGATGCGGCAATGTCACCTTGAATATACTGATTTATGTATGACAGAGGCTTGAAGGAAACAGGAATAGTTGAGACTCTATCATTTGTAGTTTTATGTGTGACATCATACACGTTCAAGAGATGCCTGCTTTCATAGCATGCACCAGCAGAACCATTCTTTGTTGAAAATATTGAGCTATCTGTATCTTCCTTGCAAATGTCACTCCCATTTCCTGAGCTAAAAGCAAAATTGCTTAACAAAATTGATTTTTCAGTAGGCATTGCTGGGTTTGAATAAGACAGATCAGTTACAACAGAACCAAAAGCTAAGCTTCTCCCTTGACTCAATCTGTTTGGACAAGATAACTTTTGGATCTGAACAAATAACCTTTCCATTTGTAGGATTCTTACTATTTAAGGGAACAAAGATTTCATGAGGTGTTGCAAGCACCTTGTTAGCACATACATCATGGATTTCCCTAGGATTTATTTGTGCATCTGAGATACCAAACTGACCCATGACAGAAAGAGAAACTGGACCTTCCGTTCCATCATCCAAGGCAACACCATGCTTCGAGTTGCTTGCCACTATATTGCTCATACTATTATCACCTGAATTATTCAATATGTTGGTCGTCCTTGACGGGGTGTTAGCCAAATAACATACAGCACCATCCTTGTTAACCAGAGTATTCCTCATAGACTCAATTATTTCAGAGATGAAAGAGACCTTTGGAATCTCAAAATATTCAGATATGCCTATGATGATATCAACATAAGCTAATCCATTTGCTTGAGTCGAAGAAATTACACCTAAAACCTTTGGGATGTCATCTTGTTTATAGTATCTAGAAATTGCATCTCCATTCAATGATGTGCCAAGTCTGCCTCTCAAAAACAACCAATAAAATATCAGGCAACATTAGCGACATAGAGTGCCATAAGATACAAGTTCTAAATACAACAAAGAATTAAAACTATAAATAACATAACAACATCAATCTCTTATAAGGAAGTGGGTATTAAGCAATCACAGAAAGAAGACTGAAGAAAACAAATAGAGTTTCAATAATCCGGAGTGCACATCGTGCAGAACACCAATATTTTAGATTGATAATTATCCTCTGTTTGCTCCTATAGTGTTGGATAATGCGTCAACTCAATCCTTTTCTTATCCCAATTATTTTGTGCAAATTCTATTTGCGTAATTTCTAGCCATGTTACCTTTAGTCTAAAACTTTTCTCATATTTTTCCTGCATCTCATTTATGTATTGTTTATCCTTCACAGTACATACTCAAAACACCTGTATTTTATATATTATCTTATCTTCATTAGGTGCCTACCCTAACGCCTCTTAAATATATCATTTTAAACTCTAGCTTTCCAAGTTTTACCAAACGTTGCACCAAGCATCCATAGCTGCACTTAATCAAGTAAATTAATAAAAGATTGAAAGGCATGGCCTGAAGGAATATGCACAAAGGTTAAATGATAATATCAACAAAAATAGCATCATTCTTAGAAGCTGATAGGAAGGGAAAAAAAAAGTGAAATAAAATAAAAATAATAATAATGCTGCCACCACATTTGACATTAACAAAACACTGAATATTGAAAATAATAAATCATGCATCTTCCTTTTCTGATGATTTATGGTCACATATTTAAAAACAAAAGGGCTATAGCTTGATGGAATTCTACCCTGCCTCCGTACCTAGTTCTAGTGTGCTTTCCAGTGGAGTTGTCATCACGTCACCTCAAACAAATCCCAGGATGGAGACTGATTGCTCTATTTAGAGTCACCTATTCGAAGTATATTACATTCATTTTTCTGTCTTAAAGTACGAATAAAATGATAAAGAGTTTAGAAGGTTTTTCAAGTCCTGAACTCCCACTATTGGGGTAAACATGCTTGCATTCAGAAAAAATGTGATGAAACGCAGTACAGCTCTACTGAAAGGAAACCTTGCTCATTATGGGGCTACTTGGTTAGAATACTATAGGGCGTAAAGTATTTCAAATGCAGATGTTTTGAAAATATTGACGTTAGGTTTGAAGTAAAAGAAATGCAGAGTAAAATTTTAGTGCATTTGGAATACACCGGCTAGTTCATTTGTGGTGTAATTGGAATTCCTCCGATTTGGGTGATTTCCAAATATACCACAAATGCATCTCTTGTTGACCACTACCACCTCGAGCCACCCACCCACCTCCGGCCACCCATCATCCACTCGGGCACAACCTTTTTACACTTTACATTGCATTAACTTTACTTCAAACCAAAAAAAAAATAAAAATAAAGTCATGCATTTATTCTACAATTATCCAAACAAGTCCAAAGTATTCCTTTTACACCGCATTCCTTCTACACTGCATTCTTTTTTCAGGCAACCAAACAGCCTTGATAAATAAGCTAAGAACACTATCTGGAAGATAGAAGGCCTAATACTAGCATACAAATACAACAACAATAACAATAACATTGAGCTTTTATACCACTACGTGTAGTTGGCAACATAAATTATATTTTTCATTGAGTCCTATTAAGGGTCAAATTCTCATTTAAATCTAATAAAAAAAGTCATTTCTAATACTTTCTAACCAAATCTTTTTTGGTCTACCTCTACCTTTCTTAAGTGCTTTTATACCACTACGTGTAGTTGGCAACATGAATTATATTTTCCATTGAGTCCTATTAAGGGTCAAATTCTCATTTAAATCTAATAAAAAAAGTCATATCTAATGCTTTCTAACCAAATCTTTTTTGGTCTAGCTCTACCTTTCTTAACATATTTCGGATCTAATACATCTACTCTCCTAATCAAGTCATTGGAATGCTAACATTTTTTGTGACAAAACCATCTAATGTGACTCTCTCTAATCCCATTTGTCACTGGAGCTACTCCAACCTTTTCACGTATATACTCATTTCGCATTATGTTTCTAAGTGTAAAGCAACTCATCCAACACAGCATCCACATCTCTACAATACTTAATTTAATTTTAAGGGGCAAAAATGAGGGCATTAAACGGGTTGTTCAAGCTCCTTTAAGCCCCTCATTTAGGCCCTACAAAGCTAAGCATCGACTTGGGCTAGCCTAGATTTATGATGGACGTTTAGTGGGGTGCACATTAAGGTTCATTTATATATAATATAATGTACTTCTCAAATAAAAATTAAAGTAGAACTTGTTTAAAATTTTAATCAAATCAAAATCAACTTGACCATATTTATGTCCACATGTCAAGTGAGAGTGGCAAACTAGAATATCATTTTGAATAACTTTTAAGCTTACAATGAGTAAATGAAAAGTTCACTCGAACAAACTTTAAAACAACTAATTTTTACATAATATAAGAATAGACATTTTATTAACAAAATTTTGTTACGTTTATAAGAAGCTATAAGTTCAAACCATGTCCAAAATACTGTTTTTGGTCTAATTTCAAGACTCTTGGCAATGGCCAATGGGTGTCATTGCTGCTTTTAAAAGATAAATGAACTCATGGGCTAGCCCTTAACCTATTAAAGTAAGCTTTTTTAAGCCCATTACCATTTAGTTTTATTAACCCATAAGGGAATTTAGAGGGTTGGGCTCATCCGGTCTATCAAGCCCACATGATAGCCTAACCAAGATGTGAACTTTCTCTGGTAAAAATTTCAAGGATATTAGAAAAATCCGCTTCAAACTAGCTAAATTGGAGTTAAATAGAAAAAGTAATGCAAAGCCCAAAAACACCAGGGCCATGCAAGTTGTTGAGTTTTGAACTTCATCAACAACTTGTTATAAAGATCAAAATTCAGAAAGAATTCTCTCTTAGAGTAATAAGACGATATGTATATGTATATACATATGTATATGCAAATTGAAAGATCAATTTTATGAGAATTCATTGATAATACAAATGGTTTTTCTTTTTTCAAAAATTATACGAATTCCTAAAGACAAGTGCTTTGGAATGCCAATGCTGAAAGACAGAAGGGAAAATAAAAAGTCTTGCTCACAACCCTCAGAATATTCAATAATCTTGCCAAGATGCAGAGATGTGGGTGGAGAGTGAAAGAAACTAATGAAGAAATATCATAACTAATCTTACCCTTTGATGCATCAGATGTGATACACCAAAAGGAAAAAAAACAAATATGCACATATATTCATTCACTCAAAAGTGCTTTATCAAACAAATCCTTAGTTGAATTCTAATGGCGTCAAATAATGTCAAGGCAAAGAACTTGTATGACCTAAATGCTTAAAACAGGGCAGATGCCTTCATCATAGGTAAGGAGAAAAGTTTCTTTCTTATCAAGTCTTTTACCAAATGTTTCTTTAGTTCTGCTAAAACATCACAAAAGAACACAAGTAAATGAAACTGAATGCTGCAGAAGCCTTACACCAGTAAATAATTGCAAGCCCCCACAAACATGCGGCCATATGGATCAGTACCGAAAACCTCTGCTCCTCTGGCTCCCTTTCCTATCCTAGAAGAAGTGGGCCCAAGCTTGTTAATACTACATTCTGGACAAAACCACAGACCTTCAGGCAGAAATGCTTTATTCAGTCCAATGCATCTAGAATGATATGCTGAAGGACACCCATCACAGCAAATCAATGTCCCGTCCATTCCACAAAGGCAGCATTCATCACTGTTCTTATCCTGAGAATTATCTGATCCATCAGCACCAGGTTCTGAAGCCACAGAGTTAGCATGTTGATTTTCAGGCACAAGAGATTCCCCCAAAACAACCGAATTCCTCCAAACAGGGGGAAAGGGTTTTTGAAATAAACTTGTTCGTACATCTTCTGAAGTAACACTTGCATCTAAACCTTCGTCATTATCTTCTTCCATGCCTACACGCATCGCGAGCTCTGTCCTAAGTTCCCCACTGTTTATGACATCATCACACAGTAATTGCAATACCTTGAGCTTTGAAGCCACAGTTAGGCAGTAATATTCTCCTTGAAGAACACTATAAATGAAATCTTTTAAATCCAATTCTGTCAAGTATCCCATAATATACAGATACTCAACTAAGAAAGCAGGCCAAGTCAACATATCAAGCAATGTCCAATCATATAATCTGTGAACAACATTTCAAATGCAAATTTCAAAGCCAATATTTTAAAAATAAACAAGCTGAATATATAAGCAGTCGGAGAAGAATGAAACATTGAAGATTGGCATCAGCAATTCTAACCTTAAGCATTTGGAGGCCAGGTTTGGGCCCTCTGAAGAAAGCATCTGGAGATGCCGACCTAAAGCTCGCATGAGGGATAAATGGATTGAATCCATCAGGGAGTTTTGAACAGTACAGTTGAGGGATGCCACGTAATCATCAAACCCAAACGGACTAAGAAATAACTGGAGACTGAACGACCTCAAAAAATTATAAGTGGAGAACAGATGTGAAACTGAGCCCTCGGGAACAGCAATGTTGCCAGAAGATGGAGGCAGTTCCAATGGCAAGACATGTGTTTCCACAGAAAAAGAACTCGGAGCAACAGCAGAACCCCGAGCATGGTCACAGGAATCACTGGATGAGTCGGCATCCCTAGATACATCTTCTGAGCTCACCTGGCCAATCGAAGCAGACACGTCAGGGATGCCCTTCCTGGATCGCGTGGTCCGTCTGTTCAACCCTCCTAAAGGAACTACCCGGTCTAGCCTCCTCTTCCTCTGAGTAAGCCTTCCTACTCCCTCATCCAACATTAAGATCCTGCTCACCAGCTCCCGTTCCAAATCCTCCTGATGTCCATCCTCGAATATAACCCGGAACAGTCTGCTCGTCTCATCATAGGAAACAACTTTTCCCAAAAGAACCCTCCCAACCCCCAAAGTATTTCTACCAACATAAGCACCAATCAAACCACCATCACCATCAGCACCACTGCCTCCGACGCCATCACCATCCCACCTTCCGCTTCCAGAAGCTTCCGTTCCCAGACACATCCTCTCTTCCATCTCCTCCTTCCTCCAATCGTCACCAAACCCGTTCGCCGGGGAACCGCCCATCTACGCCCAGATAGAATAAAAAGCACAATCAAAGCAATCGAAAGCCCTTTAATTTGCAGAAACCCTGAGATCCGATCACATTCACCGAAAGGGGAGACAAATTGATCTAAGATAAGGATAAGGCATATACCTAGCCAATGCTCCGATCCGAGCGAGATTGGACAAATGGGCAGCCTCGATTGCAGCTTCAGCCCTTCCTATATAACCTAGAAAAAAAGGCGAAGATATGAGAGAACGCGGCGAGGCCAGAGGCGAGGGGAGACAGGAAGTGAGATCGGCAGAAGAAAAAAAAAAAAAGACGGAAAGAGCGCTGCGGCGGCTTTCGCTCGTTTCGGGTGGGAGAAATCAGACAGACCATTGAGCGGTCTAAGAGAGAACACGGCACGACTCGGGCGGTTCGGTAGTCGGTACTCTTATGGTTCGATGGAAAACCGGGTTTGGCTCGGGGTCCGACTCGTGGCGCAGCGGAGAGGCTCGAAAGCGGGGTTAATAGTCTGGGCGAGGAGTCTCGTTTTGGTCTATTATGCGGGGAAGGGCGGGGTGGCGGGTCACTTCCTAAGACAACATGACTCCGGACATGCCGCCAATTAGTATAAAAATTCAAATATTTAAATTAAATAAAAAAGAGGGAGTCAATGAAATAACGGTAACATTTTTTTCCCTCAGCCTAGCTTCAACCAAGTCATTAGAATACATAAGATACATATAATTTCTCACAAATGCTTGCCAAATTGGTTACACATGCATATTGGTTGTGCACCTTTTACCACCTAGATTTTATATAGAAATAGTAGTTGGTCTTTTTGTTGGTCTAGCAATGAGAGGGATGGAGTTTAATGAGTGAAGCAAAAGTTTCATGCATTAATCATTTTAATGTTTGAACTTTGAGATTAGGAATATAGGATAATTCGAACTTGCCCTACTAAAAAAGGAAAGATAAATATGTATGATTTATGGTTACTAATTAGACAAATTGATTTCATTTTATGTACTTATAGGAAAGACATTGGGAGAAGTTCTTTAAGATGACATGTTACATATGTCTAAAATTTATTATGAAAGAAGAAATGTATGTTATCTTCACTAAGGGAATATATGTGTCCTACAAAAGTGTTGTGATCTCCTATAATGTTCATGTTATCAATGCAAAACAATCAGCATTTTATATGCATATCCATGTAAGTATCTTAAATAAGTAAGGAATTATGGCTTGTGTTGAGTTTTTTAATATATAGTAATAATGAATCAGTAATAGTTGGCTTTCAGTAAATAGAGTTATCACCCTTTCCTGTCAGCACAATAATTATTCCTTATAACTCTCGATCAATAAATCACGAGAATCAGTAGAAGATATTACCACAAATCACAAAATTAAAAGGAATGCCCGTCGGAATATCATCTAGCACATGTATAATTTAGTCTCAAGCCAACCTCAATAAATAACCTGCCTTTTTTTACATAATTAATATTATAAAAGTAATACGACCAACTATTACTATACACATTCACTCACAATACTTATATTAATAGTATCATTATATCAAAATGTCCAAAATTATTATTCCTTCTTAAATCGTACCAAATAAAATAATTATTATTTTAATTGATAAAAATATAAAATCAACCAATTAAAATGATCATAATAAGTAGTACATTATACCAAAACTTATGCACTAGATGTTCACTAAAATTAGAGGAAATACTATAAAAATTTATTTGGGAGAAATCACATAATAGAAATTGAAATCTTTGAAATAGAAGTAGATTAGAAGTCATGTATAATGATCAGAACAATTTTCATAAAATCAATGAAACGAACCAACAGCTAAAACCCTAGTTTTGTTTTTCCTCTCTCCTCCTTCCCTTATCCTTCTTCTATGTTTTCTTCTTGGGCAAGCTAAGTGGGTGAGTGGAATGAGACAAGTGGCTTTTGAATATATATATAAACAGCTCATTTTAGTGTATGGCGCTAAAGGAACCCAGTATCGCATCGCTAATTATTAGGTCCTTTCACTGGATGTAGAGGAAGATTCAGTTTTAGGCAAAAATAGGTCAAAAAGTGCAAATACCGAGTTTTTTGAAAAACTCGGTATTTTTTCAAAAAACTCGGTATTTGCACTTTTTTAGGCAAAACCGAACCTTCCTCTAGGTCCTTGCACCGGACCAAATAAAAGTTCCTACATGTGATTCTAGAAATATTGTATAAAAAAAGAGATTTAGTGCTAAGGGACACTCTCTAGCACTTCTTAGTGCCACTACGCCCAAAAATGTTGCACCACAATACTCCCATAAATTTTTTTTTGGAACTTTTGGAAATTCATATTATTCAAACTTACGGTTGTTGCAACTTCTCTCCTAAGAATCCTCCCTCTTACACATAGCATGGTAGAAATACCAACACCTATAACATCCTAACTAGATCAATAGTCTCCCATACCAAGACTTTCTAAAATCTCTTTCACCAAAATGTTCTCATACATAACAACCCAAGAAATAAGGATATATATTGAAATGAATAGCCTTTGTACCCTTCTCTCACACAACCATCTCTTGAACACCCTTCCAAGAAATCTCTCATATTATTTTCATTCTCTCTCACGCTATTCCTAAGCTATTATATGAAGCTCTCAAGAATTCTCTCCAAAAACCTATAAAAAACACTCTTTTTAAGCCCTTTAAAACTCTATATAATATGCTCAAACCTATTCTGACTTCTCATACTCTTTCTCTCTCTTTTGTGTAAGATATATATATCATAACTTAAAAATGAAACCCTAATAACTTGAATAATTTAATTTGATGGGTTGATCGTATAGTACGATTAGTTCATTTAGCTAAATCACTTAAAAATGCTCTTTGTTTCATCGGTTTATATAATGTAGATTGTATAGTATAACAATAAAGTAGGAACGCATACTCATCTCCTCCTTTTGACATCATAAGAAAATGACCAGTTAGGTAGAAAAAACATAAACAACTAAAACTATGATAAACAAACACAAAAAATAGCATACAGTACTCAAAATTTCAAAGGTTGGAAGTAACTATCGAGGAGTGAGAACTGCTCTTGGAATGAAGCATGGTCCTCATCATACGGGCAGTGCATCTACTCCCATCGTTGATTTGTCCGTTGAATATAACTCATCCAGTTTTAGCTCAAGGCAAACAAAGTGGTCCATCCATGTGTTTTGCATATTCTAGTTTGTGTGATGAGGAGGGGGTAGAGTTGGTTTTCCCCCTTTTTCTTCCCCCTTCTTTTCCTCTAGTAGGTGTTTGCCTATGCCTCTCACTAAAAAATGGTGGAGGAAGTGGTCTGTAAAGTAGGAGGATACGTGGTATGGTTGTATAAAACACATGAGATTGTTCTTTTTTTTTGGTATATAAGTTGTGATGTATCCTAGGGGTATCAAAAATAAATTTTCGTATAGGGTCCAGGTACAACCCAAAGTTGACTCGCTCTTAATACACCCAACTCAAACCTAACTCTTTTATCTAAATGGGTTAAAATCTCAGACCCAAACCCGACCCCCCACTAGCCAAACTAGATAAGACCCAACCTACTAACCCAAAATGAAATCTATGAACTTTTCCTTCTTTAATGGTGATGGGTCATAGGAGCTCACTCATTATGATGGTAAGAATCTTTCTCCCATTCTGCATGCTTCTTTGTTGACCTCATTTTTGTATGAGGCCACTAGGACCAATCCAGATCTTAGATCAATCCAGACCTTAAGATCTATCTAGTCATTAGATCTACCTCGACCCTAGATCAATCCAGATATTAGGATCTATCTAGACCCTAGGATTCTTTCAAAACCAATCTAAACCTTAGTATCTATCTAGACCCTAGGATCCTGTTAGACTCTAAACCCTAGGACCTTCCCAGACCCTATGATCTTATTAGGCCCTAGGATCCCTCCAAACTTCAGACCCTAGGATCAATCTAGGTGCTAGGATTCTTCTAGACCCAGACCCTTGGACTTCTTAGACTCTAGAATCCCCCACCCTAGGATTTATACAGACCTCAAATTAATCCATCCTTCAAACCCTTCAATATCAAAATTATATTGACCTTCAATCAGCCAAGACTTAATCAACCTAATTTTATATGAAGCTCTTGCCCTATCCAATCACCTACAATCATCCATATGATTTTTAATGACATGGGTAACTTAATTTTGATTAATAAATCCAAAATCTAGCTCAACCCAAAAATATAGACCCTTTACCCAAGGTTAAAGGCTAAGGTTCTAATGGCTTTTTTGAGTGATTTTTGAATCACTTCAAACCCCATTAAAAAAACCTCTAATTCATGATCTAGCAATTTCATATTGATTAGATATGTCCCTAAGATCTACCCTCCAAATTTGAGCTCATTCTAAAACTTCTAACCCCATAAATTGGATTTAAATCTAAAGGTTGTAAAACCTTCAAATATTTAGGATCAATGCCACTGGACCTGTCCTTTAATGGAACATGACCTTGGAGCTTTTCCCAAAGCCTCTATTTACTTCCATACCCTTTATTATATTATATTGAGCATTAAAATATATTTTGGTGGACTCACTTTGACCACCAGTTGATCAGGGATCAAAATGATCAAAAAGCCCCTTAAGATAATTTTGGAGTTCTCTATAGACTTCAATATGACTTTTCATATTAATGCTCAAAATCTTCTTCAATGTATCCTAATCACTATTATGAGTATAGTGGACTTAAGCCCAGACCCTGATTAAGCTTGATTCACCAAGTCAACCTATTTTGACCAAAATACCCCTTAGGGGTTTGAATGCCCATTTCAAACCAAATGATCTCCTAATTTCATGACACCACTTCCAACAAATTTCAAACATCAAACCAAACCTGCTTGACCCAAACCTAGGCCTTAGGTCAATCTGGTTGACCAAATAGACCCTTAAGGGTCCAAATAGTCAATTTGACGAAATTGACCTCCCAGACCTTGGGATCACCCAACAAACTCAAAATATCATTTCAAACTTATTGAACCTAGACCTAGCTCCTAGGTCAACTTAAGTTGACCAATGATGCTTTAAAGGTCTAAATAGTCTTTTTGACCATTAAGACCTTTCTAACCCAAAAAACCATTAGTTCAAAACTTTGCTCGATCAGACAGCAGTGGCGGGATGCTAACTCGGTTAAGTAAAAATAGCGTGGGTCCCACTGCCAATCAATCATGTGGCAATGATTGCGCTGCCATGCAGTCATTATCAATGACTGGCTCCAGCTTGAAGAAGCTAATTAGAGGTTGTCATGTGGTATTTTGCCACCATCGGTGTCGCCAAAGCATATATTTTAAATAAAATTTAGTTTTTAAATATTTTTTTAGCCAAATTTCTTCAAAAAATTATAAAAAATTAAATATTAATTTAAAAATTAGGAATATTTTATATCAAAATTTTAAGAAATTTAACTCTTTTTACTATAAAATTTATCTTAATTTTAAATATTATATATATATATATATATATATATATATATATATATATATATATATATATATATATATATATATATATATATATATATATATATATATATTTAAAATATAATATATTTAATATTTAAAATTAATATTTAATTAAAATAATCAAGATATTTTAAAAAATTCAAAACTTTTTAAAATTATTTTTAAATAATCATAAATGATATTTAATTAATTTATATTAAAATTTAATTAAATTGAAAGTATTTTTCTTTAAATATTTTAAATAATATTAACATTTTAATATTTAGTTAATATTTAATTAATATTAACTTAAAAAAAAATTTAAAAAATTAAAGTTTATTTTAAATATCTTAATTAATAAAAAAAAAATTGTATCTTTAATATTTTAAAATTGATATTAACTTAAAAATATTTAATATAAGTTAAATAAGTTTGATTATTTAACCATTAAAATATCTAATTAATATTTAATTTAATAGTATATTCAATAATTTCAAAATTCAAGAATTTATTTTAAAATATTTTAAATAAGTTAGAGATTATTTTAAGATATTTTAATTTAAAATTAAATTTAAATTTAAGATATTTTTTAATACCTTTAAATAATTCTCATTATTTTACTTCTTAAATATTTAATTAATATTTACTTAAATTTTGTCTTAAATTATTTTAAAAAAATCAGAAACTTGAATTTTAAAAATATTTTAATATTTTTAAGGTATTTTCAAAAGTTTTTTTTTGAATTATTTTAAAATTATCTTTTCTAATGTTAAAATTGATCTAATTTTTTAACATAAAAATTAATTTTAAAATTATATAGATTAAAATTTTAGAGCTTCGAGTGAGGGCTTTGAAATTTTAAACATAAATTAAATTTGATTGAATAGGATTTATGGGGAGTGATGATTAATCAATGAACAATTATTTTGTTAATTGTTCATTGATTAATCTTTTTAATTAATTATATTTTATTTTCATTTGCATGCTTAGGCTGCACACACTTGCTCTTAGCATAGGCTCTCTTAGATATAGGATTTAATTATGCTTATATGTGTGCTTATCATGTATATCCAAGGGTTAGTGGAACATTAATTCGAGCCCATTTAACCTAGTGACATCTTAAGGACAAAAATCAAGGGCATATTTAGAGAACTTAGATTAAAATTTATAATTAGGATACGCTTCCTATTGTCATAAAAACTTGAATCATTTAATCTTAGTGACATTCTCAACCCTAGTGAAATTTATCATTGATTTTAAAAGTCATTAAACCCATTAATTGATTTACTTAAGATTAAACCCTTAATTAAGCCCTAAAACTTTTAAAAATTCTAATAAATCCAAACAAAATAAAATAAAAATTTATAATACCTCAAACTGACTAGAATTCAATTTCCAACTTAAGAAAGTTAAAACCTCTTTGATTTGATATCATATTTTAAGCTTAATTTAATTTTAATTAAAACTAATATTTAATTAATTAAAATAATTAAATTTTAAAAAATTTCCAAACACTTGAGAATCTCTTCTTAGGTCATTTATGGCTTTTGAAGTTGATTTCAAGAAGTTGGGAGTTCATTTGTAGCAAAATCAATAAAAGCCTCTTAATTAAACTAATTAAATAATTCAAATAAATATTCAAACTTCTAAAATTCATAACTAATTTTTAAAAATTTTAAATTGAGGAAACTCAAAGGCATTGAAATACATTTGAGATCTAATATTTATCAAAAATATCAAACCACTAGAAATAGTTTAAATTTAAACATTCAACAATCTAATCAAGCTTAAGTAAAAAACTTTAAAATTTTATAACTAATTGTAGAAAAATTCAAATCCATCAAACTTATAGTCTATTTACTCATCTTAAGGTATAATATTTTATAAAAGTATCAATTTTTAAAAATCAAACTTAATTAAAAAGTTAACTTTTGATCCCTTAATTAAATGATTAAAATAATCCAAAAAATTAAAAAATTAATAATTAATTTAAAAATCTAGAAAATACTAATCTAACTATAAAATCAATAACTATTCAATCCTGATTAAAATTTAACAACATTCAAACTTTAATTAATTAAATTCATTTAATTATACTGGTTAGTACTATGTAACCTAGACCTACGAGGTTATTGATTTAGCCCTAAGAAAGATGAAATGAACTTCATGACCTCAAAGATTAACAAAGGTGGTAGCCATTTAACACTTTAAATTATATCTTAAAATTAATTTCAAATCATTAATATTTAAATTTCTCTTAAGCCTTTAAAATCAACTAGAATATCAGATAACTCTATCCATTTACCCTATATAGGACATATCCAAACCACACAACTTATTCCACACACTTTAGATGGTTTGTTAGGACAACCAACTCTAGTCATAGGCTAGGACGGTGTTTACTTTGCTGCTGTGTGCTAGGTTTTTCATAATTTTTACTGCTTGTTGGTTGCTAGTTTAGTTTCATTGATTATTTATTTAATTTTTGTAATTTTTGTATTGATTGATTATGTGTTAGATGTATCCTTAGGTTAGGGACTATTTATTTTCTAATTCAATCTTATGCAGGTGACTATGCTCATACAAGGCACTTAAAAGTTAAAGGGGGCTAAGCTTTAAAATTAATATATTTTGTGCATGTGCTAAGCATGCTATGATCTCATTTAAATTAAAAAAAATATGGGCCAAGTGTGAATGTGATCTGAGCATTTTTATAATATTTAACTCTTGAGATTAATATAGATTTTAATATTAATTGCTTAGGATAGCCCTGTGTGTTTATTCGAGTCTATATTTTTAAATTTTTCAATGGTAATTTAATTCGAGCATTGAGTTGTAAATGTAAAAGTGATTTGAGATGAGATATTAAGCATCCAATTTAAAATCAAAAGAGGAAGGAATATCCCTTAAGGAAAAGTTCCTATCCATTTGGAGATCTAAATTTTGTTAACTTTCAAATATCCAAAGGGAAAAGATAACACCCCTTTCGTGGGGGAGTTCCTTTTCATTTGAATATACGAACCCGACGATCCAAGGAGCCCGTAGAAGCACGAAGAAGTAATGAGTGAGAATCTCATTCTCAAAGTCACTTGAGTCATAGGAGTAGAATCTGATTTATTATTAGTGGTACTTGACCACTTTACTTTTTTGTAGACACTGGTTATAATATTAAGTGGCATGTGTTATATGGACTTTGAATTTATTTCTTTAATTGAGTGATTGATGTGCTTCACCTACAATTAGGATTTGCTTATTTTTCTTAGTTTTTTAGTGATCTTGCTTGCCATATTTGATTTAGCCTGGAACCTGATTAGAGGCTCGTGAGGGATCATTAAAACATTTTCTACTTCAATTAAATTTAAAAAATTTTAATCTCACAAGAAATTCTAACGATTTTAAGAAGTAAGTCCGGGACCATTAGGAGTTTGCATAACATTTTATTTCACATTCTTTTTTTATCAAGCACCTCTCCGCCTGCGAGTTTTAGTAGACCACTTGGTCTATGAGGGTATAGATCTGTCAAAGATAATATATGTAATCTCTAGGATAAAATTAATTTTTAAGTCTTTTTTAGATATTGCTTCATTCAAATTTCAAGCATTTATTGAGTTAATTTGCATTTATTGCATTAGAAATAAATTTAAATAAGTCTAAAACTTAAATAAAATTTATTTTAAGTTTTTATACCACTCAACATAAGTCAAGGGGACAAATTAGGACATACTCTAGATGTTAGCCCCAACTCCCTAAATTCAATCTAAATAATGTCCTTACCTATTCTTTTATAAAAGACTAGTTACATAGTTTTGAAGCACCTAGGTGGTTTAGCTGACTCCCCAATTCTGGCTAGGGTAAGTCTAGATCCAATATTGCATTAGCTAGGTTGGGGTCATTAATTTTTAGTACCTAATTTAGATTTAGGTTCTAAAGCAAGCTCAGGCAATAAGATATTAACCTTCTAGGAATCTAATCCCAACCTTCTAATAAATTAGCAATTTAACTTGAACCTCTTTTAATTCAAAATTCAAGCCAAACATATATGATAGATTGTGGTGTTTCTAAATTATTTTAGAATCTTAAATACCTCCTACTTTTCTTAGTTAACCTTTAGAAATTCTGATTTCCTGCAATATAATTAGCTATGAGGGCTAGCGCTCGTAGGAGATTTAGAAGCTCATATCAAATTTTTTTAAAAAAATTTAAAACTTTCAAAACTTTAATTAATTCACTTTGAAAAGATCAAAACTAATGATCATTATGGTCTGAAAGTTTGTGTTATTCATCAGACCTCTTAGAACTGTCCCAAGGCTAACCAAGTGGGAAGGTGAATCAGTTATTTTAAAAAAACTTCTTGGTTATTTGAAAACTTTTCTAGAAAATGTAAATCATAGATCCTAAAATATGCATATGTTTTTTAATGAAACAAGTATCATAGGATTTTTCAAACCACAAAACTTTAAAATATGGAAAATAAAAATGCAAGAAAAATAAATCACAAAAGAAGAACACCAGATTTTATAGTAGTTCGATCAAACTTGACCTACATCCACTCCATGGAGACTCCTTCTCCATGTATTGTACTAAATAGTAGTGACTCTCTTTTAGCCCCCATAGCAAGGCGAAGAAGCCCTAACAAACTCTCTTTCACCAACCCGATGTCATAGAGAATCGATGCCTTTTTACACTCTCCAAGTGATGGCAGAATACCATTACATTCTTTTTCACTCTCATGGTGAATGCAAAGTACCGTCACATCCTTTTTCACCCCTCTTGGGGAAGGCAGAGCACCTTTACATCCTTTTGCATCCTCCTGGTAAAGGTAGAGTACCTTGATCCAATATTGAGAATCTTCTCTTGAGAGCCTCCAAAGAAGATTAGAAGAAACTTGAGCAAGACAAAGAAATCTTCACTTTGCGTAACCTTATGAATCCCTCACAATTTCCTTTCACTAGATATCTCACTCTTTACTCTCAAAAATATATCCCAAAACACACTCTCTATGGTCCCTCTCAAAAGAAATTCGCATCAAAAGGTTGTATGATAATTTTTAGGACTCCTTATATAGAAGCTACATGAAAAACCATTCAAAAACTGAAAATTATAAGTCAGCTGGCTTAACTTCATATTGTATGATCATATATCGCACGGTACGATTAATTCAAAAATTAGGGCTTTGTCTAGTATGAACTAGGATAAATATAGTTTCGTACACTATCATTTGTCTATACAAATTTAGATCGTGATATACAAATAGCTCAAAAATAAATGTATTTGTATGGTACGACCATATACGATCTTAATTTCATACACTACTAGTCATCGTATGATCTAACATTATACAATACAAATAATTCAAAATGAACTATTTCGTATGGTACGATCTAGGATGAAAGGAATTTCGTACTCTATTAGTCGTCTGTATGACTTGACATCGAACAGTACAAATAGTTCAAAATTTTTATGCGTTGATTTGATTAAGTGCATTCTGGAGAAAAAAACTATCAAATCATATAGTACAATTAAATATCGTATAGTATGATCATGCTTAAAAGTTTTTACAACTCTCCCCTAGTGTGTGTACATAATCGCCCAATTATAATAACTCTTACTCAAACTCAAGAATTAAAAAAATAGAAAATGCAGACTCTATTACACGACATCCTATTCTACCCTTATCTTGAAGTCTTTAGTAGTCTGGAGTTGTTAATGAATTCCCTGAAATGTTAGTACACACAAAAATAAATAAGAAATATCTAATTGATGTTAGAAGAAATAATAAAATCATCAGAATAATAATATTTTGATATAATCAAAAAATCACATTGTTGACCTTGATTTTACCAATTCACTGGGCCCAATGGATTAGGTTGACTAGGTCAACCTTTGACCTGGTCAACCCAACCCTTAATGGGTCAATTTTTACCCATTAGGCCCATTAAGAGCCCAAGTTGATTTAAATCCAATTAAAACCTCTTCATGGCCCAATACCTCATCCCCATTGGCCCTCTTGGCTGATTTGACCAAGTCAATCGTTGACTTGGTCAAATCAAGCCTTAAATAGGTTTAAATAGCCTATTTAGAGCTAATTAATGGCCTTTTAATTGGAATAAAAAGCCTCCAAACGTTTTGGAATTCAAAAACCACGGTTTGGGAGCCTTGATTTCCCTCCAAATAGCCTCCCAATTGGATCCTAGCCGCTGATCATAAGATTAGGGGCCTTAAATAGCAAAATTTAGGTCTAGTAGAGGACTTTTTTGCTCTTGCTCCCGACCTAGACGCTCTCAGCCGGAAATTTTTGGTGTGAGAGAGCTCCCCTAGGTTCCCTCTCGACTCCCCACGTAGAACCCGACCGTCCAAAGCCGCCACCGGCGAGATCTCCGACCACCCGAGCCTATTCCCGTTCCAGGATGAATCCCGTCCGATCGAGGCCGTTTCGGAGCACGAGTTCAACAGGAAACTTGTTCGTGAGGATCCTACGAGTCCAATGAGACCAAGAACTCCTAAATCCACCGCGTGGATTAGGTAAAATCCTAAACCCTAGTTAGAACACATGAAGTTAATTAACATTTGATTAAGTGCATTTTAGACCTAGTTTTTCATCCCCCCATGAATGCTCTTCGTACATAGCACCTAGAGCTCAAATTTCTTGTCATTTGGTCTAGTATCGAGGGAGAACGAGGCGAAAATAACCCTAGGGCTCTCGGTCGCACGTCTGCATGCTCTGGATGTGCCTAGACCGTCTGATCCGCGATGCATGCTCTGGATGTGCCTAGACCGTTTAGATCCTTCGTTCCGCGGTGATCGCTGAACAGCAGGATTGACCGCGCGGGTCAAGGCAGCCGCCGGATCCGATCTGGACCATCCATCCAGAACCGCGCAGATCCGACGGCGGGCGATGGCGGCTGACGTGGATAAGTGACCCCGACCCGCGGTCACTGATTGCGGCTTGATTGCCGCAATCATCGTTTGGCGGCCCAATTATTGCGCCACCGCCAATGATTGGCCGCGGTCCCGGGATCCAATCCGGGGCCGCCATGTGTCGCCGCCGTTTTAAATTTTTTTAAAATTATTTTTAAAATACAGAAAACTTCAAAAATTCGCCAAAAATTTATTTTTCGTCCGATTTTTGCGTGCAATACCTCGTTTTGTTCGTATTTTCATTCTCTACCCTAAAAAAATTGTTTTTATAAAAATAATACATATATTTTTAATTATTTAAAAAATAGTAATATATATATATATATAATACTATATTAAATGTATTATTTTAATTATTATTATTATTACATTATATTATTGTTTAATTATAATATTAAATCTATATTATTTTAACTTATTTATATTATTTTAACTTATTTATGTTGCTTATCATTATTATTTTTATTATTATTTATTGTATTTATTTAAACATGAAAATTGTATTTTTTAATAATTAAAAAAATTTTAATTACGTTAATTAGTTAAAATTGCTTAAAATATTAATAGTAATTAAGATATTATTACTATATTTTAAATTATGGTTAGATTTCAGAAATTTTGAGCTTCATTTTTTTTTTTCAGATTTATTTAATTAGTATTTTGATTATTTATTATTTTGAATTATTTTAAAACCCTTTTATTAGACCTGTCAATTTCGGGTTACGGGTCGGGTTGACCCGAACCCGAAACTGACCCGATATTATTCGGGTTCGGGTTGACCCGACCCGGTTTTGCAAACGGGTCAATTTTCTGGACCCGAACCCGACCCGCTTCTGGTTCGGGTCAACCCGACCCGACCCGCGGACGCGACATTGCCTTCGGGAATCGGGACTGCTCGGGAGTCTCGCCGTCTCAGACGCTGCGCGTGACGCGGGACGGAATCTCGGGACGCTGCGTGTGACGCGGGGGCTAGCGGGGGCCGCTGGGGACAGCGACGGCTGGCTGGCAGCGAGTCGCTGCCAGCGACGCAGCGTCGCACTGCGACTGCGAGCGGGGGGGGGGCAGCGACGCACTGCGACTGCGACTGCGAACGGGCTCTCGGGCAGCGCGGGGGCAGGCCAGCGGGGCTAGCGGGCAGGGGGCAGGCCGGGTAGCGCGGGGGCAGGCCAGCGGGGCTGGCGGGCAGGGGGCAGGCCGGGCAGCGCGGGGGCAGTGAGCGGGGCAGGGAAATTTGAATTTTTTTTTTAAATAAACGGGTTTTCGGGTTGACCCGGCAACCCGTCGGGTCAACCCGAACCCGACCCGTTTTTGCAAACGGGTCGGTTTTCCGGACCCAAACCCGACCCGCTTCGGGTTCGGGTCAACCCGAACCCGAAAATTCCAGGTCGGGTTCGGATCAGGTTTTCGGGTCGGGTCCAATATTGACAGGTCTACCTTTTATTACCCTTAAACTTCCAAAAATCATAACTTCCTTGTTTTTGATCCGCTGTCGACGCACAACACCTTGTTTTGATCGAATTTGAATTCTGCACACTTTAAAGTTGGTTTTGCTCAAAAAGTTTTGATCTGTCTGTAATTATTTTTCAAAGACAGCCAATAGCACTATTTTAAAAATTATTTGATTATTGTCTTTAAACTTTGAAATTGCGTAACTTTCTCGTGTTAAGTCGGATTTTGATGCACAGTACCTTGTTTTGGGTGTATTTGGAATTCTGTACAGTTTGAAATCACTTTTGGGTGAAAAAATTCTATTTAGAGTTTCTGATATTTCCAAAACAGTGAAGTAACACTATTTTAAAGTATTCTTTTATTATGTTTAAACTTCGGAAAATCATATCTTCGTCCTTTTAAATCGGATTTTTACGTATAACCCCTCGATCTTTTCAGAAAAATGTGTATTTTATTTTGAAACCATTTCCAGCCCCTGATTTTGTATGTTTTGGCAGATTTCTGATATGGAGCAATATTTGATTATTTAATTAATATTTAATTAGCATAATGATTATTTTCAGGATACAAACTATTTTCAAATCATTTTGAGGCGTCGATTGAGTGATAAGTGGTTCTCCCTTATATTTATGTAGATATCAATTGATCTATTTTCAATTATATTATTTTTCAAGAAACTCTGATATATTTAGGTATTTTTTAATTACTTTGAAATTACCTATTTTATTAAATCCTAATTTTGGGAGATCCGCTATTTCATGAAATTTTAGACATAGATTCCAGATATGAAGAGAAATCATGGGGGAAAGGATTAGTGGGTGATTGAGTTCCAATCATTCACTAATTCCTCCATTAGGTGTCTTTCCTTTTATTTTTCGTAGATTGCATGTGTAGGTCGCACCACGAGCACTTAGTTTAGGCTCTCCTAGATCTAAGGACATGGTGTATTTATTTCATTTTTGTACTCCCATGCATTTATTACCTTGAGGGTTAGCTAAAACTTCTATTCAAACCCAGATAACGTAGTGACACCTTAAGGACAAAAATTAAGGACCCGTCTAGTGAACTTAGAAATTTTCTAGGGACTAGGATAGATCCCAGAACAACATGAAAACTTCAAAATTTAAACTTAGTAACATCTAAACCTCCCTGAATTTTCTAGAAATTTTTAGGAGTCTTTAGACCCCTTAGTTAACTAACCCTAATTAATTGGTTAAGTAAGGCCCCGAAACCTTCCGAAAATTACAATAAATACACCCTAGGTCAAAAAATTACCCCTAATACCTCAAACTGACCAGAATATGATCCTTGACCTTATATAAATAGGGCTCCCTAGTTTGACTTCAGGTTGACCCCTAATTTAACCTTAGGTGGAAATTACCATTTTGCCCCTAATAATTTATTAAAAATTATTAAAAATCCAAAATTTTCCCCAAACACTTGGGCACACCTTATAAGGTCATTCCTGACCTTTGGGGGTGATTTCAATCAGTTTGGAGCTCATTTGGGCCAAAACAGTAAAATCAGCCCTTTCCTAGTTAATTTAGAAATTCCATAAATTACCCGATCTTTAGAAATCCATAACTAATTGTAAAAAATTCCAAATTAGGTAAACTCACTTGCATTAGACTCCAATTAGGGCCTAGTATTTATTAAAAAATCTTAGGATTCCAGAAACTAGCCTAGATTAGAAAGTCAACTTTTTGGTCAACCTTAGTCTATAGGATAGGGCCCGAAACTTAGAAAATTCATAACTTTGCCTAGAAAACTCCGATTCCAGCCTACTACCTGTCTAACTACTCGTATTAAGGTCTAGTAGTTTCCTAAGATGTTAGGGATCCCAAAATTAGCCTTTTCCCATAGTGACTTTTTGGACCCTTAGTCTAGTTCCTAGGAGGACTCAGGACTTTCCAAAATTGGCTAATGCAATTTGAACTTCAAATATGAATATCCTAAGCTCTTAAAACTGATCAACAAATTAAAATAATTAAAATGGATCTAATTCACTAATATTTGAATTTCCATTAAAAATATCCTTTTCGGACCCCCCCAACAAACTTGAACTCTTGATAACTTTAACTAACTACCTTGCTTAGGACCTATCCGAACCACACCAGCCTTACACACACATAGAATTATTTGCTAGGGAACCACTTCTAGATCTAGGTTAGGCTGCTGGGTTTTTATTTTTTCTGCTGTGTGCCGGAGCTTTCCGTGGTTTTCATTGCATGCTGTTTGAAATTGCTGGTGTGTTTGCTTACTTTTTCTGTACTCTGTGATGTGATGAGCGCTAGATCTACCCCTAGGTTAGGAACATCATATATATACTGTTCTTCCGTGTAGGTGTCCATGCTCAATGCTAATAAAAAGGGGGGAGCATTATCATGATTTCTAATAATGTTTTATGCAGGTGCTTGCTCAGCTTCCCCCCAAATAAAAATGAGGGCTAAAATTAATAATTATAACTGCACAGATAGAGCTGCTTAGCCCTCATAATTAAGAGCATGACTTGGCATAGGGTCAATGGTGTTAGCATTTACATTTTCATATAAACTACTTGGGATTTTATTAGGATAACCTTGCAGGTTCTTTAGATTTCTTTCTGCATTTCAAATGGATGTAAAAATTTGTAATAATAGTTAAGAGTTGTGAAATTGATATTTGAGTTGGGATATTCTTATCCCACTTGAATCCCAAAAGAAGAAGGCATCCTCATAGGGGAGAGTCTTCTTCCATTTGGGAGATCAAGTGGGATGGCTTTAGATATCCAAAGAGAAAAGGCAATGCCCCCTACCTAGGGGGAATTGTCTATTTGTTTGGATATTCAAGCCACGACGGATCCAAATAGTCCAAGGAGGAGAAATCCAAGGAGTCCAAAGAGGAGAGATCCAAGGAGTCCAAGGAGGAGAGTTCCAAGGAGTCCAAGGAAAAGGAGACACCTAGAAGACTGAAGACCAATATCCCACTCAAAGTCATTTGCGTCTGTCATAGGCTTAGAAATCCGGGTCGTTGGCAGTGGTGCCCGGCCACTTTATTTTCTATATATCTCGGGTGTAATAAGGGAAATTTGCCCTATGGCCATTTAGTTGATTAATTTTTGGATTTATATTGATGTGTTTACCTGGTTGCGCAGTAGAAATTGCCTGCTTTTCTTAGGTTTCTTTTCTTGCATGTCGATTTTATTTTCGCCTGGATTTTTGTTAGGCTCTCTAAGGATTATAAAACTTTTTATACTCGTAACTAACTCTTAAAATTTTAAGTTCTAAATAACATAGAAACTTAACGAACCTAGGGAATTGCCGGAATCATCCGGGGTCGCATGCATATTACTGCATCCTTCTTTCCTTGTTATAAGACATCTCCCTGCCTGCGGGTAGAGTCTGGATAATCTGGCCTATGAGGATGAAGTGCCGGACCTAGGGAGACCCAGTCTTTTCAAAAAATTATTTTCTATAAGCCTGTTTTTAAAATTCTATAGCATTCATGAGCTGACATTTCAACTAGCATGCATTGCATTAGAAATCAATTTAATTAAAATTTAATTGCAATAGTTAGGAGCATTTACCCAACATAAGTTCGGGACCAATTAGGAAACTCTCTAGATGTCGGTCCTATTTCCAATAACTATACCTCCCACCCATCTTTCATAATTGACTGGATAGCATGGTTTTAAAGCGATTAGGTGGTTAGTTGGCTCCCCAATCCAGGCCGGGGTAAGTCCAGGTTTTGCATAGCATTAGCTAAGACACTGGTCTTAGTGTGTATCGAACACTAAGTCCAAACTAGATTTAGGATTCGAGGCAACTACATTCGGTCTCGTAGTATGCCTTAAATAGCAGGTAGGTCCCTTCTTTTCAGGGATCCTAAATCCTACTTATCTGTGTCACAGGATGACGCCACCTCCATCCTTCTCTCATGCATGTGATCGAATGCCTGACTTTGATTTTCTCCCAGTTTCTGTTTAGTACCCTAGAGCCTCTGAATGCTGGTGTGGACCACGCATGTCTGATTCAGCCCTTTGGGACCTTTCTTTCCTTTTGAGTAGGACTTCTTAGTCTACCCCTTGTGTCAATCCCACTTTAGGAGAGGATAATATATGATCCTTAATCAAGAGTTTTCTCGGGCTTCGGTCTCGAATGTAATTAACCACGGGGGCTTGCGCCCGTGGGAAACTTGGTCCCCACAATCTACTAAACCCTATTCGATCTCTTGCATCGGGTGGGGGAAACCCGTGACTAGGTCGTGTATATTACTATCCATCGAGGTGTGTTGGCGTCAGCCTCTATCCTCAATGGTTAGTCGTATGTACGATCCAATCTGCCCTTCCAATCGACCTGTTCGCGCGGTGCTATTTTCGGAGGTCCACACACATTCTCAATCTTGTTTCGAACAATCCCCCCCTTTTTTGTGATAGAAAAAATATTTATTGTTTGAATTACAAATAATAATTCTTCTCTCCTAAGCTCCCTCTTAATGAATAAACCTTATACACCATGGGAAAAATAAAATTTCATCCCTCCTTTTTTTAATTTTGATTTTTATAATCAAGCACAAAACAAACAACAAGGCAAATAAACACAAAAATATAAACACCAAAAAGACCCTAAAACAATCAAGCACGACACGAGACTAAGTTCACAAGAAAATTTCAAACAAACATAACCATAACCATATATAAAAAACCTCCCCCTAAGAGCATTTTGACATCCATTTTAACATCAAACCAAACATAAACAAAACTTAAAGAACTTCAAATCAAAATATAAACATTGGTAACAAACCAAACACAAATAATAAATAATGGTAACAAACCAAACACAAGCAATCTCCCCCTTTTGACATCAGCAAAAAGAGGGGAAAATCACAAAAAAAAAATCTCTTGAATATGAAAGTTTTTATGGACAGATCTAGATGTTGACAAGGAATAAAATTAAAAAAAAAAAATTACACAACATTAAAATCCTACAAGATTTTTAAACTCGTTTTTAAAGTCAAAGAATAATTAAGAAAAGAAAATATCAACAGGTTTAATGTTCATTCTAGAAAACATAAATATCAAATAGAATAATTATTGCAAAAATAATTGACAAGAAAAAAAAATTAATTCAATAGTTGAAATTATTATTAGATGCATGGATTTTTATAAGAAATAGAAATATAAAAAAAGAATCAAATGTAGTGAGGGCTAGGGGTGTCAATATTTGACACAACCCAAAAACCCGACCAGAACGGACATAAAAATTATTGGGTTCGGGTCAATTCGAACCCAAATCGGGTCAGGTTCGGGTTAGGAATTTTAACCCCCTTTCTAAAATCGGGCCGGTTTGGGTTAACATGGTAACCCGTCAGGCCATCTCGTCGCATCATGTCGCAGTTAGGGATCCATCACCGTCAGGACCATCGCATCTCCTCAAGCTGTCACCCGTATTAGGGCATTGTCGCATCCGTCAGTCGTTCCCTCGATGGGCTCCACTAGCCTACCCTCTTACAGCCGAGTGCGGCCATCGCTGCCCTCCACCGGCCTGCCATCAGTGCATCAGCAAGTTGGTTTTTTTGTTTTTTGAAGAAATATCACTGCACTCGACCGGATTGTCATGTCTGTCAGCCGGCTTTCCATTCTTTTTCTTCCAGTTCCTCCATCGACCTTCCATGACCATCCATCGGCCTGCTCTCGCACGCCGGCTTCTGCCTATGCTTCTTCTTCCAGTGGACCAGTCCCTCCTTTTCATGTTGAGTTTGGGTTGACCCGAACCTAAAACAGGTCGGGTTCGGGTCCAAAAAATTGCCCAATTTGTAAAAATGGGTTGGGATCAAGTTGACTCAAATAATGTCGAGTCAGTTCTAAGTTTGACCCGAACCTGACCTGTAACCCAAAATTGACACTCCAAGTGTGAGCTTATTTTTATGCCTCTTATCAACTAGAATTGAGATGTTGTCTCAATTGTATATATTTTTTTTTATTTTGACTTTTGTTTGGAGAACATTGCACATCTTTTCAAGTTGGGCTCAATTTGTGGCTCTTTTCGAATATAGCACTCTTTATGCATCTTTTTAGCTTTTTGTCCTTTCCACACCTAAAATAAGCAAATCTTAGCTTATGTTATTATCTTCTAAATAAAAGAAACAAAAATTTCTTATATAAATAAATTTAAACCACAAAACAAAATCTAATGGATAATAATAAAAATAACACTTTCGATAAGAAAAAATAAAAAGAAAGAAAGTTATATATTTTTTGCAATAATTATAACTATAAGATAAATATTTATCATTTCATGAAGATGATCTCCTTATCTAAATCCAATTTTAATTTGATTTAAAGTGTGAGAAAAAAAAAATAATGATATACCATTAGAATGCAACTTTTTTTTTTTTTTGAAAATTATTTTTAAAATTGTATCCTTTAAATCAATATTTTGGTTTAGTCAATAATAACTCATGAATTTAAAAAAAGAACTAAAATTTTTTTTTTTAAATGTACAACATAATCAAAATCGAATAAAAAGATCATAAATAAAATACCACAATTTCAACACGAAATATCTAAATTAAAACTACATAAATAAAAACATTACAATCAAACTAGAATAAAAAATATATAACCATAATATCTTGGGGATCTTGAACTGGAGGAGACTATGGAGGACTAAACTGGATAAAGTTGCTATTGATGGTAGCTAGTTTAGTGTTAATTAAATCAACTTATTCTCTCACCTAACCTATATCTTTATTATATCAAAAGTCATGCTGATCCAAGCGAGTCTCAATATGATTAAAATATTGATCAAAATGAACTCATGTTTATAAATCTCTAGATTATTTCTTGATAGAAATAATGCTCTGGTTCAGGAGCAGGAGCACGTGCATGTGCTGGAGCAGGGGCCTCTTCTTCTCCAATTTCATCTCCTTCATACTCTTGATCCCGATGAAACAAAATACAAAAGGAGGCATCAGTAAAATAGATAGGTAGATTACTTGGAGAATCGGGATGAATAAGATTATACTTCTTCTCCAGAATATTTGCAATCAGGTGTCCTAAAATAACATTCATCTTTCTTTTAGTGGAAGGAAGTATAATATCAGTCAAATTATTGAGGTCATCCATGATCAACTGGGATTCATTAATATGAGTTTTCTTCATTATATAATATGTAACAATGGAAAGTAGAGGGGTAATATTGATTCGGTCACCATCTTTAGGAATAATAGAAGTTCTTAAAACATACTGAATGATCTTAGCATTTTGATTTAATGTTTGAGTAAGGGGTAGATGTGAGATGGAAGGTATAACCCTAAGAGCTTGATTGGCTTCTGACCAATCAAATCACTTCTAAAAATTATGAAATGTGCCCTAACTCCTTTAATTCTAAGGTGCAGAAATGTTCCTAAATTCTTCCTTAGTAGTATCTTAACTCTTTAATGGAAAACATAGGATGACATTATCGTATGGTTTTCTTCGATCCTCAAATTGGAAAGAAAGTAATAGAATGTGTCAGAATGAAATGTATAAATCAAGGTGTGAATGAATAAAAATTGCGAATAATTAAAGAGAAGAATGATTGAAAATGTTTATGTCTTCTTGAATGAGAAAATGAGGAGTGATTTTGGCTTGAACAAACCTATCGTAGGCTTGCTCTTTTTTCTCTCGAGAGAAAGTTATCATCTCATTCGATACGAGATGAACTTCCCTAGGTCTGACGAACTCTCTCTCTCTCTCTCTCTCTCTCTCTCTCTCTCTCTCTCTCTCTCTCTTCTGCTAGCCATTTTGAGAAGACTTAAACACGAGGATTGAAAATGAAAAGGAATGCGAAGAAAGTCAAAAAAAAAAGGCTTCCAACTTAAAGAAAAATGAATAATTTTGAACTGTATGAAACTAGGTTCATACATACGATTAGAAAGTTTGTATAATATGAACTGAAGTTCGTATAGACGAACATAAACTAGCAAGAACAATTATTGTAGCAAAATAACTTTTTGTAAAGTTATCTTTTTGAAGATTCAATTCATATGATCTGTGACTAACCTGATCATTTAGTTGAACATGTGTTCATCTGGTAAGATCATTTTAATAAATATTATACTTGTCAGTTGAGTTTGTCCACATGCAGATTGACAACTAGATTGTAATAGACGAACATGTGTTCATTATAGTTGATGTTCAAAAACAATTATCCTTGGAAAGCCCGCCATAATCATACATATGAATAATTGACAATTCGTATACATGATGATGTGTTCGTACTATATGATCACCATAAAAAAAAATTGTCTATTTAACTCAGAGAAGAAAATAATGTAAAATATGGATAATTTGTATAGTATGAAAGTGGTTCGTATAATACGAGTGGAAAAAAAATTTAGATTTTTCACATGATGACCAAGATACTTTTCCAAAATAATTCAAATAAGATCCACAACACACTATAAAAACAAAAATAATAAAAGGATAAATTGAAAATAATAAATAGAGATATATCAACCAAAATAAACCACAACAAAGAACAAAAACATAATCATAAATACAAATAAAATACATCACAACATAATTTACAAAATTATAATTGTTAGGCATGAATATCAATAACACTCAATCTTATTCTTAAAGGTGCTGAAAGTAAAAAACAAGTGGTTTTGTGAAAATATCTGCAATTTGATTTTTTTTTTTATGGCTACATGATGTAGCTCAATTTCTCGTTTTAAAGATATGATCCCTAATAAAATGATGTTTTAATGTCCATATGCTTAGTTTTTGAGTGTTGAATTGGATTCTTTGAAATAAAAATGACATTTATATTATCACAGAAAATTGGAATATAATCAATTAAAAAAACCTTAATCAATAAGTTTATTATGTTAACCATAGAACTTATGCCACACAACTTCCTAAGGTTATATATTCTATTTCAGTAGTAGAAAGGGATACTAAATTATATTTTTCACTATATCAGGAAATTAAAGAGTTTCTAATGAATTGATAAGTTTCAGAAGTACTTTTTCAATCAATCATACATCCTATAAAATCTAAATCAGAATATCTAATGATTTCAAAAGATGTATTGTTCATATAGGATACAAATTACTAAGTTTTGAGTTCCCAAAATATATCTCAGAATCCTTTTAACAATAATCAAATGGGATTTTTTTTGGATCAGCTTGAAATCTAGTATATAAAGACAAACACTAAAATATGATATCAAGTCTGTTAGCAATCAAATAAAGTAATGTCCTAATTATTTCACTAAATTTCTTTTGATCAACATATTTGCCTTTAGAATCCTTCTTTAATTTAACTGTGGAACTCATTGGTGTACTTTTGGTTTAGCATTATCCATTTCATACTTTTTAAGGATATCCTTGTGGTATTTTTGATTGACTAAGAAATGTGTCATCCTCTTTCTGTTTTATGCTAAAACTAAGAACGTACCTCAAGTTTCCTATCAAACTCATTTCAAATTCATTACTCATTATTTTTTGAAAAATAATCACAAACAATATTTATTAGTGGATCCAAACAAGATATCATCAGGTGGTGTTTCATCTCATTGTATCGCATCTATATAGAAATGAGGGTTTGATAAGGTGACCATTCTCCTCCACGAAATCTAATTTGAAGAGATTTCGAACTGGTGGCATTTAAAAAGTCTCTCTTGTCCTATAAAGTTTGACCCTGATCAACTTAACATTACATATTCTAGAGGCAATCATCCTCATCTTCTGACCATTCATGGATACAACACCTAAAAATCTCATTTGCATTCTCCTTTTGCTCCAACGGAGTGTTACTGACTCGTGTATATAAAACCCATGCATCCTCCGACTTGCATCATAAAATCTTTCTTTGTTGAGGACTCTTTTCATACTTTCTATACATGGTCAAAATATTATGAATGACTCAACAAATATACTTCAATTATTATTGTATGCACTCTTTAAATAGCGGAGTGTAAACATATCCAAGCATCACTTACATCCATAAAATATAATAGGATAATAAACTGAACCTTACAACTTTACAGTCTATCTGATGGGACTAGATATTGCCAACCTATATGATATGTTTCAAGTAGGTGAACGAGATAATTTAAGAATCATATGCTTTTTAAAGACATTATTAACTAAGGAATCCAATGTTTTTTGAGCAAGGACATATTAATTGTTTTTTACAAAATAATACACTGTCCACAAACAAGTGCACATTTATATTCAAAATTTTAAAAATTCCTTTCAAAATATAACAAATTACATACATAATCAATATAATTACATGAATGGAAAATATTGCAAGCTCATCCACCCTACTTTTAGTTGCTTCAAGAAGGAGAAATCTAATCTACGATTTGGAAGAGGATGTGTAAAAATTAAAGAGGATGTGTAAAAATATAATATATATATATATTACTGATTTTTGTGACTTTGCAAAATTTTCATTTGCTTTATTTTCTTGCATACTTTGATAATTTGATCAATTATGCATAACTTTTAAGTGTTATATGTTTTTCCTAAGAACTACATAACATTGTGAAATCAATGCTAATGTCAACATTCAACTTACATTGTTAGCATTAATCACTCATGATAAGATGTGATAATAAAATAAATAGATTAATTATATGTTAAAATAACTATTATTACAGGCCTCAAGTGGTTGGTCCGGCGAGGGTGAGGGTCTCAGGTGGTTGTTCCTTGCGAACACTACGGAAAAATCACCCATTTACCGGCGGAATTTTTATGGGCGGCTTTCCGTTTGTTTTTCCAAACGGATTTCCGGCGGCTAATTTTCCGGCGGAGTTTCCGGTGGCTTTTCTAGATTTCCGGCGGCTTGTTTAAATAATATAAATAAAATGTTTAAAAAAAATTATTTATTTTAAAAGTATTTAACAAAAAAGTTTAAAAAATATATATTAAACTAATTTAAGTTATTTTTTATTAATTAAAGATTTAAATTTAAAATTATATATATTTTAAATTTCAATTTATTTTCTAAAAATTTTATTTTCATTTTAATTGTATTTTAATAAAGTATGAAGTTATTAATTTGTTTTTAATTAAATTTTAATTATAATACTTTATTTTAATTAATTTTCATTTATTATTAATTTTTAGGGTTTAATATTTTAGTTGAAAGTAATAACTAATTTTAATTTTATATTTACAGGTTTAATTTTAATTAATAGAATTCCAATTTTTGAAAAGATTATTTAATTTTATGAAATTATATAGTTTAAATATAAAATATTAAGAAGCTTAACATATTTTGCATTACAGCCAAATGGTTTTCCGTGCGCGGTTTTTTACTCGACGGGTATCCTTAACCACCGGGAAATCTCCGCTAACTTACAAAACCGTCGGAAAAGGCTCAATATCTGCCGGAAATGGGTAATTTTTTGTTGTATGGAAGATGGGGGCCTCAAGTGATGGCTAGGGCGAAGGTGAGGGCCTCAATTGGTGGTCCAACGAGGGTGAGGGACTCGAGTGGTGATTTCGGCAAAGGATGAGGGTACTCAAGTGGTGGTCCAGTTGAAGCAACAACGTTAGGTGGTGGTCCGGCGGAAACTCAGGTAAAGGTATTGAGGAGTAACTACAGATTCCTTATCCTTCTCTCTTTTTCTCTTTATTGAACTTGGGTCATCTTTTAAAGAGAAATGAGGGGGTCTTATTTTTCAGAATTATTAAATTGTTTGACACATAAATATGTGGATGAGATAATGGGTATATTGGGAGTGGTTTAGATGGACGGGTCGATGTTGAATCCCTTGGTCATGACCGTTTTGAAGGACATTTTGAACGTCTTAGTGATGTCGGAATTTGATGATCCTTAGCCTCGATGGATTAGTCTCGTCGAGACCATGGTTCGACTATAATGGTGGATTTTGAAAAATTGTTATAAAAAATATTAGTTTTTCTTTGGAAATTCTAAAATTCTAGCTAAATTCCCTAATTCTAAAAATTAAATATCCCGTTAGAAAAGGTATATCACCTCGAAAGTAAAATAAAATATTTAGGACAGGTATTCAGATTTAGAATTATGAA